>CM049574.1:1491820-1844320 GCA_027123335.1 Amphiprion clarkii
AAAAAAACGCCTTACTATACTATGTCGAAAAAAAATGCCATTTTTCAAACATGTTGTAAAAACGTGCCATATGATGAAATAATGTAAAGGAGGGCGTGAAAAACACTCCAGAAAGGTTTTCTTTGAAAAAAAAACCATCATGAATTTTGGCGCAAAAAAAACGCCTTACTATACTATGTCGAAAAAAAAATGCCATTTTTCAAACATGTTGTAAAAACGTGCCATATGATGAAATAATGTAAAGGAGGGCGTGAAAAACACTCCAGAAAGGTTTTCTTTGAAAAAAAAACCATCATGAATTTTGGCGCAAAAAAAACGCCTTACTATACTATGTCGAAAAAAAATGCCATTTTTCAAACATGTTGTAAAAACGTGCCATATGATGAAATAATGTAAAGGAGGGCGTGAAAAACACTCCAGAAAGGTTTTCTTTGAAAAAAAAACATCATGAATTTTGGCGCAAAAAAAACGCCTTACTATACTATGTCGAAAAAAAATGCCATTTTTCAAACATGTTGTAAAAACGTGCCATATGATGAAATAATGTAAAGGAGGGCGTGAAAAACACTCCAGAAAGGTTTTCTTTGAAAAAAAAACCATCATGAATTTTGGCGCAAAAAAAACGCCTTACTATACTATGTCGAAAAAAAAATGCCATTTTTCAAACATGTTGTAAAAACGTGCCATATGATGAAATAATGTAAAGGAGGGCGTGAAAAACACTCCAGAAAGGTTTTCTTTGAAAAAAAAACCATCATGAATTTTGGCGCAAAAAAAACGCCTTACTATACTATGTCGAAAAAAAATGCCATTTTTCAAACATGTTGTAAAAACGTGCCATATGATGAAATAATGTAAAGGAGGGCGTGAAAAACACTCCAGAAAGGTTTTCTTTGAAAAAAAAACCATCATGAATTTTGGCGCAAAAAAAACGCCTTACTATACTATGTCGAAAAAAAATGCCATTTTTCAAACATGTTGTAAAAACGCGCCATATGAAGAAATAATGTAAAGGAGGGCGTGAAAAACACTCCAGAAAGGTTTTCTTTGAAAAAAAAACCATCATGAATTTTGGCGCAAAAAAAACGCCTTACTATACTATGTCGAAAAAAAATGCCATTTTTCAAACATGTTGTAAAAACGTGCCATATGATGAAATAATGTAAAGGAGGGCGTGAAAAACACTCCAGAAAGGTTTTCTTTGAAAAAAAAACATCATGAATTTTGGCGCAAAAAAAACGCCTTACTATACTATGTCGAAAAAAAATGCCATTTTTCAAACATGTTGTAAAAACGTGCCATATGATGAAATAATGTAAAGGAGGGCGTGAAAAACACTCCAGAAAGGTTTTCTTTGAAAAAAAAACCATCATGAATTTTGGCGCAAAAAAAACGCCTTACTATACTATGTCGAAAAAAAATGCCATTTTTCAAACATGTTGTAAAAACGTGCCATATGATGAAATAATGTAAAGGAGGGCGTGAAAAACACTCCAGAAAGGTTTTCTTTGAAAAAAAAAACATCATGAATTTTGGCGCAAAAAAAACGCCTTACTATACTATGTCGAAAAAAAATGCCATTTTTCAAACATGTTGTAAAAACGTGCCATATGATGAAATAATGTAAAGGAGGGCGTGAAAAACACTCCAGAAAGGTTTTCTTTGAAAAAAAAACATCATGAATTTTGGCGCAAAAAAAACGCCTTACTATACTATGTCGAAAAAAAATGCCATTTTTCAAACATGTTGTAAAAACGTGCCATATGATGAAATAATGTAAAGGAGGGCGTGAAAAACACTCCAGAAAGGTTTTCTTTGAAAAAAAAACCATCATGAATTTTGGCGCAAAAAAAACGCCTTACTATACTATGTCGAAAAAAAATGCCATTTTTCAAACATGTTGTAAAAACGTGCCATATGATGAAATAATGTAAAGGAGGGCGTGAAAAACACTCCAGAAAGGTTTTCTTTGAAAAAAAAACCATCATGAATTTTGGCGCAAAAAAAACGCCTTACTATACTATGTCGAAAAAAAATGCCATTTTTCAAACATGTTGTAAAAACGTGCCATATGATGAAATAATGTAAAGGAGGGCGTGAAAAACACTCCAGAAAGGTTTTCTTTGAAAAAAAAACCATCATGAATTTTGGCGCAAAAAAAACGCCTTACTATACTATGTCGAAAAAAAATGCCATTTTTCAAACATGTTGTAAAAACGTGCCATATGATGAAATAATGTAAAGGAGGGCGTGAAAAACACTCCAGAAAGGTTTTCTTTGAAAAAAAAACCATCATGAATTTTGGCGCAAAAAAAACGCCTTACTATACTATGTCGAAAAAAAATGCCATTTTTCAAACATGTTGTAAAAACGTGCCATATGATGAAATAATGTAAAGGAGGGCGTGAAAAACACTCCAGAAAGGTTTTCTTTGAAAAAAAAACCATCATGAATTTTGGCGCAAAAAAAACGCCTTACTATACTATGTCGAAAAAAAATGCCATTTTTCAAACATGTTGTAAAAACGTGCCATATGAAGAAATAATGTAAAGGAGGGCGTGAAAAACACTCCAGAAAGGTTTTCTTTGAAAAAAAAACCATCATGAATTTTGGCGCAAAAAAAACGCCTTACTATACTATGTCGAAAAAAAATGCCATTTTTCAAACATGTTGTAAAAACGTGCCATATGATGAAATAATGTAAAGGAGGGCGTGAAAAACACTCCAGAAAGGTTTTCTTTGAAAAAAAAACCATCATGAATTTTGGCGCAAAAAAAACGCCTTACTATACTATGTCGAAAAAAAATGCCATTTTTCAAACATGTTGTAAAAACGTGCCATATGATGAAATAATGTAAAGGAGGGCGTGAAAAACACTCCAGAAAGGTTTTCTTTGAAAAAAAAACCATCATGAATTTTGGCGCAAAAAAAACGCCTTACTATACTATGTCGAAAAAAAATGCCATTTTTCAAACATGTTGTAAAAACGTGCCATATGATGAAATAATGTAAAGGAGGGCGTGAAAAACACTCCAGAAAGGTTTTCTTTGAAAAAAAAACCATCATGAATTTTGGCGCAAAAAAAACGCCTTACTATACTATGTCGAAAAAAAATGCCATTTTTCAAACATGTTGTAAAAACGTGCCATATGATGAAATAATGTAAAGGAGGGCGTGAAAAACACTCCAGAAAGGTTTTCTTTGAAAAAAAAACCATCATGAATTTTGGCGCAAAAAAAACGCCTTACTATACTATGTCGAAAAAAAATGCCATTTTTCAAACATGTTGTAAAAACGTGCCATATGATGAAATAATGTAAAGGAGGGCGTGAAAAACACTCCAGAAAGGTTTTCTTTGAAAAAAAAACCATCATGAATTTTGGCGCAAAAAAAACGCCTTACTATACTATGTCGAAAAAAAAATGCCATTTTTCAAACATGTTGTAAAAACGTGCCATATGATGAAATAATGTAAAGGAGGGCGTGAAAAACACTCCAGAAAGGTTTTCTTTGAAAAAAAAACCATCATGAATTTTGGCGCAAAAAAAACGCCTTACTATACTATGTCGAAAAAAAATGCCATTTTTCAAACATGTTGTAAAAACGTGCCATATGAAGAAATAATGTAAAGGAGGGCGTGAAAAACACTCCAGAAAGGTTTTCTTTGAAAAAAAAACATCATGAATTTTGGCGCAAAAAAAACGCCTTACTATACTATGTCGAAAAAAAATGCCATTTTTCAAACATGTTGTAAAAACGTGCCATATGATGAAATAATGTAAAGGAGGGCGTGAAAAACACTCCAGAAAGGTTTTCTTTGAAAAAAAACCATCATGAATTTTGGCGCAAAAAAAACGCCTTACTATACTATGTCGAAAAAAAAATGCCATTTTTCAAACATGTTGTAAAAACATGCCATATGATGAAATAATGTAAAGGAGGGCGTGAAAAACACTCCAGAAAGGTTTTCTTTGAAAAAAAAACCATCATGAATTTTGGCGCAAAAAAACGCCTTACTATACTATGTCGAAAAAAAATGCCATTTTTCAAACATGTTGTAAAAACGCGCCATATGAAGAAATAATGTAAAGGAGGGCGTGAAAAACACTCCAGAAAGGTTTTCTTTGAAAAAAAAACATCATGAATTTTGGCGCAAAAAAAACGCCTTACTATACTATGTCGAAAAAAAATGCCATTTTTCAAACATGTTGTAAAAACGTGCCATATGATGAAATAATGTAAAGGAGGGCGTGAAAAACACTCCAGAAAGGTTTTCTTTGAAAAAAAAACATCATGAATTTTGGCGCAAAAAAAACGCCTTACTATACTATGTCGAAAAAAAATGCCATTTTTCAAACATGTTGTAAAAACGTGCCATATGATGAAATAATGTAAAGGAGGGCGTGAAAAACACTCCAGAAAGGTTTTCTTTGAAAAAAAAACCATCATGAATTTTGGCGCAAAAAAAACGCCTTACTATACTATGTCGAAAAAAAAATGCCATTTTTCAAACATGTTGTAAAAACGTGCCATATGATGAAATAATGTAAAGGAGGGCGTGAAAAACACTCCAGAAAGGTTTTCTTTGAAAAAAAAACCATCATGAATTTTGGCGCAAAAAAAACGCCTTACTATACTATGTCGAAAAAAAATGCCATTTTTCAAACATGTTGTAAAAACGTGCCATATGAAGAAATAATGTAAAGGAGGGCGTGAAAAACACTCCAGAAAGGTTTTCTTTGAAAAAAAAAACATCATGAATTTTGGCGCAAAAAAAACGCCTTACTATACTATGTCGAAAAAAAATGCCATTTTTCAAACATGTTGTAAAAACGTGCCATATGAAGAAATAATGTAAAGGAGGGCGTGAAAAACACTCCAGAAAGGTTTTCTTTGAAAAAAAAACCATCATGAATTTTGGCGCAAAAAAAACGCCTTACTATACTATGTCGAAAAAAAATGCCATTTTTCAAACATGTTGTAAAAACGTGCCATATGATGAAATAATGTAAAGGAGGGCGTGAAAAACACTCCAGAAAGGTTTTCTTTGAAAAAAAAACCATCATGAATTTTGGCGCAAAAAAAACGCCTTACTATACTATGTCGAAAAAAAATGCCATTTTTCAAACATGTTGTAAAAACGTGCCATATGATGAAATAATGTAAAGGAGGGCGTGAAAAACACTCCAGAAAGGTTTTCTTTGAAAAAAAAAACATCATGAATTTTGGCGCAAAAAAAACGCCTTACTATACTATGTCGAAAAAAAATGCCATTTTTCAAACATGTTGTAAAAACGTGCCATATGATGAAATAATGTAAAGGAGGGCGTGAAAAACACTCCAGAAAGGTTTTCTTTGAAAAAAAAACATCATGAATTTTGGCGCAAAAAAAACGCCTTACTATACTATGTCGAAAAAAAATGCCATTTTTCAAACATGTTGTAAAAACGTGCCATATGAAGAAATAATGTAAAGGAGGGCGTGAAAAACACTCCAGAAAGGTTTTCTTTGAAAAAAAAACATCATGAATTTTGGCGCAAAAAAAACGCCTTACTATACTATGTCGAAAAAAAATGCCATTTTTCAAACATGTTGTAAAAACGCGCCATATGAAGAAATAATGTAAAGGAGGGCGTGAAAAACACTCCAGAAAGGTTTTCTTTGAAAAAAAAACCATCATGAATTTTGGCGCAAAAAAAACGCCTTACTATACTATGTCGAAAAAAAAAATGCCATTTTTCAAACATGTTGTAAAAACGTGCCATATGATGAAATAATGTAAAGGAGGGCGTGAAAAACACTCCAGAAAGGTTTTCTTTGAAAAAAAAAACATCATGAATTTTGGCGCAAAAAAAACGCCTTACTATACTATGTCGAAAAAAAATGCCATTTTTCAAACATGTTGTAAAAACGTGCCATATGAAGAAATAATGTAAAGGAGGGCGTGAAAAACACTCCAGAAAGGTTTTCTTTGAAAAAAAAATCATCATGAATTTTGGCGCAAAAAAAACGCCTTACTATACTATGTCGAAAAAAAATGCCATTTTTCAAACATGTTGTAAAAACGTGCCATATGATGAAATAATGTAAAGGAGGGCGTGAAAAACACTCCAGAAAGGTTTTCTTTGAAAAAAAAACATCATGAATTTTGGCGCAAAAAAAACGCCTTACTATACTATGTCGAAAAAAAAATGCCATTTTTCAAACATGTTGTAAAAACGTGCCATATGAAGAAATAATGTAAAGGAGGGCGTGAAAAACACTCCAGAAAGGTTTTCTTTGAAAAAAAAACATCATGAATTTTGGCGCAAAAAAAACGCCTTACTATACTATGTCGAAAAAAAATGCCATTTTTCAAACATGTTGTAAAAACGTGCCATATGATGAAATAATGTAAAGGAGGGCGTGAAAAACACTCCAGAAAGGTTTTCTTTGAAAAAAAAACATCATGAATTTTGGCGCAAAAAAAACGCCTTACTATACTATGTCGAAAAAAAAATGCCATTTTTCAAACATGTTGTAAAAACGTGCCATATGATGAAATAATGTAAAGGAGGGCGTGAAAAACACTCCAGAAAGGTTTTCTTTGAAAAAAAAACATCATGAATTTTGGCGCAAAAAAAACGCCTTACTATACTATGTCGAAAAAAAATGCCATTTTTCAAACATGTTGTAAAAACGTGCCATATGAAGAAATAATGTAAAGGAGGGCGTGAAAAACACTCCAGAAAGGTTTTCTTTGAAAAAAAAACCATCATGAATTTTGGCGCAAAAAAAACGCCTTACTATACTATGTCGAAAAAAAATGCCATTTTTCAAACATGTTGTAAAAACGTGCCATATGATGAAATAATGTAAAGGAGGGCGTGAAAAACACTCCAGAAAGGTTTTCTTTGAAAAAAAAACATCATGAATTTTGGCGCAAAAAAAACGCCTTACTATACTATGTCGAAAAAAAATGCCATTTTTCAAACATGTTGTAAAAACGTGCCATATGAAGAAATAATGTAAAGGAGGGCGTGAAAAACACTCCAGAAAGGTTTTCTTTGAAAAAAAAATCATCATGAATTTTGGCGCAAAAAAAACGCCTTACTATACTATGTCGAAAAAAAATGCCATTTTTCAAACATGTTGTAAAAACGTGCCATATGAAGAAATAATGTAAAGGAGGGCGTGAAAAACACTCCAGAAAGGTTTTCTTTGAAAAAAAAACCATCATGAATTTTGGCGCAAAAAAAACGCCTTACTATACTATGTCGAAAAAAAAATGCCATTTTTCAAACATGTTGTAAAAACATGCCATATGATGAAATAATGTAAAGGAGGGCGTGAAAAACACTCCAGAAAGGTTTTCTTTGAAAAAAAAACCATCATGAATTTTGGCGCAAAAAAAACGCCTTACTATACTATGTCGAAAAAAAATGCCATTTTTCAAACATGTTGTAAAAACGTGCCATATGAAGAAATAATGTAAAGGAGGGCGTGAAAAACACTCCAGAAAGGTTTTCTTTGAAAAAAAAACATCATGAATTTTGGCGCAAAAAAAACGCCTTACTATACTATGTCGAAAAAAAATGCCATTTTTCAAACATGTTGTAAAAACGTGCCATATGAAGAAATAATGTAAAGGAGGGCGTGAAAAACACTCCAGAAAGGTTTTCTTTGAAAAAAAAACCATCATGAATTTTGGCGCAAAAAAAACGCCTTACTATACTATGTCGAAAAAAAATGCCATTTTTCAAACATGTTGTAAAAACGTGCCATATGATGAAATAATGTAAAGGAGGGCGTGAAAAACACTCCAGAAAGGTTTTCTTTGAAAAAAAAACCATCATGAATTTTGGCGCAAAAAAAACGCCTTACTATACTATGTCGAAAAAAAATGCCATTTTTCAAACATGTTGTAAAAACGTGCCATATGATGAAATAATGTAAAGGAGGGCGTGAAAAACACTCCAGAAAGGTTTTCTTTGAAAAAAAAACCATCATGAATTTTGGCGCAAAAAAAACGCCTTACTATACTATGTCGAAAAAAAAATGCCATTTTTCAAACATGTTGTAAAAACATGCCATATGATGAAATAATGTAAAGGAGGGCGTGAAAAACACTCCAGAAAGGTTTTCTTTGAAAAAAAAAACATCATGAATTTTGGCGCAAAAAAAACGCCTTACTATACTATGTCGAAAAAAAATGCCATTTTTCAAACATGTTGTAAAAACGTGCCATATGATGAAATAATGTAAAGGAGGGCGTGAAAAACACTCCAGAAAGGTTTTCTTTGAAAAAAAAATCATCATGAATTTTGGCGCAAAAAAAACGCCTTACTATACTATGTCGAAAAAAAATGCCATTTTTCAAACATGTTGTAAAAACGTGCCATATGATGAAATAATGTAAAGGAGGGCGTGAAAAACACTCCAGAAAGGTTTTCTTTGAAAAAAAAACATCATGAATTTTGGCGCAAAAAAAACGCCTTACTATACTATGTCGAAAAAAAAATGCCATTTTTCAAACATGTTGTAAAAACGTGCCATATGATGAAATAATGTAAAGGAGGGCGTGAAAAACACTCCAGAAAGGTTTTCTTTGAAAAAAAAACCATCATGAATTTTGGCGCAAAAAAAACGCCTTACTATACTATGTCGAAAAAAAATGCCATTTTTCAAACATGTTGTAAAAACGTGCCATATGATGAAATAATGTAAAGGAGGGCGTGAAAAACACTCCAGAAAGGTTTTCTTTGAAAAAAAAACATCATGAATTTTGGCGCAAAAAAAACGCCTTACTATACTATGTCGAAAAAAAAATGCCATTTTTCAAACATGTTGTAAAAACGTGCCATATGATGAAATAATGTAAAGGAGGGCGTGAAAAACACTCCAGAAAGGTTTTCTTTGAAAAAAAAACCATCATGAATTTTGGCGCAAAAAAAACGCCTTACTATACTATGTCGAAAAAAAATGCCATTTTTCAAACATGTTGTAAAAACGTGCCATATGATGAAATAATGTAAAGGAGGGCGTGAAAAACACTCCAGAAAGGTTTTCTTTGAAAAAAAAACATCATGAATTTTGGCGCAAAAAAAACGCCTTACTATACTATGTCGAAAAAAAAATGCCATTTTTCAAACATGTTGTAAAAACGTGCCATATGATGAAATAATGTAAAGGAGGGCGTGAAAAACACTCCAGAAAGGTTTTCTTTGAAAAAAAAACCATCATGAATTTTGGCGCAAAAAAAACGCCTTACTATACTATGTCGAAAAAAAATGCCATTTTTCAAACATGTTGTAAAAACGTGCCATATGATGAAATAATGTAAAGGAGGGCGTGAAAAACACTCCAGAAAGGTTTTCTTTGAAAAAAAAATCATCATGAATTTTGGCGCAAAAAAAACGCCTTACTATACTATGTCGAAAAAAAATGCCATTTTTCAAACATGTTGTAAAAACGTGCCATATGATGAAATAATGTAAAGGAGGGCGTGAAAAACACTCCAGAAAGGTTTTCTTTGAAAAAAAAACCATCATGAATTTTGGCGCAAAAAAAACGCCTTACTATACTATGTCGAAAAAAAATGCCATTTTTCAAACATGTTGTAAAAACGTGCCATATGATGAAATAATGTAAAGGAGGGCGTGAAAAACACTCCAGAAAGGTTTTCTTTGAAAAAAAAACCATCATGAATTTTGGCGCAAAAAAAACGCCTTACTATACTATGTCGAAAAAAAATGCCATTTTTCAAACATGTTGTAAAAACGTGCCATATGATGAAATAATGTAAAGGAGGGCGTGAAAAACACTCCAGAAAGGTTTTCTTTGAAAAAAAAACATCATGAATTTTGGCGCAAAAAAAACGCCTTACTATACTATGTCGAAAAAAAATGCCATTTTTCAAACATGTTGTAAAAACGTGCCATATGATGAAATAATGTAAAGGAGGGCGTGAAAAACACTCCAGAAAGGTTTTCTTTGAAAAAAAAACATCATGAATTTTGGCGCAAAAAAAACGCCTTACTATACTATGTCGAAAAAAAATGCCATTTTTCAAACATGTTGTAAAAACGTGCCATATGATGAAATAATGTAAAGGAGGGCGTGAAAAACACTCCAGAAAGGTTTTCTTTGAAAAAAAAATCATCATGAATTTTGGCGCAAAAAAAACGCCTTACTATACTATGTCGAAAAAAAATGCCATTTTTCAAACATGTTGTAAAAACGTGCCATATGATGAAATAATGTAAAGGAGGGCGTGAAAAACACTCCAGAAAGGTTTTCTTTGAAAAAAAAATCATCATGAATTTTGGCGCAAAAAAAACGCCTTACTATACTATGTCGAAAAAAAATGCCATTTTTCAAACATGTTGTAAAAACGTGCCATATGATGAAATAATGTAAAGGAGGGCGTGAAAAACACTCCAGAAAGGTTTTCTTTGAAAAAAAAACCATCATGAATTTTGGCGCAAAAAAAACGCCTTACTATACTATGTCGAAAAAAAATGCCATTTTTCAAACATGTTGTAAAAACGTGCCATATGATGAAATAATGTAAAGGAGGGCGTGAAAAACACTCCAGAAAGGTTTTCTTTGAAAAAAAAACATCATGAATTTTGGCGCAAAAAAAACGCCTTACTATACTATGTCGAAAAAAAAATGCCATTTTTCAAACATGTTGTAAAAACGTGCCATATGATGAAATAATGTAAAGGAGGGCGTGAAAAACACTCCAGAAAGGTTTTCTTTGAAAAAAAAATCATCATGAATTTTGGCGCAAAAAAAACGCCTTACTATACTATGTCGAAAAAAAATGCCATTTTTCAAACATGTTGTAAAAACGTGCCATATGATGAAATAATGTAAAGGAGGGCGTGAAAAACACTCCAGAAAGGTTTTCTTTGAAAAAAAAATCATCATGAATTTTGGCGCAAAAAAAACGCCTTACTATACTATGTCGAAAAAAAATGCCATTTTTCAAACATGTTGTAAAAACGTGCCATATGATGAAATAATGTAAAGGAGGGCGTGAAAAACACTCCAGAAAGGTTTTCTTTGAAAAAAAAACATCATGAATTTTGGCGCAAAAAAAACGCCTTACTATACTATGTCGAAAAAAAAATGCCATTTTTCAAACATGTTGTAAAAACGTGCCATATGATGAAATAATGTAAAGGAGGGCGTGAAAAACACTCCAGAAAGGTTTTCTTTGAAAAAAAAACCATCATGAATTTTGGCGCAAAAAAAACGCCTTACTATACTATGTCGAAAAAAAATGCCATTTTTCAAACATGTTGTAAAAACGCGCCATATGATGAAATAATGTAAAGGAGGGCGTGAAAAACACTCCAGAAAGGTTTTCTTTGAAAAAAAAATCATCATGAATTTTGGCGCAAAAAAAACGCCTTACTATA
Organism: Amphiprion clarkii; assembly: GCA_027123335.1. NCBI lineage: Eukaryota > Metazoa > Chordata > Actinopteri > Pomacentridae > Amphiprion > Amphiprion clarkii. The sequence continues at coordinate 1,503,229 of CM049574.1, forward strand.
CTATGTCGAAAAAAAATGCCATTTTTCAAACATGTTGTAAAAACGTGCCATATGATGAAATAATGTAAAGGAGGGCGTGAAAAACACTCCAGAAAGGTTTTCTTTGAAAAAAAAACCATCATGAATTTTGGCGCAAAAAAAACGCCTTACTATACTATGTCGAAAAAAAATGCCATTTTTCAAACATGTTGTAAAAACGTGCCATATGATGAAATAATGTAAAGGAGGGCGTGAAAAACACTCCAGAAAGGTTTTCTTTGAAAAAAAAACCATCATGAATTTTGGCGCAAAAAAAACGCCTTACTATACTATGTCGAAAAAAAATGCCATTTTTCAAACATGTTGTAAAAACGTGCCATATGATGAAATAATGTAAAGGAGGGCGTGAAAAACACTCCAGAAAGGTTTTCTTTGAAAAAAAAAACATCATGAATTTTGGCGCAAAAAAAACGCCTTACTATACTATGTCGAAAAAAAATGCCATTTTTCAAACATGTTGTAAAAACGTGCCATATGATGAAATAATGTAAAGGAGGGCGTGAAAAACACTCCAGAAAGGTTTTCTTTGAAAAAAAAACATCATGAATTTTGGCGCAAAAAAAACGCCTTACTATACTATGTCGAAAAAAAATGCCATTTTTCAAACATGTTGTAAAAACGTGCCATATGATGAAATAATGTAAAGGAGGGCGTGAAAAACACTCCAGAAAGGTTTTCTTTGAAAAAAAAACCATCATGAATTTTGGCGCAAAAAAAACGCCTTACTATACTATGTCGAAAAAAAAATGCCATTTTTCAAACATGTTGTAAAAACGTGCCATATGATGAAATAATGTAAAGGAGGGCGTGAAAAACACTCCAGAAAGGTTTTCTTTGAAAAAAAAAACATCATGAATTTTGGCGCAAAAAAACGCCTTACTATACTATGTCGAAAAAAAATGCCATTTTTCAAACATGTTGTAAAAACGTGCCATATGATGAAATAATGTAAAGGAGGGCGTGAAAAACACTCCAGAAAGGTTTTCTTTGAAAAAAAAACATCATGAATTTTGGCGCAAAAAAAACGCCTTACTATACTATGTCGAAAAAAAATGCCATTTTTCAAACATGTTGTAAAAACGTGCCATATGATGAAATAATGTAAAGGAGGGCGTGAAAAACACTCCAGAAAGGTTTTCTTTGAAAAAAAAACATCATGAATTTTGGCGCAAAAAAAACGCCTTACTATACTATGTCGAAAAAAAATGCCATTTTTCAAACATGTTGTAAAAACGTGCCATATGATGAAATAATGTAAAGGAGGGCGTGAAAAACACTCCAGAAAGGTTTTCTTTGAAAAAAAAACATCATGAATTTTGGCGCAAAAAAAACGCCTTACTATACTATGTCGAAAAAAAATGCCATTTTTCAAACATGTTGTAAAAACGCGCCATATGATGAAATAATGTAAAGGAGGGCGTGAAAAACACTCCAGAAAGGTTTTCTTTGAAAAAAAAACCATCATGAATTTTGGCGCAAAAAAAACGCCTTACTATACTATGTCGAAAAAAAAATGCCATTTTTCAAACATGTTGTAAAAACGTGCCATATGATGAAATAATGTAAAGGAGGGCGTGAAAAACACTCCAGAAAGGTTTTCTTTGAAAAAAAAAACATCATGAATTTTGGCGCAAAAAAAACGCCTTACTATACTATGTCGAAAAAAAATGCCATTTTTCAAACATGTTGTAAAAACGTGCCATATGATGAAATAATGTAAAGGAGGGCGTGAAAAACACTCCAGAAAGGTTTTCTTTGAAAAAAAAATCATCATGAATTTTGGCGCAAAAAAAACGCCTTACTATACTATGTCGAAAAAAAATGCCATTTTTCAAACATGTTGTAAAAACGTGCCATATGATGAAATAATGTAAAGGAGGGCGTGAAAAACACTCCAGAAAGGTTTTCTTTGAAAAAAAAACATCATGAATTTTGGCGCAAAAAAAACGCCTTACTATACTATGTCGAAAAAAAAATGCCATTTTTCAAACATGTTGTAAAAACGTGCCATATGATGAAATAATGTAAAGGAGGGCGTGAAAAACACTCCAGAAAGGTTTTCTTTGAAAAAAAAACCATCATGAATTTTGGCGCAAAAAAAACGCCTTACTATACTATGTCGAAAAAAAATGCCATTTTTCAAACATGTTGTAAAAACGCGCCATATGATGAAATAATGTAAAGGAGGGCGTGAAAAACACTCCAGAAAGGTTTTCTTTGAAAAAAAAACATCATGAATTTTGGCGCAAAAAAAACGCCTTACTATACTATGTCGAAAAAAAATGCCATTTTTCAAACATGTTGTAAAAACGTGCCATATGATGAAATAATGTAAAGGAGGGCGTGAAAAACACTCCAGAAAGGTTTTCTTTGAAAAAAAAACATCATGAATTTTGGCGCAAAAAAAACGCCTTACTATACTATGTCGAAAAAAAATGCCATTTTTCAAACATGTTGTAAAAACGTGCCATATGATGAAATAATGTAAAGGAGGGCGTGAAAAACACTCCAGAAAGGTTTTCTTTGAAAAAAAAACCATCATGAATTTTGGCGCAAAAAAAACGCCTTACTATACTATGTCGAAAAAAAATGCCATTTTTCAAACATGTTGTAAAAACGTGCCATATGATGAAATAATGTAAAGGAGGGCGTGAAAAACACTCCAGAAAGGTTTTCTTTGAAAAAAAAACATCATGAATTTTGGCGCAAAAAAAACGCCTTACTATACTATGTCGAAAAAAAATGCCATTTTTCAAACATGTTGTAAAAACGTGCCATATGATGAAATAATGTAAAGGAGGGCGTGAAAAACACTCCAGAAAGGTTTTCTTTGAAAAAAAAACCATCATGAATTTTGGCGCAAAAAAAACGCCTTACTATACTATGTCGAAAAAAAATGCCATTTTTCAAACATGTTGTAAAAACGTGCCATATGATGAAATAATGTAAAGGAGGGCGTGAAAAACACTCCAGAAAGGTTTTCTTTGAAAAAAAAAACATCATGAATTTTGGCGCAAAAAAAACGCCTTACTATACTATGTCGAAAAAAAATGCCATTTTTCAAACATGTTGTAAAAACGCGCCATATGATGAAATAATGTAAAGGAGGGCGTGAAAAACACTCCAGAAAGGTTTTCTTTGAAAAAAAAACATCATGAATTTTGGCGCAAAAAAAACGCCTTACTATACTATGTCGAAAAAAAATGCCATTTTTCAAACATGTTGTAAAAACGTGCCATATGATGAAATAATGTAAAGGAGGGCGTGAAAAACACTCCAGAAAGGTTTTCTTTGAAAAAAAAACCATCATGAATTTTGGCGCAAAAAAAACGCCTTACTATACTATGTCGAAAAAAAAATGCCATTTTTCAAACATGTTGTAAAAACGTGCCATATGATGAAATAATGTAAAGGAGGGCGTGAAAAACACTCCAGAAAGGTTTTCTTTGAAAAAAAAAACATCATGAATTTTGGCGCAAAAAAAACGCCTTACTATACTATGTCGAAAAAAAATGCCATTTTTCAAACATGTTGTAAAAACGTGCCATATGATGAAATAATGTAAAGGAGGGCGTGAAAAACACTCCAGAAAGGTTTTCTTTGAAAAAAAAACCATCATGAATTTTGGCGCAAAAAAAACGCCTTACTATACTATGTCGAAAAAAAATGCCATTTTTCAAACATGTTGTAAAAACGTGCCATATGATGAAATAATGTAAAGGAGGGCGTGAAAAACACTCCAGAAAGGTTTTCTTTGAAAAAAAAAACATCATGAATTTTGGCGCAAAAAAAACGCCTTACTATACTATGTCGAAAAAAAATGCCATTTTTCAAACATGTTGTAAAAACGTGCCATATGATGAAATAATGTAAAGGAGGGCGTGAAAAACACTCCAGAAAGGTTTTCTTTGAAAAAAAAACATCATGAATTTTGGCGCAAAAAAAACGCCTTACTATACTATGTCGAAAAAAAATGCCATTTTTCAAACATGTTGTAAAAACGTGCCATATGATGAAATAATGTAAAGGAGGGCGTGAAAAACACTCCAGAAAGGTTTTCTTTGAAAAAAAAATCATCATGAATTTTGGCGCAAAAAAAACGCCTTACTATACTATGTCGAAAAAAAAATGCCATTTTTCAAACATGTTGTAAAAACGTGCCATATGATGAAATAATGTAAAGGAGGGCGTGAAAAACACTCCAGAAAGGTTTTCTTTGAAAAAAAAAACCATCATGAATTTTGGCGCAAAAAAAACGCCTTACTATACTATGTCGAAAAAAAATGCCATTTTTCAAACATGTTGTAAAAACGTGCCATATGATGAAATAATGTAAAGGAGGGCGTGAAAAACACTCCAGAAAGGTTTTCTTTGAAAAAAAAACATCATGAATTTTGGCGCAAAAAAACGCCTTACTATACTATGTCGAAAAAAAATGCCATTTTTCAAACATGTTGTAAAAACGTGCCATATGATGAAATAATGTAAAGGAGGGCGTGAAAAACACTCCAGAAAGGTTTTCTTTGAAAAAAAAACATCATGAATTTTGGCGCAAAAAAAACGCCTTACTATACTATGTCGAAAAAAAATGCCATTTTTCAAACATGTTGTAAAAACGTGCCATATGATGAAATAATGTAAAGGAGGGCTGTGAAAAACACTCCAGAAAGGTTTTCTTTGAAAAAAAAACCATCATGAATTTTGGCGCAAAAAAAACGCCTTACTATACTATGTCGAAAAAAAATGCCATTTTTCAAACATGTTGTAAAAACGTGCCATATGATGAAATAATGTAAAGGAGGGCTGTGAAAAACACTCCAGAAAGGTTTTCTTTGAAAAAAAAAACATCATGAATTTTGGCGCAAAAAAAACGCCTTACTATACTATGTCGAAAAAAAAATGCCATTTTTCAAACATGTTGTAAAAACGTGCCATATGAAGAAATAATGTAAAGGAGGGTGTGAAAAACACTCCAGAAAGGTTTACTTTGGAAAAAAAACATCATGAATTTTGGCCCAAAAAAAAAAACGTTATAAAAATGTTATAAAAACGTGCCATATGAAGAAATAATGTAAAGTACAAACTAACAGGGAGCTACTCAGGAACTTGGAAGATATCAGTCCTTGGACTGTCTGAAAGTTCAATCTAACAGAGAACTACTGTGGGACTTAGAAAATTTCAGCCCTCAGACTGTGTGAAAGCTCAGGTCCTGAGGACTCGGGAGGTGTGGAGGCTTGGAAAGTCTTGGAACTGAGGGTTCCACCCTCCAGCACAAACGCTGAAGTCCAGCCTCCTGAGAAAAACAATTGAGTCAAGAACCGAGTTTAAAAAAAAGAGAGAGGTGTTGACGTGTTGATCAGCTTTTCCTCTCTGAACCTGTTTTAAAATTATTTCCTTGAGGATTCTGGATTGTTGTTGATTTTCATAGAAGTTTATCATTACCAGTATTACCATGTATAATTCCAATCCTTGTATTGGTCATCCGTCACCTCACATTGGAGCACCAAACTATCAGTAGAGAAGGCTTCACCCCATCCAGTTAACAGGGTTATACTAGCCTGTGGGCGCTCTGCAACAAACACAACACTTCTGATAACACACATTAAGATAGGATAAGATATACTTAATGGTTCCCAAAGTGAAATTAGCATTGGACAGTAGTTTTTAGAGCTCTGAGGAACTAAAGCACCAGAATACCCGTAAACACCAGACTAACAAAAAGAGGTTGTCAAAAAAACACACCTTCAACGTCAAGTTTGAGAGTCTGACTAGCTGTGTTGAAGACCATTTTCATTCCTCTTTCAGCCTTGCATTTATATAATCCAGCGTTTGCCCTTGTGACACAACTGATGTTATGATTGACGCCAGATACGTGAAGTTTGATGTTTTTGTACCACAGGAACTCCCATCCAGAGGAGACAGTAATGTGACAGCTGAAGGAGACCTTATCTTCAGTGTGCATCAAACTGTGCTCAGGATTCTGCATCAGTGTAACTCTGGGTTCTGTATCTGAGGGTTGATAAAAAAAAGAAAAAAAAGAGAAAAAAAACAGTGTTAAAGGTAAGTCACATTGCACAGTGCTGTATGAGAAGAAGCTGATTTTTGACTAGTTTACAGTGCTTTAAATAGACATTTTCATATGCTGAAATCTACTTCCTCATCAGAATAATAATAAAAAAAGAAATGAAAAGCAGTAACACCTGCATATTTTTGCTTCATGTAGTTATTTGCTTTCTTGCAGAGTTATGTGAAAATGGTACTGTGCTTATCAGTCTTTATGAAGCTACAGCAATGACAACAATATGAACAATTATCATAATCTTGTTTATTTGACCCAAAAAGAAACAAAGACGATGGTTTTACAGGGAGTCATGTAGAGGCTGTTGAGAGATTTTATTACCTTTGGATGGAGCCAGGCAATTAATTTGCTGCTCCAAATCTTCAAGTCAACTGTCTCTTTGCTGTAGCTTCATATCAAACATATGATATAGAGACACATATATGATAGATTGTTTAACTCTTGGCAATAATGTGAATAATGGTATTTTACAGAATGTCAGACTGTTTCTTTCTAATTTCTGTTTCTGTTTAATGCAACCCCGACTTGCCACTGTTTACTAAAATCAAAAAACAACAATTTACTTGTAATTAAATGGTTTCTCTTGAGAGCTGAGTCAAAAATAAAGAAAAAAAAATCTCACCATAAACATCAAGTCGTAGTTCAGAACTGGGGCTGGTCTTGACAGATCTGATCTTCAGTTTTCCCGAGCAACTGTACTTTCCGCGGTGCAAGGCTGAAGCAGAATGGATAATAAGAGTAGTTGTGTCTCCCTTGTCAAACATATTGGCATCAGCCTGGACCTCCTGTGTATCTTTGTACCACGTATATGTCCAGTCAGAGCTGGTAGGCATCTGACAGCTAAACTTCACACCCTCAGTGGGGAACACATCTAACCATTGGGTTTCATTATGGAACAGGGATTTCTGAAGAAAGAGACACATTAACTACTCCACATGTACTTAGAGAATACGCATGAAATCTATAAATGCAACACATCAATGCAAAGTAACTTTCTTTGGCTCACCAGATATGTGTAAATTACGTCCATGACTGCGCTCTGTTGAACATTGTTCTGCTTCTTATGGCCTTGCACTCATAATAGAAAGAGCCTTTCTGGCTCCTCCCAAAGGCAACACCCATCTCCAACCCACAACTCTGCCATGGCAAGACCTTTGTGCAGTTCTAAGCTGACAGACTGTTGAGTTGGTGTAAAGATATGAGAGTTGTATTAATCTTCATCATATTTAACTTTAAAAAGAGACGTATAACCTTCAAATGTTAAAATAACTTCTTTAAACTTGCAATAACTAATTGTATTTTGGACAGCTGAGGGCAGGAAACACCAGCTGTGAGCACATCAATAGCATATTAACTTTAAATGTTGAAATGGACCCTATAGAGGATAAAGCAGTGTATAGATAATAGATGGATGGATGGATGTTGAAATGGCGAGTCCTCGGCAATCACTTACTCATTTACATATCCGATAGTTATGAAGCACGATAGTCAATCATGTAGAGTTCTGCTTCTCAAGACTGAGAAGAGCTATTTTTGAGGGATCATTTGTTATTCTAAGAAAAATCTAAACCATAGCCACTTTAAGCAAGCTGAATTTAAGCAAAGCTAACATGCTAAAGTATATATAAACTGGAAAACTGACCATAAACTTTGATGTTAATGCTGTTACTGGCTCCAGAGGTGACACGTCTCAATATCAGATGAGCTCTGCAGACATAGTCTCCTTGATGTGCTTTGGTGACTGAAGTGATGTTGAGCTCTAGTCCCTCTTCATCCACGATCGTGTCTTCGTCCTCTTGGAGCTTCACTTCATTTCTGTACCATATGGACATCCAGTCAGAGCTGCTGACTTCACAGCTGAACTCCACCATGTCACCTTCAAACACCTCTGACCAGGTACTGAGCAGCTTCAGAGTTGGTGTAGGTGGAGTCTGAAAACAGGTCAAAGTGCCAGGTATGTATCCAAAAAATGCATACATGCTGGTGTAGATGTGTGTGAATGAAGTGACTGTACTGTAGCGTGGCCTAGCTGGTGTAAGGGTACGTAGATTTCCTCACCAGAGACACGAAGATGTGTGGGTTCACTGTCCTCTGCGTAGAATCGGTCTTTTCCCCTCTTGGCTTTGCAGTGGTACTGTCCATTGTCAGAATGAGCCACGGGCTCTATTGTATACATATTGCGGTCAGCTGCAGGAATTTCTGTTCCATTATGGGACCACAGTTATTCCCATCCAACGGACATGTCCACCAAGCACGCGAAGGTGATAGATTCTCCGGGGAACATCTCCTGATAGTTTGAACTTCGGCTCAGCTTGGGCTTTGGCCGGTTTGCTATTCAGAAAGAAAGAAAAGTTAACATTTTAGTTATTCGATCTACCCTCTATAGAAGTACTGCAAAAAATATCTGTAATCCGATGTAACAAAACTTCCCATGAACTTTGAGTTGGAGTGAGTTACTACTTTGAGTCATGACACTTTTTGTTTTGTGCTGACCTTTACAGGTATATTTTCCTGAATTTGTTGCTGCGGTGATTGTCAGCACCGATCCATCTCCAGGGAAAGAGACATTTGCATCTGCATCTATTTTGTCTCCATTTGTGTACCAGGTGAAGGTCCAGTCAGAGCTGCCGCTAATAGTCCAACTAAACTTCACTTTCTCAGAAGGGAAGACTTCCAACCGGCCTGAAGTTTGCTGCAGAACTGGTACAGGAGGCACTGGAAATGCATTTAAAGAGTAAAAGAATCCAGTTGATGTGTGACACAAGAAAAACACTTGACTTCTGCTCATTCAAAACACATACTTGCAAATTCCACACTGAAATACAATTGATGTATACATTTAATAAGAAGGCTCTACTTTTGCTGTTTGACAGGAATGCAACTGTAGTAATGAAGTTGTGTGGATATGAACCAGACAGTGAAAAGTAAAATAAGAACTTCATAGCTAGAATTTATTTATTTTTTAAAGCTCACGATGATTTCATAGGTCACATTTGTTGAATCGCAGCTTAAACGCCCTTATTTCTCTCCTAACATAATGTGAATACTCAAAAGGGTTGCTATTAAAAATGTGCATAAGGGAAAAAAGCATCACCTGTGCTCTTTGAAATATTGACATCTATTCACATGAAACCTGTAAAATTGAACCCTTTAAATTTTGAAAGATGCTACCCGATCAATCCCACTTTAGATTTCTACGTAGAGCAAAAAGATCAGAGCTTCAAATCTCACCATAGGCAGTTGTGATCACTTCCTGCAGAGCAGTGGCAGCTGTGGGAATGAAGGTGGCTGTTGGATGAGTGGAGAGATGGAGGGAACAAAGTTTAGATCATAACTGGAGACAAAAACAGTGATGATAATAAACAAAGAGAAATGAAAGTGGAACTTTCTTTTGTACATTTCTGCATTTTATAGATGAAATAATCATCAGTGAACTGAATGAGCAATTATAAAACACTGTGTTGTATTTAAACCTAATTGAATGAAGAAAAAATGTAATGGCACCGTATTCTAAATAGCTGAGGAAAGAATGCAAGAGAGTGTCATAATCGGTGAAAGAAAAAAAAAACAGGCACACCTGAAACTACGTTCTTAGACATTTCCTCAAATGAAACACCTCTAAGAAATTCAAGATAAAACAACATATTGCAGGACTGCGCAGCATATTGTCACGTGTTCTTTTATCCAGTACATAAGAACATGGACATTACATACTTGTGCTTTGTACAGTAAAGCGTGACCAGTAAGGTTGGTATTACAGAATACTGAGAAGAACTTGTGCTTGTGGGTGACTAAACTGCCAGCATGACAACAAAATACTTCCTCATGTTAACTTTATCCATGTTCTGTTTCCTAAACATTGCTTTGTTGTGACTCTGGCTTTTTAAAGAAAATCTAATGATAAATATGAACTGAATAAAGTAGTTTGCAATCACAGCAGTCAACCCGGACACTGAACGTGGCCTTTGCGGTCTAGGAAATATTGTTGTCGTTTTCAATAAAGAAAAAATGCACTAAACTAGCTTCAAGTGTTTCTCAAATACAAAATGCTTTTTCAGTGTGTCAGATGTTTTTCCTACCATCCGGAACATCCTGAGCAGCACAAACAGCAGTCAAACCTGTTAAATCAAACAATGGCAAATGATAAGTAGGAATACAATTTGAATGTATGCGCAAATACTGTAAATATAAATCACAAAAATGAATGCAAACGGTTAAAAACTTACATGTGACAAGGAAGACCTTGAAAAGCCACATTTTCCATCGAACCTTACATGTAGAGTCTGTGTTGTCGAGTTGAGTCATATCTGTCGTGTTGTTTAATTGAACAAAACAACGTGGTACAGCTGTGTGGCGTCAACATGAGGCTTTTACTGAGCAGCCGGAGCAGGCCGACAACAAAGTGACGTTACAGCTACGTCACATGTTAGGTGCGTGTCCAAAGAGTATTAACAACACAAGATAATACTGTGCTGTAGAATACGCCACAATATCTACTGTGCAGCGAAACGCACCTCAGGAGAACAGCTTTCCTGTCTCTGACATCTGCTTTTTTCTTGTTGAAGCAATAGGAAATGTGTTGGTGAACCACAGTCAGATGCGTGTCTTGTCAGCGTGAATTTGAACAGCTGATTAGTGCCGAAAAGTGACAGAGGGTTTAAGGAATCGAAAGAACTCGCAAACATGTTAATATCTTGACAAGACTTGATGCTGTGCTGAACGGCAATCAAAATGTTTGTTATTTGCACACGTGTGTGTAGAGGAAAATGGGATGAGAGTATGTGAAAGTGTATTTTCCCTTCCAACTGAAAATATTCACAATATGGCTATGATTTCAGAAGACATCAGTTCATGTACTGATGATAAAATGTGAAGTAAGTAGAACTAAAACCAAAATTACTTGTTAAACCAAAGTGACCATATTTTTTTTGGTCAGTTTCACAGCTGATCTTTTTTAAACTGCATGTGGCATGATTGTGGCACATGAGGAGAAGCTATACACTTTTTTTTTATACTTCTCTGAACTCAGCCCATTAACTGCAAATGGCATGGTACATCCCTCTGTGTTCAGCTGACAGCCGCTCTTTGAAATGTAAATGGAAAGAGCTTTTTGACAGCTTCATTCTTGCTGAACATACAGTGTCTGGTATCTATTCCTCAATGATACAATTGCAGCCAAAAGTGCATCTGCTAAATACTGACTTAATAGGGGTGAATACTTATTTTCCATTTTCAAGTAAGTGACACTATTCTGTAACAATGTGTTTTCATTTTCACGAGTCTTATCTTTGCTTGAAAATTCTTGTCAAAAAAAAGCCCAAATGACCATAATTCACTGCTGAAAAGCAATTAAAAAAAAGGGAACACTTCCAAATACATTTTACAGGCACTGTGCATGGTTTTAAATGCAGACATAAAGGTCATACACCTCGCTGTAAATCGCAGTCATCAAGCGCTGAAGTATCACAGCCTGGTCACTGTGGTAAAGTAGGGCTTCCTGTATGACTGAGATGCTGCATGTCAATATTAAACAGTGTTCTGTTCCTCTGGTAGTCTTCATTCATATTTTACAGAAAATCACAATGATCCCTACTCCTGCCTGAGATCCTGACATTCACGGTGTTATCACAACATAAATCAGCATAAATGGTGAATGGATGTCCCTTTATAAAACATTTTGTAGCCTGAAAATGTGGTTTCTTACTCATTTCATTAACAAAACAGAATGAATTAAGACTGCAATAACTCTTCATTAACACATCTGAATGTCCCTTGAGCTACTTCCTCCCCGTTTTAGACAGCAAAAAGCCTTAAAAAACAAACAAAAAAAAAAAGAATCCTGAACATTGGACATGTTCTCAACACATTTTTAGTCTGACTCACCAAATGTGCTGTTACAGGTAGGTGCCTGCCATTTCCAGCAGCATTTCATGTAATATTCTTTTCCCCTTTTGCTATTCAAGTGTTACTGTTTTCCCATTTACTTTGGAAAAAGCAACACTCACAGTGCTAGTCACCGTGCTGAAAATGGCAGGCAGGTCCGCTTGGTTCTTCCAGTGAATTAGCCATTTTAATGAAGGTGCTCACTTCTATATGCACAAATGTTCCACCAAAACAAATGACCTCAGAGGTGATTTTGCAGGGACATCATTGCTGCATGCCTAATATGATTTTGACTGACTGGGGTAAAGACATACAAAGAAACCGGGACGTATTTCCACCCACAGCAGAATAGCAATAGGTGCACACAGACCGTTCTTCAATGCTGACACATTCATCCATCCATTCATTTATTTATTTCCCTCCACATAACCAGTTCCAGCAGGCTAAGCACGTCATTCCATCTGCAATTCCATTTCAAGAGAATTTCTGGCTTTTGTTTTTCAGCCCTCTTTCAAGGACTGTTTTCTGGCTCAGCTCAGTCATTCTTACACAGTGAACGGAAAATACATTATATTAAAATATACAAAAATACATCTATTAAATAGATGTAGAATACATTACTGAATACTCATCAGACGTTCTATTCAAAGTTGATGATAAAAATGCAGAAGATTTCTTTTTACCCCTTTTTCTGGATTTCAAAACATATTCACACTGCTTCTGACCACCAATCTGTACAAACAGCAGCTCCATTGTCCTCCTTTTTATCTACTTCATCTGCACGCTGCCGTTTATCACCACCCCACCGGCCTGCACTGCTGAGTTTTCACGACTCTGCCCATCTTTGGTGGAAGTCATCTGCCCACCCACTGCAGACACTCTTCATTAAGTCTCGCTATATATGTACAGACAGATACCAGTTCTTCTTCAGCAACACTCATCGCTCTCAGGGCTATGCATTGCATTGCACCATGAATACAAACTACGTTTGTGAACAAAGATTTACAAAGACTTGCAAAGAACACGTATGTCATGGTGGTCCTGAGTTTCCAGTGACTCCCGTAACTCTGAATTTATTGTCATGGAATCATTAAAACACACTCTGTCACAAAAAACAATCATGCATGTTGTTTTTTCATAGATTTATGACAGGCACTTTGGAAATATGACAAAATCCACTGCTTCAAAAAGAATGTGCAAACAGCAATGGGAATATTTGATTAAACATCCCTTGGTCATTTTCACCTCAACTAGATGCTTTCAGTAGCCATCTCCAAGTTTCTGGCTGTGTCCTTGACCACCCATCTTGACAGAATCGGTGCAGTTCGACTAAATTTGTTGACTCACACAGACTTGTTTCTTCAGCACAGTCCACACGTTCTCAGTGGGGTTAAACAAACTGTTTGTTTGATGTCAAACCAAAGCGACTGATGGAACAGTTCATATGCAAGTTAAATGCATTCATTTAACATTAAGAGACAGTTTGTACAGAAAAAGAGTTTTTACTGAGAGAGGAGTCAAACCTGGGTTATTTCATCTTTAGCTCTATTCCTGGCTGATAAGTGCAATGCATACAAATATCCCACCTATGTTTGGTGGCATGAAAAATACATATTAAAAGTCATCTCCCATGGGTATAAAGCTTTAAAAACATTGACACCGTTTTGAAAAACAAAGTTATACAATAACGCTGAATAAACCGTTAAAAAACATGACAAAAAAAATAGTAGAAGTAAAACAGGGAGTGATCATGAAAAATTTTGAGGGGCCCACATAGGTGAGTCCTTGGACTTTTTTTTGACTTATTTTTCCAAACCAATGCTCAGGTAAGAAGCTTCAGCAGCAGGAGGCTTAGCAGAGCCGAACGGAAGACAGAAGGGGAGCATGCTGTGCTTTAAAGCTAAATCAGCTAAATCAATAGTAAATCACAGGGAGACGTGAATGGGAGAAATGTATGTTCTTCTCCTGGAATTTGTTGAAAACCAGCAGCAGCAGAAACTGCAGTGTTATTAGAGAATGACTAACGGGGTAAAGCAAACAGTAGATCATGCAGTAGAGCTGCAAGGATTAATCACAAAGGTGCCGGTCAGTAGAAGAAACCGTGACTTTAAAGGTCAAATACTCCCGTTGTGGGAGAATGTAAGGGGAAAAAGCGAGCCTCCATAATGAAAATCAGGGTACGGATGCAAAAATTCATCTCCTGCCAGCTAAGAAAACCAGGAAGATATCATCAGTATAGAGTTGGAAATTAGTGATTGTGATGTTTATGAAATATGCAAGCAAATGGTGACACGTGAAAGACAAATGTAGTTTTAAAACAACTGCCCCCTGAAGGACAATGCTGGGGCAACAACTTTCTCAAATGAAACCACAGAATGATTTGTCAAAATCATTGGCAACATTTTAGAAATAAAAGCATATCCTGTTCTAATATGGCAGTGGAGGTTTGGTTACAGTAGTTAAAAATACGATTGATTTAGTTTCAGTTTACTAACTAAGGGGAGTTTATTGGAATGTCTGTTGTTCTCAGGCCTCTTTTGAAAAAGAGACTAGATTAAATAATGTTTAAGGAGGGCTTTTATTTCACAGTTAAGATAATAACTACTTTGTCAAACATGAGGAAATATCACAGTAAAAAACTCATTTCTTCAGTGTGGATGGAGCATATGGCGTTTCAAATAACTTGACTGCCTGAAAGCTTTCCCACACTGGTTACAACAATGTGTTTGTAGACTGATCCAGCTCTCCTTTACCGAAACCACTGCCACCCTCATCAAGACATCTGTACGGATCCCAGCAGGTCTGGTCCTATGAAGCAAAAAACAAAGTGGCAGTCACAGCAGTGCAAGAGGACAATAAATGCTAGCAAATGCTACTGAATTACACAGGAAGAGGTAAGGGTGTAGCAGTACACAAAAATCCCTGTTCGGCGCACACACTCGCGCACGCTTTGAAAAGAAAACATCATATAATCAAATAATTCTAAGCTCTCTGGAGCTGAATCAAGCTTCTGACATTCACTCGTATCATGAATGTGGTTTTTATGCTGTGCAGCCACAGCTGAAGGAGGCTATAGAAAGCAATTTTGTCATTGCTCTGAAAGGTACTTACCTTTAGCTTCTGTACAAACAGCATTGGTGAACCCACTATCACTGAGGCGATCCATACAATCCCTGCGTGCAGGAGGCAGACATATATGTAATACGGTCAGATACAATCTGCAGGGTCCAATACACTGAGTATACAGGATGTACAATTTGATAAATGCAGTGGCTGCCAAGGACCATCAAGGAGAGCAACCTCTGTGTGATTAATGCCAAACCGGAGCCGCAGCAGCTACAAAATGAAATTCCTCTCTTGGATAATTAAGAACCTGTCAATCATTTGGAGCGTCGTCTCTTCTCCTCCACAGATCTTTGTTATGAACTCCAACAGTGCAAACCCAAAATACTAAGGCATCATTTTACTCTTTTGCTTTGCTATCTGAAATATGAATATAAGTTTTGTCTCACCATTTCACATCCAAAAACGCTTTAAGTGCACACATTTTTCATTCTCTTATGAAGGAATATGGTTTAACTCTTACTACAACTAAAGACCAAAAGGCAGATGATCAACACTCTTGGCATGGAAGTCTCAAATATCATCATTAATGAGATGTGAGAAATATATGCACTACCGTTCAAAAAGTTGGGGTCACTTAGAAAAGTCCGTAATTTTGAAAGAAAAGCATTTTGTTTTCAATCAAAATAACATTAAATGAGTCATAAATCTAGTGTAGACATTGTTAATGTGGTAAATGACTATTCTAGCTGGAAACAGCTGATCTTTAATGGAATATCTCCATAGGGGTACAGAGGAACATTTCCAGCAACCATCACTCCTGTGTTCTAATGCTACATTGTGTTAGCTAATGGTGTTGAAAGGCTCATTGATGATTAGAAAACCCTGCAGTTATGTTAGCACATGGATAAAAGTGAGTTTTCATGGAAAACATTTTCAATTTTCTGGGTGAGCCCAAACTTTTGAACAGTAGTGTACCTTTTTTCCTCAAAATTATACTTATATTCTTGAATGAAAGTCAGCGTGAGTAACATTTGCTTACTCGTTTCTCTTTACATATCAACCGACAACACACGGACACCAATACTGACTGTACTGTTCTCCCCTAACGCCTTGCCAAGGTAAACAGCAAGATAACTCCTCTTCAATAAACCACGCAGATGCTTGACTTGGTTCAACTCTTTCTGGTCCAAAGAAGTAGGGTAAAACTGTAACATAAAATACAGCACATTCAGAATACAACATAAACGTATGCCAGAGATAGCTAGCCGAACTCAAATTAAACGCAATACGGTTTATGACATTCATGTTAAAATTATGTAGTATTTATTAGTTCCAAAGTCCATATCTGTAACTTCAAACTCACCGACGATGCCTTCAAAGTTACCTTGAAACACTGGAAGGTATTTAACGTTTTTATATGTTTATATGTTCACAACGGAAGCCTCATGCTCTGATTCACAGCAAAGCTTGTCGCAGAATGATGATGTCACCAGCCAGAAACAGACAAAATGCTTTGCAGACTTCTGCCACTAGATGGCGACAAATGACCATGAATAAACTTAAATGACTTCACAGCAGACAGCTCTAACAATTACAACATAAACAGAACACTGACTGCTAATTGTTATCAGCACTTGAGGTGTTTGCAAGCTGCATAATTTACATGCTTGCTCGTGTACCAGTAAGAATGTAAATGTGGTTTATGTGCATGGAGGATTAAAAAAAAAAACAAACTAAATCCTCTACTGGGCAGAACTGGGCCCCGTCGTCTGTGGGTAAACATAAAAATAGCATTTTTGTGGATTCCAGGTTTGCACAGCATCAACATAAGTAAACGTGGTAAGAATCTGGGAGGTGATTATGTTGCTTTGGTTGAAATTACAGCATAGAAAGCTAAAGCGACATCTTAACGACACTCACCGGAGAATAGGAAAACAAAACCTGTCGATCCTCGACAATCCTTGACAAAACTTCGACCAGTTACTCCTTGTAACTCTTTGTAAAATACAGTTTGTTCAGAAGAGCCTTTTAGCTCACTCGTTTCTCTTGCTAATAAACTCCGTGTGGCCTGGTTTGCTCCGTTTCATTCTCTGCTTCTCCTACCGCTGTCGTTGACCCTTTCTCTGGCTGCGGCGCCACCCTCTGCCATCTGCTGGCGGAAAGTGGCTATTACATCTAAAAACTGAAAACAAGTTCATCCAGATTTAGGCTATTTCCAGTGGGTTACATAAGTATAGCATCTTAAAGACTCACTGTAATTTATTATAGAAGACGGCATAAATCAGATCAATGTTGGACTTTGTTCAGTGTTTTATTTGAAGTCAGGAAGCAACCAGTAGTGTAGGAGGTGTATGAATCCCTACAGTAACTGAATGCATCTTGCATGTTACGCAGACACAACTTTACTTGTATGTACGGCATCGTAGACGAGAAAATATAATCTATTATCTACAAAATGTATTTAGAAATGAAAAGTAAAGTTATTTATTAACCAGTGGTGGAAGAGGTGTATAAATCCTTCGATTTATAAGTAAAAGCATCTCACTAATTAGAAAAATCACAGCATTACATACAAAATTCAAAAGTTACGAGACTTAAAGGCTTTCTCTGGTGAAAATTATAATGTTAATATGAATATTTTGTTAACATATAATGTTTTCATGTGCTATAATACATATGAGGGAAATAAGTAGTCACTATCTCAACAACACAGATTCAGGGACCAATCCGTGATATTACAACCTGCTGTTGTGTTATCTAAAGCTGTTTTACAGTATATTAGCAGAATCGTAGGCGAGCTGGTGTGCCCAGGCTGTAGGGGGGCTTCATGAATCTGCACATTGTAAAGGAATCATCAGTGTAGAACTACGTCGAAGCCATTTTAAGTCAGTGAGGGACTTTTTTACAGAGAAACAAATCATCCAAGTATTTAATTTTCACACAAAGAGATGAGTTTTTAGTTGTTAAATCAACAAGATGAACTTCGTACGAATGTCAGAAGATAAGGTTGATATTTTGCCCTCAGATGTGGTGGAATCAAAGCTCTATGCTTGTCAGTAAACAGAAAACAAGTCTATGAAGTATTTATCAGGGATTTATTCCAAACCTCAGGTGGCTGCTGGGAACGTATTGATGATATTGGAGCAAAACAAAACTATCAGCTGTGGTCTTTGCCGAGGTTCAGTTCTTAAAGATCGGCAGAAAACAAAGGATCAGAACCTTAAGTATTTAATTGATATGAATTTATAATATTTCCCCCCACTTTCCCACGTGTTTTAACATGTAAAACGTTTCAAACTGATTCGTTCCTCTCTGTTTTTCATGACTGGAGTACATTTCTCTGTTTGTATCTGATTTTCATTTTTTCTTGGATCACTTTCATTTATTTTTGGCTCTGCTATTTTTACTCCTCTTCATTGTTCTTTTCTTGCAGTTTTTTCCCCTCCTTTTTGGCTTTTTTGTCATTTACAGTCGTCTCGTGTGTGCAGTCTTATTTCACAGGCTGCTTCACTCTCCTCTAAATTTCTCCTTTTAATCCTTTTTTTCTTAATCTATTTTTTTCCTCTCTCACACTGTTCTTCTTTAAATCCTCTCAACACATCACTTTTTCTCCTCGTCCTCTGATCCTTCTGCCTCCACTCCATCCTACACATCCTACACTGTAGATACCTTCTGTTTTACTGTCGTGTAAATGAAGAGAAGCAGTGGACGAATGTTTTTTAGCACCGCGGCGGAAGTTTTTTTAAATGACTTGAAGTGAAGCAGAACATCAGAGCTGATGGTTTGTAAAATAGTTTGCTTTAAGACAATAACCTCCCTCTTTGTATAATGTATTACTGTATACACTCCTATGGGGATTGCAAACATTCTCAGATTCTGCGTCTCATATAATTAGAATGTGATGGAAAAGGTTCAATATTTTTCATTAAACGTTGCTCAAAGTGAAAAATACATAAATTCTAGACTCAGTACACAAAAACTGAAATATTTCAAGACTTTATTTGTTCAGTTTTTCTCCTCGTCCTCTGATCCTTCTGCCTCCACTCCATCCTACACATCCTACACTGTAGATACCTTCTGTTTTACTGTCGTGTAAATGAAGAGAAGCAGTGGACGAATGTTTTTTATCACCATGGTGGCAGCTTTTTTAAATGACCTGAAGTGAAGCAGAACATCAGAGCTGATGGGTTGTAAAACAGCCTGCTTTAAGACAATAACCCCCCTGTAGAATTTGCATGCAGAGTTGTGTAGGCGTAGACTTATGTATGGTGTTAGCAGGAATAAATGTGTTTGCATTGGCCTTGAGTGCTTTTGCATCGAGTTAAAATGACCCAGAAAAACACATAATAACATAAACAGGGGTGTTCACATACTTTCCTAATGCTGCATGTTTTTCCATTTTCTTCACCCTTATTATCACATGGTTTTTAATTATTCTCATTATCCTCATTATTCCAACCTACAGATATCAGATTGTGCCATCTCACCCCCACGCTGTCCCATATTCTTTGAGTCTAAACATGTCCTCATTTTTCATTTTCTCTCTCCTCTACCGTACTTTTTTTTTCTTCTTCTTCTTTTTCTGTCCTGTATTTCATGCTGCCAATTTACCATGTCTCCGCTCATCAGAGGACAACCACCTCCTGGTTTTCATCACCCACTGGCATTTCTCTCTGTTTCATATTTCTTTTCATCATTCTCTTCATTAGGGCCTTCTCCTCCCTAAAAAAAAACCTCTCACATTTCCTCTCTGATAGCCTCCCCCTTCCTTTGAGCAACGTCTAATGAAAAATAGTGAACCTTTTCCATCATATTCTAATCGTATGAGATACACAATCCGAGAATGTTTAGTAGCGTATACAGAACTACATGAAATACTAAATTGTGCAGAATGTTTCAACAAGTGCATCTCATATAATTAGAATATGCTGGAAAAGGTTCAATTTTTTCCATCAGACATTGCTCTAAGAGAAAATTATATTTATTCTCAACCTTTCAATCTATCAAAAATATTCAAAAATCTAAATATTGCAGCAGTAATTCAAGCAAAAGGAGCCCAGACTGAGTATTGACAGAGCGTACATGAACATACTTTTCAGAAGTTTGATAAATCCATTTTTGATTGATCCTCGCTGATTCTTTCTTGTGGGTGGGTGGGTGAGGGGGTTTCATGAGCTGTAAGCTGTTATCATCCAAATATAAAACACATAAAGTCTTGAAACATTTCAGTTTACATGTACTGAGTGTAGAATATAGGTATTTTTCACTCTGAGCAACGTCTAACGAAAAATACTGAACCTTTTCCAACTTATTCTAATTATTTGAGATACGCAATCTAACAATGTCTGCAATCCTCATAGGAACGTATAGTGTACTACATGCTATACAAAGAAATACTACATATCCTTGCGCAAATTGTGCAGAAATGAGTAGATTTCCTAAGCAGACGGTGTCACTGCCCTGCTATTTGATCAATTAGGAGCCTGTGTGCTTGTATTTGGGTTCATCTATAATTACAAAATAAGTCGTCAGGATATTCGGAGACGGGCTGAGAGGGAAGAAATGGGCCAGAGAGAAAGAAAGATGAGAAGAAGTGGTGTGTGAAGAGACAGGCGATGATGTTGGAAATTGGATTTATATTTTTTTCATAATGCCGCCCTCCTCCTCCTCCTCCTCCTCCTCCTCCTGCTCTCTTCATTGCTTTTCACTCTTCTGTATGTTACCTTCATTTTTCCCATAGCATCCCTCAGCCTGCCTCTTTTCCTGTGATCCTCCTGTGTGCTTTTCACTGCGGCTCCGCCTCCGCCAGAACCTCTCCATTACTCCGAGGTTGGTCAAGTGTCTCTTTGTCTCGTCAAACTACCCAGAGAGTGACTCACTGTATAATTTCCAAATATCCAAGGGGCTGTTTTTTTTAAGCAATCTGAAGCTTGTTGAGCAATTATACGCTTCAGGGTGGCATCTCTATGGTTACACAGGCCTTTTACAGTGGCCCCGCTCACAGTAGAATTAAATAATGTGCAGCATGCATCGACAAATGAGTAGCAGAAGCAAAGTTGATCATTTTACTAAGAGTCACACAACTGAACTGGAAAAGCTTCCAAAAAAGCGCCACAGTGATTCTGAGCCGATGCACATCCCCCGCTTACGTTTGTGTCATCTGCTGCTGATGCAAACGTGTGGCCAATGAGAGCAGGCAGCTCAGCCCATCTGATGAGGCGGATCAAACGCTTTCCAATTCCACAAATACATTTTTTCGCCTTGGGCCCATCAGTAATCCTTCCTTGATCAACTGTCACTAAAACCGGCCTGGAAAGGCTGGAGGATATGTAACTGTAGCCATTCTCCTCCATCCTTCTGTTACGCTGCAGCTCACCACAAGTCTGGCTGCTGGTGTGTGAGCATGAGGGAGGAACTTGAGAAAATCAGAACTCGGGTTTTCTGCTCGACTTTGCTTTCTTTCCACGTTGATGTGCGCCGACAGCTGACCCTGATTTTCCTCTGCCAGTGTGTCTCTGTCTCTTCACACACCACTTCTTCTCATCTTTCTTTCTCTCTGGCCCATTTCTTCCCTCTCACCCCGTCTCCGACTATCCTGACAACTTATTTTTTAATTATAGATAAGCACAAACACAAGCACACAGGCTCCTAATTGATCAAACAGCAGTGCAGTGACACATAATTAGAATACGATGGAAAAGGTTCAATATTTCTCATTAGACGTTGCTCAAAGTGAAAAATGCATATAATGTAGACTTAGTACACACAAACTGAAACATTTCAAGACTTCATTTGTTTTGATTTGATGATAACGGCATACAGCTCATGAATCCCCCAAAAAATATATCTCAGAATATTAGAATACTTCAAAGGATCAGCAAAGATCAATTAAAAACGGATTTGTAATGCAGAAATATCAAATCTCTGAAAAGTATGTTCATGTACGCTGTTGTACTCGACTAGGGCTCCTTTTGCTCGAATTACAGAATTATTCTGAGAGATTTTTTTTGAGGGGTTTCATGAGCTGGATGCTTATATCATAGAAGATAAAACAAATAAAGGCTTGACATATTTTCAGTTAAAGGTTTAGAATACATATAGTTCTCTCTTTGAGCAATGTCGGATGAAAAATCTTGAATCTTTTCCAGCATATTCTAATTATATGAGATGCACTTGTTGAAACATCCAGCATGTGTTTTATGCCACATGGCTGGCAGTTGCTTTGGTCCCAGCATCCCTGCAGGAGCTCCACTGTCACACAGGCGAAAAAATAGCAGCAGGGACGGATTATGATGAGAGATCTGAAGTGGTTGGAAGAATTTCTCTCCATGAGAGGCTGCAGCTATATAAGGGCCTCCTGCCTTCACCATCTTCACTTTACATCACAGAGAAACCTTTACATTTATGTAGGAATCTGAAAGACAGGATTTTCTGTCTGCCCAGGGAAACAAGACTCATGTGAGCTCATATATGAACTTAAAAAGGTTGATCAGAGTAATTCTTTAAGCCACTGTAATGAATAAATGCAATATAATAGCATTTAAAGGGAATCCTCGTGTGTGAGCCATATTGTACATAGATGATGCACAAGGAGGATTTTCTTAAAGCACAAACTACTTAATCTGCTTATGTGTGAAAGCTATGTACAATACAACCCACTGTATATACTATTAATACTGAAAATAAACCATGAACATGAGCCACAAG
This sequence comes from Amphiprion clarkii, assembly GCA_027123335.1. Classification (NCBI taxonomy): domain Eukaryota; kingdom Metazoa; phylum Chordata; class Actinopteri; family Pomacentridae; genus Amphiprion; species Amphiprion clarkii. Next base: position 1,526,003 of record CM049574.1, read on the forward strand.
CCGTTTCTATGGTGAAAAATTTGGGCTTAAAAATTAGCCCAACACTTGTATAATTAACCATAAATTACTCTAGACACGCTTTCTTCGTGTCATCAACATGTCAAACTTTTATTCATGCCAAAAAACGAACATAGCATCCACATAACAACTGCATTTTCTACATAAAAGAAATGATAAACACTTCATTCAAAAGGGTGAACACATTCATTCCTCACATGATTGGAGCAGAATTCAATATAGCATCATACTGTACATGTACCAGTGTTCTACGACGATTACTTACACCCTACAGCTCTCATTAAATAGTGTACACGATCCTAACACGTGTTCTCTCTAATGTCGATACACAGAACAGATCCTGCTTAATTCTCTGTACTCAAAATATATAAACTTCTATTTGTGTGTACTGTGCCGTTAATCTCTTCCGATTGCACGCTGTAAAATAATGGCTTTTGAGTTTTAATATCTAGATCAACAGTACAGGCGAACTGCACGATCATTTGGTAAATTATCGTCCACTACAGTCTCGCCACACCTCGAGTGCAGCGCTTGGCTTTTTAATAACAGCAGTTAGTTCTACATTTTTCAACAGCTAATCTATAATAAATAAATGTCCATTCTTCACAATAAGGTCCACGTTTCGTATTTTTTCTAAAGTGCAGGAGTGACACGGATGGTAAAAGAGTAGATGATCAGTTTCTTAACTACATTCTACCTAATGACTGTCTAACCAATCAGCAAAATAAGCTCTGAAGGAGACAACAAAGCACAATACCACAGAGAGAACAAGAGGAAAGGTTACCGCTATTTCTGTTGTCATCCGTATGGAAGAATAGGTGACGAATGGGCAGATCGGTTGGTTTTCATGTGTTTCTAGTGCTGTGGCGTTGCTGACATCATATCTACTCTAAGATGGAGTGAAACAAACGAGCATTGAGAAATAAGAAATCATGCAAATCTTCTTCTTTTTTAAATCATTATTTCTTGTGTTTCTATGAAATCAGAAGCAAGAAATGTGCCGATGCCGTCATCCTTTTCTCACCTTATGACACTGCATCACCTTTCTATCCAAGGTTTTGGTTTGTTTTTCACCGATTCATCTGAAAATTATTCTCTCTCTCTTTTTATAACCCCCCCTGGAGCATATTTGCAAAAACAATCCTGGTCATGCCATGAGGAAAAAGGGTAATATCAAAGAACAAAAAAGCGATTATACAGTCGCCTTCTTCTCCTGCTTTTGCTGTGTTGAGGAGCAGCAGCGTTGTTCTGTCAGTTGTTGTTCATAATCCACCAAGAGGCTGTTAAATGAAACATTAATATGCATCAGTGCTTCATGGTCTCTGCTTGAGCCAAACAAATGAGCAACAACAACAGAAAGAGCAGCTTACGATTCACCACACAACACAGAATACAGTATTCCCACACAGAAAACCTGCATTAACCCTCTGAACCAGACGCAGTTTTCTACTCCGGTAATGTTTTGACTCAGTCTGGGCTCATTTACGCTGCAATAGAAAGGCCTGTATCTCTATGGAAACAGCACAACCAAAAATGTCTTCTGTGCGGTTTGACAGTTACAATGCCATAAATCATTATTAAAGAAAATTACAATTCTTCGACTATCCATTTTTCAAAAAATGTAAAAACTTGCAACCAGCATGTACAACATTTTTACCCACAGGTATTACAGTACTGGGAACAAAGAGGGCTCCATATACTATCCTAAGCTATACTACATGTACATACACATGCACTCACCTGCCACTTTATTAGGCACACCTGTTCGGTTGTTTGTTAACATAAATAGCTAATCAGCCAATCACACAGCCACAAACTTGCTGGCTACCTGCTGCAGATACAGACCAACATTATCCTGCATTAGGAGCCATGTTTCTGTGCAGTTCTTTGGTTATGATTCAGTTTCCAGCAGCTATTGGGGGAAATCTGGCTCTTTAGCTGCTAGTTACCAGCTTTATCTGGACTTTTAAATGTCCATTGTTGATATAAAAATACTGATTACAGCAGCTTTACCGTTGGTCTATGGTTTTCTTAATTATTCTTCCACAAAGACGAACTATGTTTATTTCATATTTTGAAGCTCAAAAAAAAGCATGTGATAGAAGACCATTCTATTACCATTAATCAGATTCTACTAAATCATACTGGATTGCCATTTGATTGTTCTGCCTTCTACATTATCATCTTTTAATGAGCTGCTGCTGTTTTGATGTTGGTACCTGGCAGCAGCATGGTGGAGACCATTTCCGGCTGTTCCAGGGAGTCGATAATGCAGCGCTGGAAGGTCTTACTGATGGACGACTGCAGGTAGCTGAGAAGAAAAGGAGGGATGAAAAGAGATGAGAGTGCCATTTGCCCCACAGCCAGGCAAAAAAAAAAAAAAAAAAAAAGCTTCAAAGAGAGCATGAGAGCAGCTCTGAGTGCTTTTGGTTCAGCTTGGAAATTCCTGGAAACGAGCTTTAACCCTCCTGTTGTCCTCATTTACAAGCACCAAAAATATTGTTTCCTTGTCTGAAAAAAATCCAAAAATTCAGCAAAAAAAAATCCCCAAATTTCTGAAGATTTGCAAAACCTTCAGGAAGGAAATTCCAATAATTCCTTAAAAGTTTCCCTTAAAAGTTTTATTTATTTATTTATTTATTTTTTTAAAGTCCCCCAAATTTGGCAAAAAAATTCTTGTAAATACTTTCAAAAAATGAGTAAAAATCTTCCAAAAAAATACTAAAACTATCTAAAGTGATTCCATATATATCACTAAAACTTCTGATATTTTCTTTAAGAACATTCACAAAAAATCAACCAAAATCCATCGGAATTCGCTGGATTTTGGTTGATTTTTTTGTGAATGCTCTTAAGAAACATTTTTAACATTTCTTTGTTTCCACCAAAAAATGTTCAAAAATTTCCCAAAAATATTGAAAATGTGGACATCAGAAGTTTTACTGTCTTTTTTTCCCACAATTTCAAACTTTGAAACGGGTCAATTTTGACCCGCAGGACGACACGAGGGTTAAACACCACAAACCCTGTCTGATCCTACCTCATCCAGGAGAGACGGTCCTGCCAAAACTCATACATGATGAAGCATGATCTGTCTGGCAGGTTCTGGACGGAAACGCTAAAAATAAAAAGAGAGACAGCACAAAGGAGGGCAGTGGGGGTTATCTTAAAGGTCTGGAAGCTATTTCATGTAGCTGTGTCATATAACAGAGAGAACCTGAGGCAAAAAACAAAGAGGCGATTAAAGGGACGTACTGCAGGTTGTCTATCTGGCTGGTGGCGGCATCTGTGTAGATTTTGAGAGCTTGTTGAAACTGCTCCACATCTCTCTCCTTCACCGACATTTGTCTCTGGACCAGAAGGATGTTCTGGAGAAAATAATGCAATAATGTAAACCTTCCCATATATGCAATCATGGAAAAAATGATGAGACCACCCTTGTTTTCTTCAATTTCTTGTTCATTTTAATGCCTGGTACCACTAAAGGAACATTACCTGAAGAATACAATGAACATGGCAAAAAATGCAGCTAATTCCACAATACTTTATGTCCTATCTGACCTGCTTCAGCTTCGTTGTATTCCAGGGTCTATAAGAGGACATTTCATGTCATCAGCAGCACATGCAAAGGTCTAGAGTGGTTTCCTGCTGACATTCAAGCTGTAGCACAACTCAGAAGTTGTCAGCTCTCACCTAAAACTAAAGAATTATGTGAAGCCACAAAGGCAGCCATCATGAGTGAGAGACAGGTAGCGGAAAAACTGAAGATCTCCAACACAGCTGTTCATTCCACCAAGAAAAAACAGCCCAACATGGTTCTACCAAACTGCTAGCTGGTCAGGAAATGTCTTTCTACCCACCAGATGGCCGTCACTCATCCATTCCTGTGTCAGGAATCGTCCTCAGACCTCCAGGAACCTTAAAAATGAGTGGACACTGTGGAGAAATGGGACTTGTTGGACAAGGACAGTTGGAAAGGGACTTGTTGAAGCTGGTCTGAAGTCCCACAGGGCAGGAAGAAGTCCTTCATCAAGGAAAGTCAGAGGAAAGCTGGTTACTCTTTGCTGGGATCACAAGGATTGGACTGTTGATGATTGGACTAAGGTTCTCTTCAGGGATGAATCCAGTTTTCAGCTGATGTCCACTCCAGCCAACTTACTGGTTAGGAGGAAGCCTGGAGAAGCTACAAACCAGACTGTCTGCCCCTACAGTAAAAGATGGGGGTGGATCAGTGACCATCTGGGGTAGTTTCAGTCTGGGTGGAACAGGGCAAATGAACCAGGTCATGTACAGAACTACTCTTGAAAACAGTCTTCTTCCATCATCTGGAAAACTCTTTCCTGCCTCCAATGACTGGATTTTCCAACAAGACAAGGTCAGTTAAAGCCTGGATGGAGAACCAGAACACTGGAACCATGCCTTGGCTGCTCAATCACCAGATCTAAATCCAACTGAAAACCTGTGGAAAATCATCAGACGCTAAATGGAGAACCACAAGCCCAAAAACAAAGCAAATTAATGTGAATTAGTGCAACAGGAATGGGCTGCTGTGACAGCAGAACAATGTCAGAAGCTGGTGGAGAACATCCAAGACACATGGATGCAGTCATCAGAAACAATGGTTATGAATCACTACTAACTCCTGTGTGGATCATGGGACTAAAACAGACAGAAAAGAAAACATGGAATCCTAAAAGCTGTTTTTATCAGAACGATGCCATAGATACTGATGGAAGAACTGAAGAGATTTTGGTTATTATCAAGAAAATCATGGAAAATGTCTGAAATAAGCTCTTAAACTCTAATGAGCTATTTTTGTTATCATTATATTTATCCAAACAAATGTACCTTTAGTGGTACCAGGCATTAAAATGAAAAAGAAACTGAAGAAAACAAGGGTGGTCTGATCATTTTTTCCATGACTGTACAAAAGATTTTTTCATATAATATTAAGCAGATGCTGGACTCACCGATTTATACGTCCCTGCCAATGTGTCTTCTTTGAGAGGTTCGAGATGTGGACTCTGAAAATGGGGGCATGAATATTCCAGCAGGACAAGAATTAGCAGCAGAAACCTTCTCAGCTGAGTCGGCCTCCAGTTACAGTCTGTCACAAACCATCGACTCTCACAAGAAAGAGATAGGCATGTTCACGTTAACCCTCCAACAGCCCCGAGTTATAATAAATTCTCATCTGCGCGGCCGAGATAAGAAAATATAATTATTAGCATGTTAACAGACGAGCTGGATATCCTTGAAGCGCTGATGTCTATCCTTGGAAAATGCCTCATTTATATTTTCAGCAGGATATTTTAAATGTGATAAGTGCAAAATTAAAAATGACATTAAACCCAGCAGAGCGCCCAAGAGCTAAAATCTTCAGACAAATCAAGATATCATGCAGCAGCAATGCATCAATATCTGCACAGTTTCCCCTACAGTGTCCAGCCTGAGTGGAGCAGAGTCTATATTCACACTCTGATACTTTATGCATGATATTCAGTGTGTGCAGTGCAGCTCGGCTTTGCTCTTTGTATAAATCCTCCTCTCTGTTGGATGCCTTCTACTGCAGGGCCACCTCTGCATATCTGCAAACTCACAGCCAGGCTTCACATTTTTAACTGTAGCAGCCGAGCCTGGAGTGAAACGCCATCCTCCCCAAGATACCACCTCCAGAGAGCGAGCTTTTGGCTGCAAATTCGAGTCTTTCTAGCAAATTAAACTCACTGCGTTGATGAAATTATGTCGCCACTTAAAGGGTTTAAACTCACGGATGAGATTCCTGTTGTTTTTTTCATGTTATGGCATCAACGCTTCAAGCTACTATTTGCTCTGCTACAAAACAATAAATCAATATTCAGTGAATCATAATCATTTGCTTTCTTGCTGAGAGTAAAATGAAAAGGAAGATATCATTATTAGCTAAATATGAAGCTGGAGTCAAGCTTTTTTTTTTTTTTTTGACATAAACCAGGGGTGTCAAAGTCATCTTAGTTCAGGTTCCACATTCAGCCCAGTTAGATCTCAAGTGGGTCAGACCAGTAAAATCACAGCATAATAACCGATAAATCACAACTCCAAATCTTTCCTTTGTTTTAGTGCAAAAAAGTACAAATGTTCACATTTTAGAAATTATAGTTTTACAAAACATCATGAAAAATCTAAAATTTCTTAAGAAAAATGAGTGCAATTTCAAAAACATTATGCCTCGGTTTATCATTTCCATATTAAATCCTATAGATCACAGTTTATCTACAAATTCACAAAACATTTAGTCTCAGGTATCTGGAACTGAACCATAGAATATTTTACTTTATGATCAAAACCACAAAAGTCAGACAAAAAAGCAACAAAACCAAGACAAAAGATTACAAAAACAAGACACAAAGCGACAAAAATAAGACAAAAAACACAAGCGAGACAAAAAGGAAACACAAAACGACAAAAATGAGAAAACAAAGCAATAAAAACATGAGACAAATGACAAAAGTAAAAAAAAAAACAAGGCAAACTATTACAAAAATGAGACCCAAAATGACAAAAGAACTATGAGCAATCTAATATTTAACTTTATGATAAAAAAACTTGTCATGGTCTAGAAATTATTTCAAATTTATAGTTTTACAAATTTACAATTTGCAGTTAATGTCTTCTCTGGAATTTGTGCATTTTAGTCGACACACGGGTCGGATTGGACCCTCTGGTGGGCCGCTTTTGGCCCACGGGCCACATGTTTGGCACCCCTGACATAAAGACTACAAACACACTAAGAGAAACTGACTCTATACAAACCTCACACTCCAGTTTGTCTATGAGTTCCTCCAGTTGGTTGATCTGGGAGCCCCAGTGGTTGTCTGGTTCCACACTGACCCCTGAACCCAGAAACACATCAGCACAACATCTGCACAACATCAGCACAACATCTGCACAACATCTGCACAACTTCAGCACAACATCAGCACAACATCGGCACAACATCGGCACAACTTCAGCACAACATCAGCACAACATCAGCACAACATCGGCACAACTTCAGCACAACTTCAGCACAACTTCAGCATATCGGCACAGCTTCAGCACAACATCTGCACAACTTCAGCACATCTGCACAACTTCAGCACATCAGCACAACATCAGCACAACTTCAGCACAACATCTGCACAACTTCAGCACAACATCAGCACAACATCTGCACAACATCAGCACAATATCTGCACAGCATCTGCACAACTTCAGCACAACATCGGCACAACATCTGCACAACATCGGCACAACATCGGCACAACTTCAGCACAACATCTGCACAACTTCAGCACATCTGCACAACATCAGCACATCTGCACAACTTCAGCACATCAGCACAACATCAGCACAACATCAGCACAACATCAGCACAACATCAGCACAACTTCAGCACAACATCAGCACAACATCTGCACAACATCAGCACAGCAAAGGACGTCTTAGCAATGATCATTTGTCAGTAAAGCAGTGCAGTATTTTATTTGCGATGGAATCTGCCCCGTTTATTCTCCACCCCTCCAGCGTTTGAACCCCACCGGTCCTGACACCTACCTGTGGTGAGCATGCCAGAGTAGGGGTCGGTGGGGGAGAGACACATGTTCTTCTGGATGCGTCGGCTGGGCCGTTTGGGCATCCTCTGGATGGGCAGGTCCTCGGGCTTCTTCAGCGTCCTCCTCCCCGTGCAGCCGTGGTCGTGGACGGCCTCCATGGCGCAGTCCAGGGACGTCTGGAGGGACTGCAGCTGGGTGGAGGTTTCCCTCAGCAGGAAGCGCGTCACAAACTGCCCCAGCACCGATGAGCCCTGGTACTCCTGAGGGGAAAGAGTGAGTGTGCTACACAAATGAAGTCATTATTTCTATTATTATTATCCTATGAACAGGAAAGTGCGATTTTATTGACATATATATATGCCTGGTGCCAGTTTTCAGAAACCTTTAATCTTCAGTGCAGCAGCTGCTCTGTTCTACTCGTGTTCCTCACAACTTAAACACAACTTTCCCAGCTCAGTTTTTGTGGATAATGGAGTTCATCGCCCTCACCGGCCCCCAGCGGTGCCACAAAGTAAGAGTTCAGGAGAAATGGCAGCGAGAGGTTTGAAAAATGACCACCGAGCCGGTTGGAATCCACGTTTCTAAACACTCTGTTTTCTTGGCAGCGGAGAAGCTTCTCTACGTGACGAATGAACCCTCGGTCCTTTACGCAGTTCGTCCTGCTTTTTATTTTCAAGACAGATGAGCTGCAGCATCTCAGCGGACGTGTTCATTTCATCTCAGAACGCCACAGCAAAGCAGGAAACACATTTCATTTTACTGCTTGTATTTCCAGGTATAATTAAAAGCATCATAAACAGGAGTTTGTGTAAGTTTTCACATATTTTTTTTACCTTCGTTTGGAGACTTTGGAGCCATTTAAAATGTTTATAGCAGGGATGTCAAACATGCAGCCCACGGGCTAAAACCGGCCCCCAGAGGGTCCAATCCGGCCCTCAAAGTGTAAACTATAAAACTATAAATTTACAATAATTTCTAGACCTTGACAAGTTGGGTTTTTTTTTTTGTCTGACTTTTGTCGTTTGTCTCGTTTTTGTCGTCTTGTGTTTCCTTTTTGTCTCACTGTGTTTTTTGTCTTATTTTTGTCATTTTGTGTTTTGCTTTATTGATGTTTTGTATCGCTTTTGTCATTTTGTGGGTTTTTTGTCTCGCTTGTGTTGTTAGTCTACTTTTTAGTCATATTGTGTCTCACTTTTGACATTTTTGGTCTTGTGTCATTTGTGTAATTTTTTGTCATTTTTGTCGTTTGTCCATTTTTTTGTGACTTTGCAATTTTTTTGTCTAATTTTTATCTCTTTTTTGTTTTGTTTTGTGTTGTTTGTCTCATTTTTTTGTCATTTTGTGTCTCATTTTTGGCATTTTGCATCAGATTTTTGTAGTATTTTGGCTTGTTGTTGTTTTTTAGTCTGACTTTTGTCACTTTGGTCATAAAGTAAAATACTACATCGTTCAGTTCCAGATAGCTGGGACTGAGTGTTGTGTTCTTTGTAGACACGCTGTGATCTGCAAGTTTTAATGTCTAAATGATAAACTGATGCATAATATTGCAGAAATTTAACTTATTTTTCTGAAGAAATTTCAGGTTGTTCATGATGTTTTGCAAAAAGATAATTCCTCAAATGTGAACATATTCAGAATGTAGTTTATTGCAGTAGAACACAGGAACCATTAGGAGTTGTGGTTATTTATAGGTTATTGTGCTGTGATTTTATTGGTCCGGTCCACTGGACATCAGACTGGATGAATGTGGAACCTGGACTAAGATGAATTTGACACCCCTGGTTTATAGGATCAGTTACATCTTAACTGACTAAAAAGCTTGTCCTCTTCAGGGCTAAGAAAGCTTTTTTGACCAACTAATAGCGGCATGAAAAATGCATGAGCTGCAGGAGGGCACGTGTCGTCCCAGAGAAAGATAAAGAGCCAGACGGGGAGACGATGTCGGGGAAGATGGATGTACAGAAAAATGAGATCAAACAGAGGGAGAGTGAATAATAGACTCGGACTGCTGGAGAGGAAAAGAAGGTGAAAAAGGAGGAGATTAGAGCAGCTGAAATATGGCCGTGTGGGGCTCTTATGTGGAGGACATCTGATGTCAGATCAGTTGGACAGCTGGGGGGTTTGTCAGCTTTAGTTACTGTCAGCGACATTCCACTGCTGCCTCCTAAAACCACCAGAACCTGCAGTGAAAATAAGCTGCACGCCACAGCCGAGCATCTATCCATTCGCAGTCCACACCTGACTCTCTTCTCTTGCCAAACACAAGAAAAATAAACCTATTGGCTTAACATGCAGAGCTGTGTGACATCAATACAGACCGAGCTGAGCTATTGATTAAGTCTTAGTAGAAGTTCTCTGATGCTGATCTCTTCTGTGTGTGGATAAAACAACATGATTACACCCCTACTTGTCAGGGCCAGACGCCTAAATCCCTCCGACGTCTCATGGAATATTAAGTTCTGCTCAACCAGAACTCATAACAGGATTTCACCAGGCTCTAATTAGCATGTTTCACAATCCGACGCCGGAGATTTTATGAGATACAGATAAAAGAAACTGTGTGAAAGTTGCAGTCCTTTGAACTGAACAGCAACTCCAAAGTCAGATTTTAGTTTTTTAACTTTACAATCAGGATGTTCACTTGGAGGGAACATGTCGTCATACTGCTTACTGAATATTTAATGCCTTTCTTCAATAAACAGCAAAATAAAACACCCTGCCAAACGATGAAAGCGACGTGATCAGAAGATGAAAGATGGAACAGAGTTAGCAGAAGTAATGATGTGCAATAAGCTGCCAGAGGAGATCCTGTTCCCACATGAAGCTGATTTACATCTGAATGCTGCATATCACTGCACTGATGTTGCATTTACATTCTAAATATACACACGTTCTGCATAAATGTTGAAGGTTTACATGACATTTAGAGCTGCACACTCGCTTAATGGACAACAATCTGGATAATAAATTAATCTGGTTCTTCTGAAAGGTGAACAAGATTGTCAGAACGTACCTTTTGCACTAAAACAAAGGAAAAAATTTGGAGTTGACGGTCATTATGTTATGATTTTACTGGTCACTTGAGCTCAAATTGGGCTGAATGTGGCCCCTGAACTAAAATGACATGCCTGGTCTAGCTGCTAACACACACACTCAGCATCTAGTAAATCCAGATCAGTTATCATGAAATAATCCACATTATTCATTTCATCTGTGAGCAGTTACATTAGAGAGGCTCTTCAGTGTTGGAGGCAGCAGATTGCAGAGTATCGTATTACTGCAAACACCTTGCATTTAGCTGTAACGCAGTATTTAATTCAGAAATCACAAAGCTGCAGAGACGTTATAAGGCATAAACTCATTGCTAAAGGCGTCCTGAGAATTCTGTGATGCCAAAGATGATACATTTTCCACCATTAATCCCCAAAAAAGCCAATTGTTTGCTTTGAAATAGCCGAATCAAGAAACATCCAGCCATTCTTGTTGTTGCACCAACTAAGGTACAGTGTAGGTAAACGACACACATGCTAAGAATCAGTAGAATATGTAGGGAAAAGACTTCCTAAACAGTATTTTATTGCACAGTGTCTACATTTTAAAGCAGGTTTTATCAGATCTGGCTGGTTATTCTGTACATGTGGCTCTCTTCCCATTCATTTAAATGTTAGCGTGCTGTTATTAGCCCAAAATAACTGCCTGAAGGCATTTCCAAGATTGCTGCAGTCACTATTCAGTTCTAGTTCTGACTTTTACTTGGAGGCGGTGCAGCGTTCTGCCATCCTAACCTCTAGGATACGCAGCTAAGCCTTGTTCTCGCCTCGACGTTTTCCTCTGAAGTGTACTTCTGGCTGCTTTCCACCGACTTTACTGTTGACGTTGTGGTAATACTTTAATACGGAGCATAAAAGATAGATGTTGTGGACGTCCTAATTAAAAGAGGGATTTGTGTATTATGCAAAGCTTAACATTATATTGCGAACTGACAATTAGGTGACAATGCTCCCAGTAATCCTGAGCCCACCAGGACCCAAACGCCCCTCTACACTGTAAAAAATGTCTAAGTTTTACAGTAAAAATCTGCAAACTCAGTTTGATAACGTTTATATAACACCAAATTACTGTAAATAATCAGGAGAAAACTGTATTTTTCACAATTTTTTTCTTAAGAAAATACATTTTCTACTCTTGCAGTTATTTAAAGGAAAAACGCAAATCAGTACTGTAATTTTTGCATTTATTTCTCAAAAGAATGCAATTTTTCACAGTTAGATGTACATATTGTTCTTCTGTTTTCTTTCATGTAAAAATTACAGTTTGTACCGGTCACACTGATGCATTTTTGTGTTAATAACAGACATATGCTTTTATATTTATGACAGCTGTAAACCTGTCATAGCTAAAAATACATATATTTAATGTTAAATACACTAACTGATGTGCTGTTACTTGAAAAAGGCTGTAATACTTCTTACAGATTATACAAACTTTATTTTATATGGTATTTTCATGTAAATTTTCAAGTTTGTAAAGGTTAAAACATTTTTTTACAGTAAAATATGGAATAAATTCCATTTTTAACAGTAAAATCAACAGTGTCAATGCATTTCTTTACTGTAAACAAAGAAAATGTTTTACCGTAATTTTACGCCAGCGTTCTGGCAACCACTGCTGCTGGAACTTTACCGTAAAAACAACTTTTACATTTTTTTACAGTATATATGCTGACTATTATTTCTGTTTTTAAGCTGTACTTTGTTTTTTTGACAGTCCTTTTTTATTTATTTATTCATTTTGCACGTTGATTGTACGTTATTTTACACATTAATGTCCTTATTTATGACATATTTGCACTGTTACTAAGCTGTGTTTTTTTGTCTTATTTCTCTCTTTTTTAATATTTTTATTCTCATATTACTTGCTAGATGTGTATATATATTTATCCCTCTCTTTATTATGTCATTGTTGCACTGCCTGCTCTACGTGCCTTTTTAATTGCCCCCCTGGGGACAAATAAAGTTGTCTGAATCTGAATCTTATTTTTTCTTAAATGTAGCATACTTCTGCATTTATGTTTCAAAAATACACATTTTCACACATTTCTGAGAGGAAGATTTTCATGATCCCAAGAGATTATTCAGTTGTGAATGTCGTAAAACTTGCACCATATTGTGAAAGAGGATCAAATAAACGGCCGAAGTGTTGCTGCTTTTCCTTTACTGGCAGACTTATAAAGACAAACAGCTGCCTTGTTTCTCACGTCAGAGAAGACGTTTATAAAAGTCCAGCTCGTCTTGGAAGAGTCTCTGAGCTCCTGTTTGAAAATGAACTGACAGTGAAGAGAGGCAGCAGCATCAGTCATGCTGCACAGTTTTCTTTTCTTCCGTAACGCCACAACGGCAGACTGATCTCAAAGACCTCTGACAGGGTTTCAAGCTGACAGCTGGACAGCAACAAAATAAGGCTGGGATGCTCAGACGCCTGCAAATTTTCTGAAAGCTGGTTTTGCTACATTTCTATTAAGCCTCGACAGGCAAAATTCAGCATGTGAGAGGTGAAAACCGTCGTCACCCACCTCTCTAGTCTTATCCACAGCCATGACACACATAATTATCATATAAAGACACAAAATGACGAGAGACCCACAAAATAATGACAAAAAGTTGCAAAATGACCACAGAGGCACACAAAATGACCACAATACAGCTAAAATTACCAGAAATGGACTGAAAACAGCCACAAAGGGGTGCAAAATGACCACAAAAATGCACAAAATGACCACAAAACACCTAAAACTACCACAAACAGATTGAAAACAGCCACAAAGTGCTGCAAAATGACCAGAAAAATGCACAAAATGACCACAAAACACCTAAAACTACCACAAACAGATTGAAAACGGCCACAAAGTGCTGCAAAATGACCACAAAAATGCCCAAAAGGACCACAAACAGACCTAAAATGCCGACAAAACAGTCTGAAAACGACCAAAAAAGAAACAAAATGAGCATGAAGACACACAAAACAAGCACAAAAAGACACATGACCATAAAAATACACAAAATGACAAAAAATGACACAAAATGACCACAGAAAACACAAAATGACACAGATAATCATCATATAAAGACAAAATAACCACAAAAAATTGCACAATGACCACAGAGGCACCTAAAATTATCACAAACACACTGAAAATGGTCACAAAAATGCGCAAAATGACCACAAAAATGCACAAAATGACTACAAAAAGACCTAAAATGGCCACAAAATGGACTGAAAACGACCAAAAAAGTGGCGTTGCTACATTTCTATTAAGCCTCGACAGACAAAACTCCGCCTGTGAGAAGTGAAAACCGTCGTCACCCACCTCTTTAGTCTTATCCATGGCCTTCAGAATGGCCACGTTCAGCTTCTCCAGAGCAGACAGGACGTTGACGTACTCTCCCAGATGAGGAGTGAAGTACTCTGGAGGAGAAAAAGACTCGTTAGTCGACGCTCTGTGGTGTTTTCCACGAGACGGTAATAAATCAACGTGGACAGCGATGACTTTAATTAGATTCAAAGTTGTCTGGCTGAAGCTGTAGTCACATTTCAAGCACTTTGGTTCAGTAACAGAAGCCAAGAGCAACAAGTAAAACCTAGAAACCTCATGTCTATTTCTGGATTATATGCAGAGTTTTAAGTCTGTAAAAAAAGAACGACACATTTTCACCTGAGAGTTTGTCGATGTCCAGGTTGCTGTAAGTAGAAGACAAAATGTTGATTAGAAAAGATGTCAGTGAGATCCTGAAATATTCCTGTCAACAACAATAAACCCCAGCCCTGTCAGCAGTTCCATTATGGGATTTAATCTAAAAACCATCAGAGCCCCAGTAGCTGCAATTTGTAGCAAAAATTCCTACTCCTTCTTCAAGTCACAATCAAATGTTAACTCGCAGACGTGACACTTATTCAGCGTGACTCCCTGGATGTCAGAAGAAACACACATCCACCAAATTCACTGTGAATCAACACCCATGGAAAAAAAACAAACGCTCGACACATTCCAGAACTTGTCAAAAAAACATCACGTTTTTCAGTTTTCCTAAACATTAACTCTCTAAATCCTAAAACCCAAAAGCAGGGTGGAAAAATGAGTCTGTCAATATATAATAGCAGGACTTTTTGGAACATAGTTGACATTTTTGCTGTTTTCAGTTCAAAAATAGGATTTGATTTGATTATGCCGACTTAAACAAAATGAAGTTGTAATATATTGAAATGTTAAATTCAAGCAAAACTGAAGCATTTACTGCCTCTACAGTCATAAATATCTGGACATGTACACCACCACAATGGATGTGACTGTCCTAATTCCTCCACCGTTCACCTGATTTAGATGTAAAGACCCTCAAATTAAAGCTGAAACTTAAAGCACATCTTGATTGTTTCATTTCGGATCCATTGTGGCGGTGAACGGAGCTGAAAGTTGTGTCAACGTCCAAATATTTATGAACCTGACTATGTTCTGTACGTGCTACAGAAATGAGGTTGAGCTCCACATTTAACCCTCCTGTTGTCCTCATTTAAAGGCACCAAAAAAAAATCCAAAAATTCAACAAAAAAATTCCCCAAATTTCTGAAAAATTGCAAAACCTTCAGGAAGAAAATTCCAATAATTCCTTAAAAGTTTCCCTTAAAAGTTTTATTTTAAAAAATCACCCAAATTTGGCAGGAAAATTCTTGTAAATATTTTCAAAAAAAATGAGTAAAAATCTCCCAAAGAAATCCTAAAAATATCTAAAGTGATTCCATATATATCAGTAAAACTTCTAATATTTTCTTTAAGAACATTCAGAAAAAAATCAACCAAAATCCAGCAAATTTCACTGGATTTTGATTGATTTTTTTCTGAATGTTCTTAAGAAAAACATTTTTTTTTTTACATTTCTTTTTTTGTTTCACCAAAAATGTTCAAAAATTTCCCAAAAATGTTGAAAATGTGGAAATTTTCACTGTGAAAATATGTTTTTTTTTTCCCACATTTTCAAACTGTAAAACGGGTCAATTTGACCCGCAGGACGACACGAGACGTAAAACCACCTGACGGCTCATTCTTCAATATATAATTTCTCCTTTATCACAAGTAATTCCCTCCAGTGCATCTTTTAATTCTACTAATCATTTTTCCAGTGACACAGGCAAGCGTTTACAGTCTTATCTGCTGCACATTCTCGGCTTTCACACCAGAATCCAGGCTCCGTATGAATATTGACCTAATCTCCACTGAAGTGCGGTATTGACATCTCATTGCGAGGCGGCAGGGGAGCAGGAGGGGCTGCAGATGGCAGCAGAACTGGAGGACGTCCAGAAGGAAGAGGAGCTTACTCTGTCTGCTGCCTGTCGATGGAGCGGTACAGCTCCTGCATCTGCTCGTCGGTGAGGATGCCGTCGGTGAAGTACGACTGGAACTCCTCCAGGGACAGCTTCCCGTCGTCTGAAAGGAGACAAACTCGTTAGAGTCGCACCTCACCCAAGCCTGCAGTGTTTTACCACCTTAACGCAGAGAGCGTCCATAAGACAGAGGAACGGAACGAGGCCGCTTCAGCTTCACCACGCTAATTTAATCCAAGTGATGAGTTTAGAGGCGCTGCTGCAAAACAGATATTTCTCATCAGCAGGCAACAACCCAGATCAGTAAGTGGCTCCTTAAACTGAGCTGAAAAGGTCTTTCCTCTTATCCAGCTGCAATACTGCAATAAATTTACATAATAAAGCTGAAAATACAGTTTCTCAAGTAACTAACTAATCTAACCAAGAGCCACGTGTTGAGACTTTTAACCCTGTAAAACCCACTGTTGCAAAAATACATCAGTTTTATTTATTTTATTTTTATATATATATATGTATGTGTGTGTGTGTGTGTGTGTGTGTGTGTGTGTGTGTGTGTGTGTGTGTGTGTGTGTACAGTATAAATACACTGTAGAGAACAGCAATATAACATGGTTTGTGAAATAAATGTAAAACTACAAGATCAAAAAGTGCAAAAACTGCTGTACAGATTTTATTCTGGTTTGAGATGCTGACGATGCGATTTAAGTCCGATTTATTTTAACATCAGCCAGTGATGCTGATGTTGTTCAGTCTTACAGCAGATGGTATGAATATTAATTCTATTAGCATTGCATTTTACAGTATATTTAATCTAAAAATAAAAGCACACAATGTCCACAGGTGTCCAAAATGTTTCAGTGAACCAAAAACGATTCTGCAGCTGTTTAGATGAAGCTATTTATCAAGTACAAGTGGTAAATACTCTCTTGTTTAAGCACTAAAATGAGAGGATTCCCTACTTGTCTTTGTCCTATACGACAGTAAATTCAGCATTTGCAGAGTGTGAGCTGCTGGTTATCTGAGGATGTCACCCAGGGTTTGTCAAAATTACTTTTTTTGTGTATTTTTCATGAATAAATCAAATGAACTGAGTAAGCGCTACAGCAGTCTGAGCTGGTACCAATTCACGTCATAATTTTGTTGCTCAAGAATTAAATTTTAAACAGTTTTCTAATCACATGAACACAGTTTGCATATCAAATTAGGGGTAAAAAAAAAAAAAAGGATCAAGGGCTTGTTTTGGCAAATCTAACTGGAGCAGGATAACTTCAGTTTTGTTCTAATCGCACTGAAACCTCCTGAGACCCGTTTTAATCACATCATCTGTTCCTTTATAGGATCCTGTTCAGAGCAGGACGTGATCGAGGTGCAGGAAAGTTCTGTTAGCAAACAACAGTCAGGTTAAAGCCAGCTGGAAGGTGAAGCTGTTGAAGGACAAACAATCATAAGTCCTTCCTTAAACTTCCTAGTAGAAAAATCTTGCTGCACACTATGTAGGAGCAAACACAATCTGTTGCGTCTGTGAGTCACGCTCCAGTTTTCTCTGTCCAGTTTTCTTTTGGTTTGGATTCACACCCGAACACAGCTCAGATGGCGCATTATGCAAGTGTCCAGTGTTTCTCATAGATCAGAGCTGCTGGCAACGCACGGTGTTTGTCTCACAAACTAAAGGACCGTATTCTGTCCAGCACGTGCTTTTAGAAGATTTCACATTCGCTCCAGATTACAGCACTTAATATGCACAAACCAGCTCCAGCAGCGCTGCAGAACAGTTTGCAATTAATATCTTTACTAAGGGCCTGAAAAATAAACTACTACTCATATATAATTGTGGGACTTTCATAGTTGACACTTGTGCTGTTTTCAGGACTGCATTGTGCCAAGTGTAAAGTTTGGTGGAGGGGGGATTATAGTGTGGGCTTGTTTTTCAGGAGCTGGGCTTGGCCCCTTAGTTCCAGTGAAAGGAACTCTGAATGCTTCAGCATACCAAGACATTTTGGACAATTCCATGCTCCCAACTTTGTGGGAACAGTTTGGAGCTGGTCCTTCCTCTTCCAACATGACTGTGCACCAGAGCACAAAGCAAGGTCCATAAAGACATGGATGACAGAGTCTGGTGTGGATGAACTTGACTGGCCTGCACAGAGTCCTGACCTCAACCCCATAGAACACCTTTGGGTTGAATTAGAGCGGAGACTGAGAGCCAGACCTTCTGGTCCAACATCAGTGTGTGACCTCACAAATGTGCTTCTGGAAGAATGGTCAAAAATTCCCAGAAACACACTCCTAAACCTTGTGGACAGCCTTCCCAGAAGAGTTGAAGCTGTTCTAGCTGCAAAGGGTGGACCGACGTCATATTGAACCCTATGGATTAGGAATGGGATGTCACTTAGGTTCATATGCAAGTCAAGGCAGGTGAATGAATACTTTTGGCGATATAGTGTATATCCCATGGACTTCAAAAGTCCCTCAGTTATATTTTGACCCTTGGGTTTCTTGACTCTTCTGGCAAGTAAACATTGACTTTATTGTTGAATTAACCAAACCTGATCAGGAAACGTATTATTTTAGAAGGTAGCAACAGCCAGATTTGTCCATCAGCAATAATTTCGGTTAACTATGTCAAGCAAAAACAGAAAACATTTGTTCTGTCCTCTTTCTGAGGTGTAATTTTATCCTGTCAGTTTCATACTATTGTAAAAACTGTAAAAATGGCCGGATTTCGACAGTTATGCAGTATTTTCCTACAAAACCACGGCGTCCTAAACTACATTCTCCTCCACTCGTGTTCCAGGAACATTTCTCCCTGAGGGAATCCTAAAGCTGGAAGTGGTAAAACCAAAGCAGCACTAATAATTCATAACTCCCATCAGCACAATTCAAGAGAATATGAGCAGCAAGAAGAGGAGGCCATAAATAACGTCCATTACAGAGAAACCTGGGGACCTGATCTTACAGGATTTCAACTCAAATATAGATTTTTATTAGTATTTTACAGCATATTTAGTGGGAAAATAAAAGCTCTTGCTGCACATTTTGCCCACATGTGTCAGAAATGCAACTGATTTGCAAAATTTTTCAAGTACAAATGTCAAATATTCTGTAGTTTCAGCACTAAAATGTGAGGGTTTTCTTTGTCCTATACAACAGCTGATTGAATATCTTTAGATTTTGGGCTATTATGTCCCTGACAGCTTGTAAAAATTGCTCTTTTTCTGTGTTTTATAAAGAAGTCGATGAATTTCAAAGTATCTGTTCTTGCAGTTTGAGTTGGAACTAATTGGTTTTGCAATTTTGTGGCTTGAAAATGAAACTTGATAAACGACAGATGGATGTTTGCATCTCACTAACCAACGATAATGTTTCTGCCTTTCATCTACAGCACGTCACTGCATCCTGGGAGAGTCGGCTGCTGCTTTCAACCATCTCCGCTTCGGTGTCGAACGCAGCAATAATTAAAATTACCACAAGAGAATGAGTACTTGAGACCGAAACCTTGCAGTTATCGACTAGAGAGGAGATCCAGAAGCAGCTCATGCAGTCAGACGTCACCTTTCTGGAACAGATTTCTGTTTAGAATCAACAACAGCAGCAATAAAACGATGGAAACAGATCAAGTCCAGCCACGTGTCTGTGAAATAAAACTACAGCCTTCAGTGGGTTTGACAAATTGCTTGAGTTAAGGTTTTAGCACAGACAATAAAATGCAAATTTAGCTTTTGTTATGAAAGTCTCCTGCAGGCAAACCTGCGACTTATCACACGAAACAAAACACTCTCTCCTCCACGAAAGTTCTTTTCATTTCAGAGCCTAATTGCTGACTTGTGAGTGTTTTTGTCTTTTCATTCTGGTAACAAATCAGAGATGCACTGTTAAATGAGATCGGAATATTGCTGATCACACTTTCATCTCATTCCGTCTCTGAGCTCAGTGGGCTGTTGAGCAAAAGCAGGACGCGCTTTATTGTTTCTCTGCTTTTAAAAAGAGAAAAAAATGTAATTCCTCATCACAATAGCAGAGAGGAGTGCAGGGGGTTGGTAGCCAGGCCTCATTATGTGGTAAATTCACAGCACTCGAGGCGTTTTATATGGCAGCCTACTCAGCGCTGATTGGAAGGAGGCTCTTTCCTCTCGGGTTCACGATTCAGTGAGCTGGAGGAGACGAGAGCTGCCATTAGAAGATAGCTAACACAAACATACAGCGGAGTCGCCTTGTTTTGCTCCAACTCTCATCTTTTTTCAACAAAAAGTGAAATATAATAGCTTCATGGGAGCGCTGGAGGGCAGGAGGTGGAGCAGAGGCTTCCGAAACTGCATCCAAACACCGAGATTTAATTGAGTCAACATCTATTTCTGTTATGACGTCATGTATCTGTTGTGTTTCAGCTGCTGTGTTGTTCTGCAGATGTACAAAAGCACTGAAGGAAGAGAAATCCACCCATCCGTTCCTTCATCTACAGCAGGGGTGTCCAACATGCGGCCCGTGGGCTAAAACCGGTCCTCCAGAGGGTCCAATCCGGCCCTCAAAGTGTAAAAATTCCAGACAAGACATAAACTGCAGATTGTAAATTAGTAAAACTATACATTTAAAATAATTTCTAGACCATGACAAGTTGTTTGGATCAGAAAGTAAAATACTAGATTTTTCATTGTTCCTTTTTTGTCATTTTTTTTGTCTTGTTTGTATCCATTTTTTTGTAACTTTAACTATTTTGTCAAATTTTTTGTTTTGTTTCATGTCATTTGTTGTTTTGTGAATCATTTTTGTAATATTTTGTCTTAATTTTTTGTCTTTTTTGTCATTTTGATCATGAAGTAAAACACACTATGGTTCAGTTCCAGATATCTGTGACTAAATGTTTTGTTCCTCTGTAGACAGTCTGTGATCTGGAAGTTGTAAGGTGTAAATTATATTTATCTGACACTGGCAGAATGTACTTTTTTTGTATTAAAATAAATGAAACATTTGGAGTTGTGGTTATTTATTGGTCATTATACTGTGATTTGACCGCTTCAGATTAAACTGGGCTGAATGTGGAACCTGAACTAAGAGGAGTTTGACTCCCCCGATCTACACTTTCTTCACAACAAAGGCAGAGCATCTTTTTATGGGACCATTCATAATTCACAGAATGATTTCTCTCATTGTATCTCCGTATCTCCACATGAGACACCCGAGACAACCCCTGCACAGCATCACTGCATCATTAATCCTGCTCTTACGCAACACGTTCACCGTCCTCCTGAGACGCCATCAGAGTTCGTAGATACTCCGCGAGCATTAATCACTCGCCTCTTTTTGCATTTTACATTCCATTAAATGGAGTCGCTAAACGCATGAATAGGAAATTAAGAGCAACAACATTTCCCCTCGTTTGTCAGCGCTGTTTTCCAAGCTGAATGCTGCTTCTGTGTTTCCCTCGGAGACTTTTAAAGGGGAGGGTTTGCTTTGAAGTGAAGAGGTAACGCTGTAACACATTAATCAAATGAAACAGTCTGCAGGGGGAAATGCATTAAATTCACATTTAGTGGAAGTCTCATGCGAATTTGTATCATCTGGAGTTAAAATGTGGTTTTCTACAGAGGAAAACAAAGCCCAGGAAGCAACAGCTGAGGCCACTAGGATTGTAGATACAGTTACATTGCAATTCGTGCAAGAAATATTCATGGTTCCTGCTGCTGGCGATGCACCAAGATGAGCAATGCCTGCAGGGTGAGTTCATCCAGTCAAGTTCAATCACGCCACGAAGCCTAAAAGATGCAGCTCCACCTGACCTTGGGTATTTATAGCCTTTTTAAGGAGAGCAAGGCAGTAAAACTGAAGGATCAGTTCCACCAAGGCCACATAAATCCCAAAACATGCCGCCTGTCTGAACCGAGCCATCAAAGCTGCAGCACACACTCGTGTCTGCAGTCACCCCCTCAAAGAGATGTTAATTGAGTTTTAACTAGCCGTGTCATCCAATTAGCTGTGTGTTTTCCTTACTCACCATTTTTGTCTGCCCGGCGGAAGATCTGCAATAAAAGGAGAAGATCTTGTTTAGGTTTTTGAAGCTGGAATTGTTGCTTTAACGACACACACAAAAAACACAAGGATGTACATTATCTTCATTCAGACAGTTTAGATCAGGGGTGTCAAACTCGTTTTAGTTCAGGGGCCACATTCAGCCCAATCTGATCTGTAAAATCACAGCATAATAACCTATAAATAACAACTCCAAGTTTTCCCTTGGTTTTAGTGCAAAAATGTTCACATTTAAGGAATTACCTTTTTACAAAACATCATGAACCTGAAATTTCTTTTTTTTTTAAAAAAAAGTTCTATTTCAATAACATTCAGCCTCAGTTTATCATTTCCACATTACAACTTCCAGATCACAGTATCTCTACAAAGGAACACAACATTTAGTCACAGGAGCTGAATGATATAGTATTTTACTTTTGACTCAAAACAACAAAAATATTTACAAAAACAAAACAACAAAAACGAGAAACAAAACGACAGTGACATGAGACAAACAACAAAAGTCAAAAAAACAACAAAAACAAGACAAAATATTACAAAAATGACACAAAACCACAAAAATGAGACAAACGACAAAACAAAAAAAGAGACAAATTTTGACAAAAAAGGTACAAAATGACAAAAAATTCACAAAAACGAGACAAAAAATGACAAAAACGACACAAAACAACCACAAAAAAGACAAAAAACAAGCGAGAAAACAAGGAAACACGAAACGACAAAAACGAGAAAACAAAAACATGAGACAATCAACAAAAGTCAGACAAAAAAAAGATACAAAAACAAGACAAAATATTGCAAAAACGAGGCACAAAACGACAAAAGAACAATGAACAATCATAAATTTGCTTTATGATCAAAACAACTCGTCATGGTCTAGAAACTATTTTAAATTTATAGTTTTACTAATTTACAATCTGCAGTTAATGTCTTCTCTGGAATTTCTCCACTCTGGAGGGCTGGTTTTGGCCCGCGGGCCTCATGTTTGACACTCCTGCTTTAGATGTTCAGCTGTAATCTGGGATCAGTGCGGCACAAATGCACATAAAGAAGTTTGGAACAGGAATGACGCAGGAACATAAACGTGTGAGGTCATCCATCTGTATAAGAGGTTTTTCCTCTTTCTTTAGGCACTGGGGAACATTTAAGAGGTGCTGTAATTTCCTCATTTCAATAACAAAAGCGACAGGAGACATCTCAGGGAATGAAATGCTGACATTTGTGAGCACCCAAGAGGAGCTCTGCAACGACAGCTTTTATGTTTCCTTCTCTGCAGCCACTAAAAACGATCACACTGCTCTGAGATATCCCCCAGTTTTGTAGGGAGAAAAAAGCCCCACAAAATGTGCGTTAATGCACCATCTTTGGTATTTCTAGCCTCATCGCTGTGGAACACCAGATCTGTGAGGAAAAAGATCCATCTGTGGAGCGCGAGGCGTTCGATCAAAGTGACACCTCGTTCATTTCAGCTTCTTCTTCTTTTTTTTCCACCCCTCGGTCACCATCACGAGGACCGAGTGGTGGACCAGCAGCTGCTCGATTAACTCCAGCGTCAGACTGAAGCAGCAAAGTCACATCCAGCTGTCACCTTTCAAGCACATCGGCGTGTGAAAGCCTCGATATGCTCGGCTCCCATTCAACTCATCTAAAGCATCCTCCTCCATTCAACACACATTTACTGAACCTTAACTGTAACGGAGAGAGTAAATGCACTGAATTTCTTCGGATGTTGGAAACTGTGTAAGTCATCCTTTACAAATCATGTGAGCTCATCCTGAAGACTGTATCGCTCCAAAAGTTGCAGGCATCCAAGTGGTTTGCATTCACTTTTGTGGGATAAAACAGCATCGCTGGGAATCTGATGTCCTTTAATGCTGGTTTTACAAGCTAGATTCAAGAGAATTTGGTTCTTAATTGGTAGCTGCTTGGATATGTGACCGAAGTTTTACGTTTTAAATGCAACCTGACACTGGAAATTAAAGAAGTATCAAAAACAACTGTGAAGAACACTCACTTCTGAGAAGATAAAGGCTCAAAACTAAAAAATTAAAGTATGTGAGTTAAAACAGCAAATATTAATTACCCTCTTTTGATTTCTGTCTATTTGAAGTAAGCTACAGATAAGATTATTTGTGTCAGAAAAAACACAAGCGAGACAAAAAGGAAACACCAAACGCCAAAAACAAGAAACAAAACAAAATCATGAGACAAATGACAAAAGTCAGACAAAAAAACAACAAAAACAAGACAAAATATCACAAAAATGAGACACAAAATGACAAAAATGAGACAAGCGACACAAAACAAAACAAAAAAGAGACAAAAAATTTGACAAAAAAGTTACAGAATGACAAAAACTGGACAAAAATGAGACAAAAAATGACAAAAATGACACAAAATGAACACAAAAAGACAAAAAACACAAGCAAGATGAAAAAGAAACACGAAATGACAAAAACAAGAAATAAAACAACAAAAACGTGAGAAATGACAAAAGTCAGACAAAAAAAGACAAAAAAAACAACAAAAACAAGACAAAATATCTATCAATACAAAAATTCTGTTTTACCAAAAATGGGTCCAACACTAAGTTCAACACTCTGAAGATCTAAGCTAGAATTAAATGGACAAAACCATTGGAAACAGTGGTTGGATCACATTAAGGTGCTTTCATGATGCCTGTAGGCAACAATGTAACACTCAAACCTCTCCAGACCACAGAGAGGTTCATCAATCCAAGACCCTCGGAGGAAACCAACAGGAAGCAGCTCCATAAAAACTGGAAAACAATCGGGAGCAATGAACTCTGGAGAAACCTGGGCGGGAGATTTACTGGCCTTTATTTCTCCTTTCTGTTATGTGGGAGGCTGGTGGCGTCCCACAGAGCTGCTGGAGATGGACGCTGCTCGGTCAGTCCTCGGACATCTACAGCCTCTCATTTCAGGCGGATTATTACCTCCAAAAGAGCAGCAACACACTTGTCAGGAATGTTAAACATTCGCACAACTGTGAGTGTGTTAAACCAAGCAGCGAGTCCTTCAGCCTGTCAAATTCAATAGATTACCAGCCTTAGATAGACAACACAAAAAGCCTCCTCAGGAGAGCTGTAAAGAACCTGAGCAGAGGTTGAAAGGCGCAGAAAAAGGCTCAGTTTGCTGTGAAAAGCTACAAATGTGAATGTGGCACGGTTTAGCTGTTGAATCAAAGGGTGCAGAATAAGTGCAGTTTATTGACAACATGTGTGTGTTTGGACTAAACACATCATAACGGCATTAAAGAAGGAAAAGCTGAGATCCCGTTCTTCATTTTCTGCATGCAGAGTAAATGAGCATCCATCAGCCACAGCCATAGGTTCAGTGGAGGAAAGCCTGTTTGCAGTGTGTGTAACTGCATTTAAACCAAATGTGCACTCGCCGCAGTCTAATTTCCCCTTTCGGCCGGCCAATAATCCGCCTCGAGGAACCTGAATTTAATTTACAGCCAGCTGTCAGGAAGTCTAAAGCTGGGAAATGATGCTACTAATACACTCTTGTTCAGTCTTCTATCATCTGGAGGGAGCAGAATGGCTCCAATATATATGTACTTTAATACTACATGTACATATTTACTTGCTTTTACAGTGAAAGGAAAAGATTTCTTTTTGTCACACTGTGGCAGCAGAAAGATTCAGGCAGCACAGTTGTGCTGTGGTGATATCCTGTAATAGCCTGAATGAATAATTCACAATAGGATCTTTTCTATTTTTAAAAAGGTATTTTCACTCACACTCTATGCATGTTTCATGCAGAACACAACCAGTGCCATGAATCTTATTGTATGAAAACTGGGAAACACACAATTCCAAATGAAAAAAAAAAGTGAATTCAGGCATCAAAGCTGTTTATCAGATGGAGCACCTCCTGTATTATTGATGCACTAATGGGCATACACTCACCTTTCTTACATAATAGAGCGTCTGACATGCATCACCTCACTGTGATCCATTCATATAAAGGATGAAGGACAGATTCATGTTGTGCATTTGTGCAAAGACCCTCCCAAAGGTGGAAATGAGGTCTAAAAATGGATGCAAGCGTGCAGAAAATGAACCAAAGCTGACATGCACTGGAGGAGAAGCCCTTCTGCAGCTGCAACATCACAGAGTGTACTTACGTCCTGGAAGATTGAGACGCCTTGGTTCTGGTTGTGGTCGAGCTCCTGCTGCTTCCTCAAGTGTTCGTGTTTGGCAGACTGAAGACACATGGTGATGAGCTCCGTACAGGCCAGCATCTTGCAGCTGTCGATACGATTTTGCCTGTTTTCTTAGTGAAAATGGGAGAGAGAGAGAGAAAAACAGATTGTCCTGTGCGCTTGTGGAGAGGTTTGTCCTTGTCTGGGAGGAGGAGGAGGAGGCGGATGCTGGAGGATGATGATGCTGCTGGTCCTGTGATCCAGTCAGGAGGAGATGCACCCAGCCTGCTGCCCTCTGCCTGCACCGTCGACAGAAGAGAGAAAAAAAGAAATGAAAAAAAAACTCCGCCTCCACACGACGACGATTCATAAAAGCCCGAGGAAAGAACGCACCATCTGCTGGTGAAAAGACTCACACCGTCAGAGGAACGGTTAATTACAGGGCTGGCTGACAGGGAGGGAGTTTAACAGAGAGAGAAAGCAGAACAAAGCAGAGAAAAGCAGCCTCTGTTTACCTCCTTGCTCTGTCAACACTCCAATTAAAGGAGCTGATGAGACCCTGTCACGGCTGTACTGAAGAAGGACGTCAGTGCGGGAAAATGAGACATTTATTTGTGATTTTTATAACATTAGATGGCATAATATTCACTGTAATAAGAATAGAAATATCTCTTTCAATATCCTCATTATATTCCTATAATATTTCTCCAGTCCTAAATGTGCCAAAAGACTCCATAGAGCCTCTTTCTTCTAGTAATAAAAAGTGTTTATTATTATCACAGGGCTCATATCATTTCAGAATATAAACATCCAATCGCCTTCGCATAGTTTCAAGCAAACAGCATATTTGCATCAACAATCATCTCCTATAACATGTGACTGCACACATGAACACACCTTAGTCTGTTATGTAATATGCATCACACGTACAAGTCATTAGCAAGCTGCAAAACTCACAAAGACGTGTTAATCTCATAATGTGTCCTCGTAAGAATTCCTCGTTTCTGCACACACCTGCATTATTTGTCTAAGAATAAACGCTAAAATAAAGTGCGGCTGTGTAACTGTTAGTATGTATATATAATTAACTGGATGTTATTAAAGCTTACAGTGCACTGAATAAAAATAGAAAGGCAGCATGCAAACAATCTTATTTCTGACTTAAAGAAAAAGCTAAAGATTTCTACTTGTGTGCACTTTCATTCACTTAACTTTCCTGTTGTCCACATTTACAGGCACCAAAAAATATTGTTTCCTTGTCTGAAAAAAACCCCCCAAAATTCTGCAAAAAAAAACCCCCAAAATTCTGCAAAAAAAATCCCCAAATTTCTGAAAATTTGCAAAACCTTCAGGAAGAAAATTCCAATAATTCCTTAAAAGTTTCCCTTAAAAGTTTTATTTAAAAAAAAATAAATAAATAAATCCCCCAAATTTGGCAAGAAAATTCTTGTAAATATTTTCAAAAAATGAGTAAAAATGTTCCAAAAAAAATCCTAAAAATATCTAAAGTGATTCCTTATATATGAGTAAAGCTTCTAATATTTTCTTTAATAACATTCACATAAAAATCAACCAAAATCCAGCGAAATTTGCTGGATTTTGGTTGATTTTTATGTGAATGTTCTTAAGAAACATTTTTAACATTTTTTTTCCACCAAAAAATGTTCACAGATTTCCCAAAAATGTCGAAAATGCTGACATCAGAAGTTTCACTGAGAAAATTTTTTTTTTTTTTTCACATTTTCAAACTTTAAAATGGGTCAATTCTGTCCTGCAGGACGACACGAGGGTAAATTTTAATCAGTCTATTTTCAGCTTTGTTGTATACATACATTTTCCCCCTTTTTTTAAAAAAAAGAAATTGAAATCTGTGTGCATTTTACCCAACTTGTCTGCACTGTTTTTGCTTGATTTATTACCTAAATTCTGAACAACCTCTGTGTATGATAATAAACTTGCTTGCTGCTGTTGTTTTGGTTTGAAAAGACTTAACCTTTGCAGATTGTTCACTAAATACTTTTTAAGCTGTTCATCTGGTGACAAATTCTCAGCCACTGAGTTAATCCGTTCTCTATAGGTGTGGCTTTTAAAAGACAACGATCGGATGATGTGATCAGCACACAGTCACTCCTTTGAGTATTGACTGTAAAAATCAATTTCATTCAAATGACACAGATGACAAGATGAAGACGAAAACACGCTACATGTCAGTGAATGTCCACAACGCCACCGTTTGTCATCTAAGAAATAGTTTCAAACACTTAATCCCTTATGATAAAAAGAATGAATAACATGCTGTGTTTACTGTTCTGCAGCACCTTCATTTGTTTCTCGTACATCCACGAGCCACAAATCATAAAGGAAGATGAAGATATTATCATTTCGGTGTTTGTTTTCAGAAAATGAAGCCTCGCTTCTTTGACAGATTATCATTTCAGCTCAGTCCACCACAGTGGCCATTTAAACGAAAGACTGAGGCACGACTTTATTGGAAACCTATCAGCATCTTTGCACCTCCCACACAGGCGAACAACTCCCTTCACGGCCCCAAAGCTGAGACCTCCATGCCACCTCTGAGGGGTGGGAGCAGAGCTGATTACATAATGCTGCTCAACATCTGAGTAATAACTGCTGACACTCTCTGACCTTCTGTCTCTTCGCTGTTCCGAAGTTCGTCCTCAGTGCAGGTCAACAGGTGAGCTTCCTGACAGGCTTCACTTCTGGTCCGAGCTGTTAAATCATCATCAGTATTGTTAAGGTTACCAGAAATAGCACAATTATTTGCATTGTGGTGTTAATTGTACTACTGTTATGATTGGTAGCAGAGTTATTGTTACATTTATTTGTTCTTTATTGATTTATCTCTTCATTTTTACGGCAGTCACTGAGAGGAAACGTAAGGCGTGGACGCTCCATATGGCAATAACAACAAAACATATGACTTACTTGTGGGGTTTAAAAGGCGCTGGTGGTCGATACAAACATAAAGATAACATCCGACCACAACAGAAAGCCACAAACCCCGAGAACTGCTTTATCTGTTGACCACAGCAGATAATAGGAGAAATTATACAACTGTTTGTACACTAAGCTTCACAAAGAGGTGTTCATTAGAACATTAAAATAGGGATTATTAATTGCTTTGTCGTGATTGTGGTGGATTATTTATTGCCACTGCATGCAAAGTTAACTTATTTTACTTTTGAGGGTGACAAACTTAGCAGCAGGGAAATAATAGGTACTAATCAACAGAATTTGGTCTTATTATTTAATAGCTTGTGCAGTAATCAGCTGATGACGTCTGTCTGGGCAGCTCTGCAGAGTGGAGATAAGCAGCAGCTTCGTGCCACACCCATTAGGAGGAACCCACTGTTTTCTGCACAAGTTATCCTCATTTCACACTTTGGTCACGTGTTTGAAATATGTATGACATGTTTTGTTTTTTTCCGTAACACTCAGCCTTTAGTAATCCCAGGAGCTTCAGTATAAAGCGAGAACCTTAAAGAAGAAGAAGAAATTCCACTTGGCTTTACTGAAGCTCCAAGGATCACCAAGAATCTAACCAGATATACGACAAAAACAGGTTGAGGGTGGACTTATTCTCCTGTCTTTTTGTCTTACCTCAGAGTAAGAACAGCCTCAGTAGTTGCCATGGCTGCCTTCCTTCATCACTGCCCCTTCCTGAAGTCGGTTCCAAAGCCGGCTTTAAGGAGAACCGGAGCCTCCTTGCTGTCTATGGCGGACCAATGCCCCATCATTACCCGTCAGATCACTGTGAGCAGCTCAGCCTCTCTGGAGGCCAAGCTGAGCCTCTCACCCACCAAACCCAAGATTCGCCGACTTCCCATGTTGGACCAGAGGATGTCTTACGCTCAGACTGCTACTCAGGTGGCCGTGTCGGCATCCAAGGACTGCCCGTTCGTCTCCTCTCAGATCGGGATGGTCCGGGCCAGCGCTGAGGTTCAGGAGGACGTCCAAGATGGTAGGAGCTGCAGCAAACACACACAGTACCAGAATCAGAACTTTAACAGAAGCAAATCTGACACATCAAAAGGGAATACAACAATCCACCCTCACAGATCTATTTCCTCCTGTCACAGGTTTGGTGACCTCTCTGTTGAAAGGTTTAAAGAACTCCGTGTTCCCAGCATCAGCTCAAAGCAACACCGTCACCCACCTCCTCAAAGACAACATGGGTACGTATAACAGCTAAACGGATCTTCTAATGCAGGTTTTTGTTTGGATAACACCAAAGCAGTGAACTGATTTTAACCCAAACTGTCCTTCCTGCAGTTGGCCCCAGCTATGACTACGATGACTTCTTCAGTGAGAAGATTGCTGAGAAAAAGAAGGACCACACATACAGAGTCTTCAAGACAGTGAACAGGAGCGCTGAGGTCTTCCCTTTCGCCGAGGATTACTCCATCTCTGGACGGGAAGGCTCTCAGGTGTCCGTCTGGTGCAGCAACGACTACCTGGGAATGAGCCGGCACCCTCGGGTCCTCAATGCAATCAGGTAAAAGCAGAAAGGGTAGGACTCGAACGTCAATTTCAGGGTTTTGGGGTGTTAATGTTTTGATATCGAGGTAAGAAAGTTCTTTAAGGACTGAAGGATCTAGAGACCTTAGACAAAACCATAGCTTTAGTTAGTCAAGTCATGGCTCTAGAAACGGCAGTGTTTGCTGGTTGGTCAGTCAGTGGACCTAATAATTTGGTCCAGATCAATATTTTTACAGCTATGGATGGCTTGCACTGAAATATGCATTCCCTGAGGATGAATCCTACTAGTGATCTGACTTTCTATACAGCCACCATCAAGTCATTAAGTGAAATGCCTTGACAGCTATTGGGTGAATGGCCATTGATTTAGTAGAAACATTCATATTCTTAAGGTTAGACGTTATTGTTCCCATGGGGAAATTCTTTTCCACAGCACCATTCCACTGGATTTACAGGAGAGCAAATATAGTAATTTGGGGGATCTGTTAACTTTTCACCTAAAACCATCATCTGCTGAACTTTTAATCTGTCCAGTATTTTGGTTTATGACTACATTTATGCAAATCTAGTGACAGCAATGGTGCTAAATGCCAGTTTTACCTTTAGCACACAATGCTAAAATAGCTATCTTGGTAAAGATTATTGCTGCTGCAGTATGTTACTGTCCTCAGGCACAGTTGCAGTCTTTTAGTTTCATGAACATAAAAGTCTGAAGTCTGATACGAATTGCAAAGCATATGTTGTGATATTTTATTGATAGAACCCCAGAAATTGCAAGGACTAATGAAGAAGGAAAAACATGAGCATATGTGTCTTATGTAAGATTATCTGGGCCAGATGTTGCATCTTTTCTGTTCTGGATGTCATCAGTGAGGCCCTGGAGAAACATGGTGCAGGAGCAGGAGGGACCAGGAACATCTCAGGCACCAGTAACCTCCACGTGTCTCTGGAGAAGGAGCTTGCTGAGCTACACCGGAAAGATGCAGCTTTGGTTTTCTCCTCCTGCTTCGTGGCAAACGACTCCACCCTTTTCACTCTGGCCAAGATGCTGCCAGGTAAATGCTGATCTTGGAGCCATAGCAACAGATAACAGAACATCAAAGTTTGAGATTATAGAAAAGATTAAATGCATCTCACAGTTGATAAGATAAGATAAGATGAAGTTCTTTATTTCTCCCCACGCCAGGGGAAATTTACATTGTAACAGCAGCTTACGTAACAGTAGACGTAGTGATAAGAATAGAATAATAATAGAACAATAGTAATAATATTTACAATATATACAAGGGTGAGAGATGAGGATAAAGTGACTTAACAGAAAAAATAAAAATAAAAATAAAGTTTAAACGTGCAAAGATGTGCAGTGCAAGAATGTCTGTGCAAATTTTATGGTTTGGGGTGGTAATGATGCATTGAAGTCATCAGCAATGATTCTGTGGTGTGTTCACGGTCACGTACAGGGTGCGAGATCTACTCCGATGCAGGGAACCATGCGTCGATGATTCAGGGCATCAGGAACAGTGGAGCCAAACGCTTCATCTTCCGCCACAACGACAGTCAACACCTGGAAGAGCTGCTGCGAAAGTCAGACCCCAAGACGCCAAAAATAGTGGCATTTGAGACCGTGCACTCAATGGATGGTGAGTACCATGAAAGTCCCTATTGAGGGTTTGGTTCGGTGATTTTTATCTCATCTTGGATGCTTAACCTTCCCTGTGAAAGGTGTGCAGTAGCAACCAAAAGTTTAGACACCTACTCATGCAGAACAGAACTAAAGAACCCGGAATTTTGAAGTAACACATTTGGATTTATGTAGTAAGAAAAACTAAATTATAAGTCATCTTTGCACACTCACTTTCTGTCTGGCATTCTCTGAGCCGGCTTTATGAAGTCACCACCTAACATGCTTTTCCAACATTCCTGAGGGACTCTAGAAGCACTTGTTGGTTGCTTTTTGCCATCCAACTCATCCCAAATCATCTCCACTGGGTTTAGTTTGGGCAATTATGGAGGCCAAGCCATATGATGCAGCACTTAATCAGCCCTTGCAGAACCTGGAGGTGTGTTTAGGCTCATGGGATGCTGAGTCATTTCAGGAGGTTGTGGTAGTCACGCTAGTTTGGTGTGCCTTGAGTGCAGTTTCAGATATCATCCATTTTACTTTCTCTGCATCTCAAAAGGCACAGAAGCTGGAACCAAAGATTTAAAATTTGGGCTCAACAGAACTGATTTAACGTCCTTTTGCGAGGTTTCTTGGCCCCAGCAGTTCTCTTTTTCTTAGCCTCAACCATGAATTCAATCCTGACCAACAACTGATGTGGGCTGTTAATTGACTATTTGAGGTTAACAACTCTAAAGAACTCATTCACTGCAGTAGAACAAACCTCTGGCCTTCCTTTCTGGGTTTGGTGCTCAAGAGACAAAATTTATTCCTGTGTTTGATGGGCTTTATGACAACGGTGTGTTGTTGGAAACCTCTGTCACATCTTAAATTAATGACAGGCAGTTTCTCTTTTCTTAGCTGAGCAGTTCTTGCCATAATGTGGATTACTACAGCAGTCAAACAGGGCTATTTCCGGAAGAACTTGAGCTACTATCAAACGCATTAACCCTCCAGTTGTCCTCATTTACAGGCACCAAAAAATATTGCTTCCTTGACTGAAGAAAATCCAAAAACTCAGCAAAAAAATTCTTCAAAATTCTGAAAATTTGCAAAACCTTCAGGAAGAAAATTCCAATAATTCCCTACAAGTTTCCCTTAAAAGCTTTATTTTAAAAAAAATAAATAAATAAAAATCCCCTAAATTTGGCAAGAAAATTCTTGTAAATATTTTCAAAAATGAGTAAAAAGCTTCCAAATAATCCTAATATATATATATATATATATATATATATATATATATATATATATATATATATATATATATATATATATATATAGCTGTAAAACTTATAATATATTCTTTAAGAACAGTCAGAAAAAAAAAATCTAACAAAATTCGCTGGATTTTGGTAGATTTTTTTTCTGAATGTTCTTTAAAAAAAAGATTTTTTTAAAAAAAAAAAAATTCCGTTTTTTTTTTTACATTTATTTTTTCCACCATAAAATGCTGAAAGATTTCCAAAAAAAATGTTGAAAATGTGGACATCAGAAGTTTCACTGTAAAATTTTTTTTTTTTTTCACATTTTCAAACTTTAAAACGGATCAATTTTGACGCGTAGGACGACACGAGGGTTAAGCAATCAAGAAACTATTATTTTAGCAGGGAACACCTGGCAATCAAAGAACATTCTGTGTGACAATCTCATGAAGCTGGTTAAGAGACTGCTGTTAGTGTGCAAAGCTGACAGGATGTTGAAAGATTATCAAGTGGAGACCCAGACACTCAAGGCCAAAAAAAACCTTACTAAACAAAAGAGTGACAAGTGAAGAAACAAAACAAATCCAAACTGAAAGTCCTTGGGATATACAAAACCTAATCTGGAGCACAGGAAACCCAAAACAAAACAATCCCAAAAGGAACAACAAACAAACCTGAGGAACAGAAGGAGCCCATGGAAGAAATCCAGCAGCTACAGGCGGATAATACAAAGAGGATGAGGAAGGTGATGAGCAGGCAAACATGTCGATTTATCTCCAGAGAACTGATTCAGGAGACAAGACACGGGGAACTGATCAGGTGAATCAAAACAGGAAGGAGACACACAAAGGAAGGAAGTAAAATCACAAGGGACGGGAATGTTTTTTACAAAATAAAACAGGAAATAACGAAACAGAACTCAAGGCAATCACGTTATTTTCCGTATAATCTCACGAGAGTTGTTATTGTGTTCGGTTTTATTATACAAGAAATTATAGGAAACTGTTAAAAAAAAAAAAAGTAGAAAAACCCTTGAATAAATTGGTCTCTCTGGAAAATATTTGCGTTTGATGAGGAAAGAGGCATTTTAAATTCAAAGCAAAGAATTTTCTATATTTGAAATGGCTTGAAAGAGATCTTATAGTTGCAGTAATAGACTGAATGTGTTTATGTGATTAATTAGACAAATAGTGGGAAATAAATCTTTTAACCTATTCCTTATATACAGAAGAATTTAGATGTGAATGAAACAAATTAAGAAATCTAAGTCTTTAAATTACTTTACACAAAGTGATCTAAATTATATGATGTGCACAAGACTTTTACAAAGAAAAACAAACAAATTATCAGTTGATGTGTGTCTTTATTAACAGAATTATCTCTCAAAGTCATAATTTGTAGTTAATCAAGAGAAAGGCAGATGTGGAGTGTTTATATTTCTACCATCTACAGTTATTCGGTTAATTATCAGTCATTAATCACCGACTCCAATGAGAAAGAATCATTTTCTCACTTCAGATCTATTTTTCTGCGTTATGTTCCACCAGCGACAGCATCCATAAAGCACAGACTATTTTCTCAGCATATACGTAGATCTTGCACGGTGATGACATTTGCAGCTCTACTATCCTGCTGTTCACCTATACACCGTTCTAATTATACCACCTTTATTCCCTGGGGGCTTCAGGTGCCATATGTCCTCTAGAAGAGCTGTGCGATGTGGCTCACCGTTACGGAGGCCTGACGTTTGTGGATGAAGTCCACGCTGTGGGGCTGTACGGAGCCCACGGAGCTGGAGTGGGCGAGAGGGACAACGTCATGCACAAGATTGACATCGTTTCTGGGACCTTAGGTGAGCTTCTTTGAAGAAAATCCACTTTATGTGTCTTTAAAATTAGAATCAGAAAAAACTTTACTTATCCCCGAGGGGCAATTAGGTATAGAGGCACGTTATAAAGAGCAAGAGAAAGAAAAAACACAAAAAAGGTGAATGGGCGAAAGCAGCAGATTATGTGCAGCGGCAGTAACAGTATGAGTGGTTGCTGCAGAGGTAGCAAAGGCAGTAGTGTCCCTCTAAGTGTCAGAGATGTAAAACACAAGATTACGTGCAGCAATAAATAAATTAAAATAACAACAAAATATAAAAAATAAATAAAATTCAATTAAAATTGCTATAAAAATAAAAATGGAAAAAATAAAAATTAAATAAAAAATTAAATAAAAAATAAAAGAAAAAAATAAAAGAATTTAAAAAAATTCAGCAACTATATGTCTGACAGTGACATTGTAATATTACACATGATGACA
Organism: Amphiprion clarkii; assembly: GCA_027123335.1. NCBI lineage: Eukaryota > Metazoa > Chordata > Actinopteri > Pomacentridae > Amphiprion > Amphiprion clarkii. The sequence continues at coordinate 1,561,831 of CM049574.1, forward strand.
GTGTAGTTATTACACACAAGCAATATTATACTGAGCTTAACGTTACTGTAACCCCATAGAGATCAAGAGGAGAACAGCATCGAGGACAACGGTCTTCTCTGGGTCTTACAGGTCAAAAAAAGACCAAGAAAGGCCGTCGTTCTGCTTTTTATTGTTATATTTGTCAAAGGTATGATAAATTATCCTACCCTGTTAATAAAAAAGACACTTCTGCACTGACAATGCCAACATCAGTCATGTCATTTCTCTACAACACCAGAGAGGCAAGTCAAACGGCTTCAAACTGATACAAATTAATTGGTTTTCTCCTTGTCTAAACTCTCCCTTGTGCTAACTGACACTGTCATATTGCCAACATAGCAGCAATAAGTGTCAGTGAGCGGGATGCTGCTCTCCTGTTGGTTAGAGGAGGTTCAGGAGAGCCGTCATCAGAGGAAGCAGAGGTTTTATCAGCTGGGTGTCGGCTCTCCTCCCTCTCTGGCAGCGCTGATAAAACCCTCCTCAGGCAGTCGGTGCTGTGTGTAGCATTCTGAAGGAGGCAGAAATCCCTGTAAACGAGTCCTGAATTACAACATTTGACTTTATCGAGGCTCCGTTACAAGTGTTCACCAGGCAATAAACACAGAAACAAGCTCAAGTTGAATTGATGTGGTAATGTGGAAATGATAATATGAGGCATAATGTTGCTCAAATTGAACTTATTTTTCTTAAGAAATTTCAAGTTGTTTATGACGTTTGGTAAAAAGATAATTCCTTAAATGTGAACATTTTCAGAATGTACTTTTTTGCACTAAAACAAAGGAAAAATTTGGAGTTGTCGTCATTTGTATGTTATTATGCTGTGATTTTACTGGTCACTTGAGATCAAATTGGGCTGAATGTGGAACCTGAACTAGAATGAGTTTGACACCCCTGATATATAGACAGAGATGCAGAAATTCATGAAATAGTACCAGTAAAGAAACGGTGAAGCATTATTGTGAGGAAACTCTCCTGTAAAGTGTCTATACCTGAATAAATGTGCCTCCCTTTACTAATAATACAATCAACCTGTCATTTATCCCTGTTCCAGGCAAGGCCTTCGGCTGTGTTGGAGGCTACGTCGCCAGCAGCGCCGCCCTGGTGGACACGGTGCGCTCCTACGCGGCGGGCTTCATCTTCACCACTGCTCTGCCCCCGATGGTCCTGGCCGGAGCCCTGGAGTCCGTCCGGGTCCTGAAGAGTCCGGAGGGGCAGGTTCTCCGCCGAGCCCACCAGAGGAACGTCAAGCACATGAGGCAGCTGCTGATGGATAAAGGCCTGCCTGTGGTCAACTGCCCCAGCCACATCATCCCCATCAGGGTAGGAAGGTTTAACATCGCTGCTATCTGATCTCCTGATATGATGACATATAATAAATACACACAAATCACTTCCCTCAAGATAAAAGGTATTAAAACTGTATTAACCCTCCTGTTGTCTTCATTTACAGGCACCAAAAATATTGTTTCCTTGTCTGAAAAAAATCCAAAAAAATCAGCAAAACAATTCCCCAAATTTCAGAAAATTTGCAAAACCTTCAGGAAGAAAATTCCAATAATTCCTTAAAAATTTCCCTTAAATGCATTTTTGTTTTTTTTTAATTACCCAAATTTGGCAAGAAATTTCTTGTAAATATTTTCAAAAAATGAGTAAACATCTTCCAAAAAATCCTAAAAATATCTAAAGTGATAACGCCTAAATCAATCCAGAGGCACACCCCACACTCCACAAACTTAACCCTCGTGTCGTCCTGTGGGTCAAAATTGACCCGTTTTAAAGTTTGAAAATGTGGAGAAAAAAATCTATTTTCACAGTGAAACTTCTGATGTCCACATTTTCAACATTTTTGGTAAATCTTTGAACATTTCTTGGTGGAAAAAAGAAATGTTAAAAATGTTTCTTAAGAACATTCAGAAAAAAATCAACCAAAATCCAGCGAAATTCACTGGATTTTGGTTGATTTTTATGAAAATGTTCTTAAAGAAAATATTAGAAGTTTTACTGATATATATGGATTTTTTTGGAAGATTTTTAGGATTTTTTGAAAACATTTACAAGAATTTTCTTGCCAAATTTGGGGGATTTTTTTTTTTTTTTTTTAAATAAAACTTGGTATTTTCTTCCTGAAAGTTTTGCACATTTTCAGAAATTTGGGGAATTTTTTTGCTGAGTTTTTGGACTTTTTTCAGACAAGGAAACAATATTTTTGGTGCCCGTAAATGAGAACAACATGAGGGTTAATAAACTGTAGTATCGACTTTGATTTGTCCACAAATGTTCTGATATTACTCCACCAAATGGTCACCTTTCATGGTCTGTTCTGCAGGTGGGCAACGCCGAGCTGAACACCAAAGTGTGCGACATCCTGCTGGAGAGACACAACATCTACGTCCAGGCCATCAACTACCCCACGGTGCCTCGCGGTGAAGAGCTGCTGCGTCTGGCTCCGTCTCCTCATCACAACCCCGACATGATGGACTACTTTGTGGGTGAGTGTGAGGATCCTTCGCACAATTAGGTCACGGTGGTTCAAGTAAACATCCAATCAAGTTAAGTGGGGACAATGGCCGGCGCGGGTGATTTATGTGTCCTCTGGGAGGCTGCCTGCTGTGAAAGCATTTATCCACTGCTACCTTAAACTGCTCTGCAAAATGGCAGCACTCGACGGGATCGGTGACATGAATGAAGCTCTTCATCCAGCTCCCTCTGTCCAGCATTGCAGTGAAAAGTTCTTAGCCTTCCAGACCAGTGTCTTCTTCTAGCACCTTCCTTAATGTTGAGCTCGGCCTGCCAGCCCTTCTGATAGCATCAGGTGTCCATGCAGGTCTAGTCTACGTTGCCTAATGATGGTTGACCAGCGTGGATGTGAGACATATAGCAACTTGTTGGTGTGGTACAATTTGCAGGAGATGTTTTGTATCATCCGTAACATTCTGGTAGAAGTTCCATCAATTTCTTTTTGACAGTGACTTTGTCCAAGATGTAGGAAATCATCAACTTTTTTGATTTCTGACCCATCTAGTGCTGCAGTGTCTCATCAGATGTTGAATTAAGGTGAATGAACTTCGTCCAATCCGTCTTGTTTCTCGCTCTACCCGATGCAGAAGGTCTTCTGCTTCACTGAGAGTGTTTTCCAGGAGGCGATGTCACCTGCGAATGCAAGTTCTGGGGGAGGACTTCTTCAGGGTGTCTTCTACTTTGACGACGCTTTAGGGTCAGACCATCGGAGGGCAAGACTGCATTCCTCAGTGCATAGTCTAAGCAGATGATGAGGAGGAAAGGTGCTAGAGGTCTCCTTGGAGTACTCCAGTGTTTATGGAGAAGAGATCTGTGTTGTCCTCAGGAGTCTTGACTACCGCAGAAGTGTTGCCTAATGATGGTTGACAAGTGTGGATGTGAACCAGTAGAATTTGGAACATTTTCTTTCTGTCAAATGAGTCGAATGCCTCTTTGAAATTAATGAAAACCAGTATTGCTTCCTTCTTGTGGTGTAACACCTCCTAATAATTCGAAGCACTGTGTAGTGGTCTTAAAATTGTTATCTCTCAGTAACAAAACTCAGCGCATGATCTAAGTGTGTGCTGAACTTTTAAGCTTTAAAATGGAAATAAATAGGCATTTAACGTCTTACATATGTGTGTCCTATTTGCAGATAACCTGGTGGAGGTGTGGCAGGAGGCCGGTCTCCACCTCAACAGCCCGGCTACAGCTTCCTGCACCTTCTGCGACCGTCCACTGCACTTCGACCTCATGAGCGAGTGGGAGAAATCCTACTTCGGCAACATGGAACCGCAATACATTACCGTGTCTGCATAATACCAAAGTGCATGTTGCAAGCTCCACTAACAGTATATGCATAGATATAATACACAGTATTTGTAAGGCTAAATGCTAAAGTTCTACTTCAAAAACACAGTGAAGAGTGTTAGTGTCACAATGTTGTGTTTAAATTTTCTTTAATGAAAGTGATATGGACTGAATTCCAGTATTTATTCATGTTTTCCTGTATTTCTGCATTACTAAATTGCTTGCTGCCATTGATATGATTAAAGAAATGCCTCCTCCATTTTAAAGTATAAATCCTGCACATTTGACACTTTCTTAAATCTATATCTAGGTGTGGTGGTTTGAATTAAAACGTGCTATTAAATTTAATGCTGCATGATTTCAGAATAACATAATCCTTACTGTTAACTCAGGTACTGATGTTTCAGGGATAAATGTGTGGATGATGAAGTTTACTGATTGTTGTGTTTAATATTTCTGCTATTTGCTTTCTTGTCTGACATTAAATATACTGCTTTGATGTAATTATAAAGATACTGATTGCTCACAAATACTGCTGTTATTCCTACACAGCTAAATTGAACTTGGAAGACATAATTTAAACCTCCTAATAGACATCCTGTAAAACAGAAATGTAAAGAACAGGCACTGACATGATTGCTCTGCACATCTGGATATCCTGCGTCCAGTTTGATCGGCGCTAATTGACGTTACAAGGTCCGGCTACTTCCCGTTTGACTCTTGCCCTCAGTCTGCGCAGCTCTGTGTTCTCGCCGTCCACCAGGAGGCCACTTTCAATCAGCGTCCAGGCGTTGCTGAGCTGCTGCTCCCCGTAGTGCTGCAGCGCCCCCCGCAGGAAGCACTCGGCCACACGCAGCCTCCCCAGACCGGCCTCCACACACAGCAGGGCCTGGTCCCTGTGGAGCTCCAGGGCCTGGGTGAAGTCCTCCAGAGCCGCCCCCTCTCTGGAGCAGAGCACCAGGCTGCGACCTCTCCGACACAGATCCTCCGCCCAGACCTGAGGCTCGTCCCAGCAGCTGGAGTCGTGTTTCTGGATGACTCTGTCCAGGTCGGCCACGGCTCGCACGTGTAATCCCAGCTGTGCCAGACATGCAGCCCTCTGACGGAGATACTGCAGTTTGTGACTCCCCACTGCTTGTACTGCGACGGTCAGGAGACATAGCGCCTGATCCCAGTGGCCGCATGACGACACACTGCTGGCCTCCTGGGCTGCTGCCTGGTGCAGAGCAGATGCACAGTAAACTCATTTAGAAATGCATGAGCTTCAGTGTTAACACGAAAAAACTGAGATTCCATCAGTGAGAATATACGTTTGTCAGACAGTAATCTCTTCATTCCTCCTCATTGTCTCTATAGTTCCTGCACCAAACTTAAAGTATGAACAAAAAACACTATTTTTCAGTGGTTAAAAACATGTAAATTATGAAAACACCACAAATTCTAATTATAAATGACAACTTTGACATAAAAAAGGCAACATTAACAATCACAAAAAAAAATTCTGACATATTAAATCATAAAAATAGGAAAAACAAACTTCTGAAATAAAAAATTTAATTTTGACTTTATATCTCACATTCTGAACTCATTATTTTGACAAACTAAGAAAAAAATGTGGGAAAAATCAAAATTATGAGATAGAAATTGAGATTTTGACTTTATATTTAAAATATTTCACTTTACTTTATCTTAATCTCATTGTCTCTATAATTCCTGCACCAAATTTAGAAGTTACCAGGTTGATTGGAGTGTGATTCACAGTCACAGAATTTATATATATTTTTAAAAACAACTTTAACTAAGCTTTTCTTGTCGACACTGAAACATACTCTCTAAATTGGTCAACAACATCATTCTCCAAATAGCAGATTTCATTTACTACGACATGGAGTTCAACACTCCCTCAAAGGAAAAATGTTTGTGTGAAAAACGTAGGTTTTATGAAGGAAAAGATTTATATAAATAACATTAAACTAAATAAAACACAGGTAAAATAAAAAGACATTACTAAGACAAGACAACAGATTACAGTCAAGGCTATTTTGAGGAATGAATGAATGAATGAATGATCATTTCTGAGTAGATCCACATTTAGATAGTGATGATAAAAATGATGAGGGGTTTAATGGCTCCACACAGAGGAGACTTACCAGAGGATTTTAAAAGTCTGACTGCGTGACACAAAGGTGGAAAAGTTTACAGGAAGATCATTGGCCAACTAAAATTCAGCCAGAAAACAGTTTCAGCTGTAATCAGGAGGTATAGATTAATCCACAGCACCACTTATCACAGCTGCAGCAACCAGCTTCCTTAACCCTCATGTTGTCTTCATTTACGGGCATCAAAAATAGTGTTTCCTTGTCTGAAAAAAATCCAAAAATTCAGCCAAAAAATTCCCCAAATATTTGAAAATTTGCAAAAACCTTCAGGAAGAAAATTCCAATAATTCCTTAAAAGTTTCTCTTAAAAGTTTTATTTTTAAAATACTGATCAAATGCGGCAAGAAAATTCTTGTAAATACTTTTTAAAAATGAGTGAAAATCTTCCAAAAAATCTTAAAAATATCTAAAGTGATTACATATGTATATATGAGTAAAACTTCTATTTTCTTTAAGAACATTCACATAAAAATCAACCAAAATCCAGCTAAATTCACTGGAGTTTGGATGATTTTTTTGTGAATGTTCTTAAGAAACATTTTTAACATTTCTTTTTTCCACCAAAAAATGTTCAAATATTTCCCAAAAATGATGAAAATGTGGACATCAGAAGTTTCACTGTGAATTTTTTATTTTTTTTCCCCACATTTTCAAATTTTATACCGGGTCGAATTTGACCTGCAAGACGGTAAGAGGGTTAAATGACATGATAGTTAGTGAGTTATTATCACAAACAGACCAGTGAGCTTCAGCCTTGGCACAGTGGTTTCAAAAACAATCCCTTGCATGCTGTTCCATAAAACACTTTTTGACATCCTCGAAGTCAAATCTCTCTAAATATTCCTTCATCTTTATCCTGTACTGTCTGTTCAACTCAGTGCAGTTTGTACAACATTTTCCTCCCCTGTGTGTGTTTGGTTAAGTCAGATTAAGGTAATATGCTGCTGCAGACGCCTCGTCTTTCTCAGGTTCTCAACTACACTGCTAACCTCAAGCTAAAGAACCATTTGTTGTGATATGTTCAGACATAGCTTCCTGAATTGACAGTTTATTTAATACAGCACATGCAAAACTGACACAAACACAAAGACACAACTCCTTTTCTGGCAGCCGTCAACTACAACGCTCTAGCTCCTGGAACAGAACCGAGATGAGTGCACTGTTTTTATTCCTGGTGGAAATGTCTGCACATAAAACAAATTTGCTGAGGCTGGCGGAATAAATCCGGCACAGCACTGAGTGTGGGATTCCTTCACATCGGCTTACCTGTGCCATGCATTTTCGCTGATTAAATGGGATCAGTGCCAGCAGGAAGTCCAGGCTGGATGGATCTTTCTCGGTCAGTTTGCTGAGCCTGCGAGCGGCACTGCGGTAGTTCTGCCGCCAGGCCTCCACCACGCCCAGCCGAGCCTGGGGCGCTGCGTCTCTCGGCTCCTGGCCAAACACCTGGCACAGGTGAGCGCCCGCTGCCTTCACTTCACCTGCAGCAGATACCAGGAGGAAGGATTACTGGAAACAAGGAGCAACAGCGGCGATGGCGATTTCAACCAAACTGGCAACACCACAGGGTAAATCACGACCTCCAAACCTGATCGTTTCCACTGAAGGCAAGAATCTAGCAGCAAAGTTTGGCAAAACTACCATCTCACCTTTAGCCAACAGTATGTCCACATAGAGGAGATGCCATCTGGGGTCTCTGCAGTCGGTCCTCATCAGAGCTCCACCAATTACAGACGCCTCTCTGAGCTGCTCTTCGTGGCAGGGAACAGAACTCGAGACCACAATATCTGAGAGATTTTTACGACAGAACTGATGCAGCCAGTTGCAGACCAGCTTCTGTGCTCTGTCCTTGAGTGACAGGATGTCCTTGGTGACCAAATCAGTGTTGATCTGTAGCGCTGCCAGGATATCCTGAGTGCATTCCTGGGGGGGAAAGCAAAAGGGTTGGATTTTACACCTACACTTTGCCAACATACATTCTAATAACATTAAATATTTGCACGTTTGTATGCATCTTTTGCCTTTAACAGTGTTTAACCAGGTAAAAACAAGTTGGGGGGCAAACATTTTGAAAATAAGACCCCACATTAATTAAATCAAGTCATTTTGATGCAAAAACAAGCTTTCAGACAGAAGGTAAGATATGGAATCACTTTCTGGCAGGTGGGAAACTGCATTAAATCAGTTGCATTAGTCCTTTAAAGGTATTTAACCAGGTAAAAAGGGAGTAGGTAGGAAGGCAGGAGATGGAAATACTTCTAAAATAATTTGAAATAAACTTCTCTACTTGTCCTCAAAGCTCTGGCAGACGTCTAATTATTCCAAAGTGCAGAACAAAAATGCTTGCTGTGTGCTTTTTAAAAATAGTATCATCTATTATAAGCCTAATTGTTTTAATGTTTTGGATTCATGTAAAATGTTCTATTCCAACTGCTTCATTGTTTACACCTTGACTGTTTGACTATCAGCATGTCCGTTATCTGACTGAGAAAGAAAAGAAAAGAGTGCAGACTGTACCAAACACACAGCATGTTTTTGTTTTAACTCAGTGAATACCTTTTGTTGATTCAGCATCAGGTATGTGAATCCTCTTCCACAGAGGGCCTGGATGTGTTTGGGATGCTCCTTCAGAATGGCGCTGAAGTCAAATATGGCCGTCTTCCGTTGGCCCAGCAGAGCGTAACACCTGGCTCTCTCCAGCAAAGAGTCCACCGCCTCGCCACCTTGAAAAACCACATTAGAGCACTGGGTTTTACAGCTTTTGGAGTATTATTTCATCTAACTTCCATGTATTTGTGTGTCAAAAAGCATGGATCTAAATTAGGATATCAGTAGCACATATGATAAACAGCTCTGGTTAAATAACACACAGCCACTCTGTCTGTTTTGTGTTAAGTGAAATAAAAACATGTTCACCTGCTAAACTAAAGCCAAGTCTAGACTTATGTTCTGTGCCAACCGTTATCTTAAAGTATCAGCCACTATTAACGTGGACCAGGGGTGTCCAACATGCGGCCTGTGGGTCACAAGTGGTCCTCCAGAGGGTTCAATCCGGCCCTCAATGTGTAAAAATTACAGAGAAGACATTAACTGCAGATTGTAAATTTGTAAAACTATGAATTTAAAATAATATCTAGATCATGACAAGTTGTTTTGATCATGAAGTAAAATACTAGATTGCTCATTGTTCTTTTGTCATTTTGTGTCTCTTGTAATATTTTGTCATGTTTTTGTTGTTTTTTTGTCTTTTTTTTTGTCTGACTTTTGCCGTTTGTCTCATGTTTTTGTCGTTTTGTGTCTCATTTTCGTTGTTTTGTGTTTCCTTTTTGTCTCACTTGTGATTTTTTCTTATTTTTTGTTGTTTCGTTTCTCGTTGTTGAAATTGAACTTATTTTTCTTAATATATTTCAGGCTGTTCATAATGTTTTGTAAAAAGATAATTCCTTCAATGTGAACATTTTCAGAATCTACTTTTTTGCACTAAAACAAAGGGAAAAAGGTGGAGTTGTGGTTATTTATAGGTTATTAAGCTGTGATTTTACTGGTCCGGCCCACTTGACATTAAATTGGGCTGAATGTGGAACTAAGATGAGTTTGACTCCCCTGACGTAGAACGACTGATACCAGTAATTTATCCATCAGATTCTAATCACCAGCAGCCATGATGGCGATGGAGAGGTAAGCCACAGCCTCCCTGACGCCGCTCTCCTCTCTTGTGCCGTCCAGGATGCGTTTTGCTGCTTGGTGACAGTGTCCCTGCAGCAGCGCTCGGTCCTTCTGCTGCGCCACGGCCAACAGGGGGCGCAAGCAGCTGGTATCGCCACACAGGATGAGCTTTTTGAGCAGCTGCAGGGAAAACGGACATGAAATCTTTATATATTTCACTGTAAAAACTGCATCATTGAGGAACAAGAATAGTAAACCTCACTGCAGATTGGCTAAAATTAAATGTGACATTTATTTTATGATAATGGATATAACATGTTTTGATAAGTACAGCAACTACACTGCATTTTATTAGGCTGATATGTCACGGTCTGGAGTTTTTGGTTATTTCCTGTTTAATTTTGTAAAGATCCCCCTCCTTGCATGTCTCTAGTTGTTTTCCATCTTCTCTTTTGCTCCGTTTCCTTCGTCAGTGATTGCCCTCATTAGTTTCAAATGTGTCTTGTATCAGCTGGTTCACTCTGTCGATATAATCCTGTGTCTTTCTTCTCTCTTTTGTCAGTTAATCCTGTTTGCTACTCTTCCATTTCGGCTTCACTTTATTACCTTGTTTTGTTGTCTGGATTAAATGCCTGTTTGTCGTCCTAGTTCTGCTTCTACATTTAGTTTTTCTACTCTGTTTGCTCTCGCTTTGCCTGATTTGAGTTTTTGTGCTTTTCTGATTCTTTTGTTTTTTTTCTGTTTTGGACTTCTGTGCTTTCTCTAGATTCTCTAGCCGTCTTGTTTTTACTCTCCAACCTTTTTGATAAGTCGCTTTAGTATAATTTAAATTTTCTTATGCCACAACCCGCCAACCATCAGTGTCTGTCTGTTTGGGTTAAATTTTCTGAATTTCCCACGACAGTTATGTTTCAACAGTTAACTAAAACACTGTGACAAAAGACAAACCGTGCCCATTTAATGTACATATAAACAAATCATTGGTTCTCTGCACACCTTTTAGCAAAATGCAGCTGTAACGAGTGCATCGCAGCTCAAAGAAACTATTTCTCTTTTACTCTTTCAGTCTGAATTAAGCAACGTGCTCCAGCTCAGTTTTCTGCTCTGGAAATTCATTATTGCTTAATTTTGAGCTTAAAAAAAACAACAATTTAAAACTAAATTTGAAGTGTAAGATTCCGATACTCAGAAGAAACATGACTCCAGCAGTTTAATTCATCCTTGAGGATTTTGAGGCTGAATCAGCTGATGTGGGACACGCTGTAGATGAGGCTGTTCTAATAATTCTCTCGTTGTAGTTCTTCATGTGGCATCTCTGTGTTCCTGTGGTTGGTGTGGTGAGATACGAACCGATCTGCTGTACCAATATTTGGTGGCACCAGGTTTCACAAACTTCACCTCAGCTCTGACCCTGTTTGACAAACCGAGTCGGTGTTTCACACTAATGTACCTGGTTGGTGTCATAAAGGAAACCTCTGTGCAGCTGCAGCAGAGCAAGTCGAGCCAGGATGGGAGCCCGAGGATTGGTGGGTCCGATGGAGAGCAGCAACCGGTAGGCTTCCTCCACCCGGCCGAGCTGGTACAAGGCGTCCGCTGCCAGGATCTGAGGCCCGTCGGCGTTCGGTTGGAGCTCAATCAGTAACACGGCGAGGGACTGGACTCCGGCAGGGGTCCTAATGCACAGGAAAAGACCTGCATGAAAAGATTACTCAGAACCAAGATCATAAACTGAAACATTTTGTATAATTAGATGAAGATTAGACCAAGATCTAAATAAGTGATGTGAAAATTGGTACAGCTTTTTTTTCCCAGCTAAATTGAAAATGAAAATTCCAGCAGAGTAAAGTCCTACCCTGATCTGTGGTTGTCTCTCTTCGACAGGGTCTGCTGCTGGTCCTCCTGCTGGACCTGCTGGGGGTCTTCACCAGGACTGGACTTTGATTTGGGCTCTGCGGGACCCTCCAGCATCACCCGTCCCTGCTCCAGCAGAACAGTGAACAGCAGCCCCCTGTAGTTCCACGGCACCAAGCAGCGAACAGTCAGAGCTGTTTCCTGAGGATTCAACCTGCTGGCGGTCACGTAGTCCAGCGCTGTGAGGTAGTTTAAGCCGCCCATCATGCGCAGGAGCCCCCGACCACAGAGGGCCCGAACACAGCTGGACGGGTGAGGAGTGTTGTGCTCGATGACAGCCTGGAAGTCTTCTAACGCCCCCTTGTGGTCGTCAGAGAGAAGTCGCGCATATCCTCGAAGGACCTGGACTGTGTTTTGATAGCTCTGCTGACCCTGAGCGGCAGCCAGCTGGCTGCAGATGGAGAGAGCCTCTTTGTGTTCCCCTCTGAGGAGAAGACAGTCGGCCAGTCGTACCCTCAACTCCCTGCCTCCTCCGTCAGGCTCTAAATGGCACAGAGTCCGTAGCTGGGTGATGACGGGGTCTAAAAGTTCAACTCCTTCTGTGGATCTCAGGTCTGCACGGACGAGAACTTGCTCTCTGTAACCGGACAGGCCCCTCTCGGCCTCCTGACGGAGATGGTTGCGAGCAGCCACGGCGGTGCTGTGATCGGTGAAGAGCTTCTGGAAGTAAATCCGAGCCGTGGCAGGGTGGATCTCAAAGGCTTTTCCCAGATCTCTGCACTCCTCTGCAGTCCTTCCGCCCGCTGAGAAGCAGGCGGCTGCTCGGCAGGTTAATAATCTGGCTCTCCTCTCAGGAGTGTCTGGGGATAACTTGTCTGTTGTATCTTCTGAGATTTTCTGACCATCATTCAATAGAGTCGAATACACCTCTGCACTGTTCCCAAACCTGCCTGTCAAAAACAAATATGCCGCCTGAAGTTCCTGTACGTCTCTGTTGTCTGGTGAGATGTCCAACAAAAACTCAATAATTGTAGAAGAAGCCTCCACGTCCAACTTCTCATTCTTCTCTAATGTCGCCGGCCAGTGGCTGTTAAATGTCAAAGATGGACAAATGAGCATCATGTGGTCGGTAAAGGCCTTCACTATTTTGGAGAGATGTCCGGCTTGTCTGCTCCTCACCAGTGTGACGGTGTCTGACTTGTTAGTTCGGTAAACTCTGAGATAATGCTGCAGTCCTTTGAAACTGTGAGGCTCTGAGAACAAGCAGGCCAAAGCTCGAGATATCTCCAACAGAACACGAGTCGAACCGTCCAGGTGAGAGTTTCGTTTCCCCTCGAGCAGAGCAGTGCAGCGAGCAAAAATCTCCTCGCAGCCGTGTCCGCCGCTCTGAAGGAGAGACTCCATCTTGAAGATGGTGGCGGACAGATTGTTGGGGCTGAGCGTGGACAGGAACACGGCGGCAAGGCCTTTATTCAGACCCTGGGCCGGCTGGTGCTCCCCGTGACCGTCCAGCCATCCTTCTAGAGTAGAAATCACCTCATCCAGGCTGGATCTGTCCAGTTTGCGCATGTGGGACACTGCAGAGGTGGCGTGAGTCCTGAAGGCAGACATGTACAGGGAGGTCGCTCTGTCCAGCTCTCCAGCCTCAAGGAACTTGTCTCCATCCTTACAGAGCTCTGAAACGTTGCCTCCAGGTCGAACCAGTGCAGTCATGATCACGCAGGTTTACTGTGTTTAGTAAAGAAAACATGAATCTGGTTAAAAGCAGGAAATTAGAGTCACATTTTAAACTTTAAAGTAGGATTATCAGCACATTGTAACAAAACAGGACTTTATTAACAGCAATAAGTAAGCAAGCACAATACCAGGACAATAAAATAAAAGCAGCTAATTATACATTGTAATTTACATCTGTAATTCACCTGCTGTCACACGTCAAAATGTCTTGAGTAAATTAGGTTTCTGGTTGACAGAAAGCACTGAGATATCAGCTTTATAGTGACATAAAAAACAATAGTGGTGGAATGTATGGAAAATAAACGTTTTATCAAAGTAAAAGTTTGTTTTGCTGAGTTCTTTTCTTTTCATCACACTTTATTCTACTCCACTAAATTTTAGAGAGAAATATTTTACTTTTCACTTCACAACATTTATCTGAACGCTTCAGTTGCTTTACAAGTTAAGGTTGTTTTTTTTAAAGAACTTGTAAATATGACAACAGTATAGGCAAATACAGCTGAAACGACCTGTTGATTTAACAATTAGCTGATTGACAGGAAAGTATTTGGTCACTATTTTGTTCCTGTTAAGTGAGTTGTAACTTTAAGAAAAGTGCCATGTAAATGGAGCATGATTATTTATGTTAAAATATTTCATGGTTCCAGCTTCACAAATGTGTAGCCTTTATGTTATTTTAACAATTTCAACGTATATTTGACCATTTTTTTGTAATGCAGAAATAGGTCTGAGTCAGGACACATTTAGTTGATCTGCACTAATTGTGTTAAGAGGACGGTCAAAGACACAACCAGAAGCTTGCAGATGGCTACCAACCTACAGAAAACCTAGAATGAATCAATGAAAGAACCAACATGCATGATTGGTTTTTGTGACAAAGATTCACGGGTTTCAGTGATTTTATCATAGAAAATCACAAGTTGTAGGAGTCTAAGTATGAACTAAAGTATGCAAACTTTACAGCTGGACATGAAGACTTCAGTGTAAAAATAACACTTAAAGCAAACATTTACAGCACAGATAAACAATATCAGCTGCTACCCGAGTTACCAAACTAAAGGTTTAAACTTTAATGTGACTAATTCCTGCACTAGAACACACATTATCTCTGTTGTGTTGCTTCCTTTGACCCACCTGCTTCCCAACAGCGACCCAAACAAACGGTGGGAGTAAAAACAAAGACTCCAAACACAAAGTCACCGACACGGTTTGACTAGACAACAGAAAACCTGCGCCTGGTTACCAGGACGACAGGACAACAGGAGCCGCAGTGGAGTTTTTCTGTCGTAAAAAGTCTGAAAAACACGCAGAAAACAAGAATATAACAACAAACTGACCGCAGAGAGCCTCACATCCCTCAGACACTTCTTCTTCTTCTTCTTCTTCTTCTTCTTCTTCTTCTTCTTCTTCTTCTGTTTCCGTTGTTCTCGTGAGCTCCGGGTCCGGTTGCTAATGGAAACGCTCGCGCTCACACCGAGACCGCAACACCGTGGAGGCGCGCTCCCGCAGCCAGCCTCACGGCAACATCCGCGCACTTTTTTCCGGCGATTAAATCTCTTCCTTTGCGTGAAACGACCGGAACGTTTAGGAAAAACGAAAGTCGCGCAACGTTGAGGAAAAAAAATAAAAATAAAAAGAATTTAAATGTCACCAAGTTCCATTTTACAGAGACGCAAAAAGTGCAACTGAAGTGAACTGTTGATGTGAATAAACTGTGTGTGGTTTTGTTGTGGTTATTTTAGATTAGACTGCACCAAGTGTTTAGAATTGTATTTAAAAGGTTAAGGAGTGGTCTTGCTACATTATGTTCTTGTATTTGAAAAGGAGTCAGGAGAATATTGATAATATTCATTATACTTGGATAACGTTGTATTTTGTATTACGGTATTTCTGTAGGGTTTAATGCATAATATTCACATGACTCATGCAACTTCACATCATAAATAACAATTCAGGGTCTTAACCTGATTATGTGAACAATTTAAAATCTTATTTTCCTACTGGACAACATTTTGGCTCAGCAGCTGCTTCTTTAAATGTGTTGTATAAATAACAGTAATTAGACTAGCGTTACTTTAACAGTTTAACAGTCTATAATAAGAATCGACAAAATTAACACCATCCAACTGCTAACAGTAATTAGACTTAACTTGATTAAATTGTGTTTGGATCATTTCTGAATTGGAACCCCCTGATGACCAAACTGAATCTCAAATAAAACAGTTAAAATTACATTTAAATCTCCTTTTTTTGGTATCATTTTTTTCTTTGGTATCTCTTGCAATTTTGTGAACATTTTTTTAATCAACATAATAGTTAAATAGTAATTATTATGCAGGGAATTTGTGTCCCACAACATGTTAGCATAACCTGTTGATGACGTTTTTGTCATTTTCTATCTCATTTTTGTTATTTTGTGTCTCGTTTTTGTCATTTTCTGTCTTTTTCTGTGGTTTCGTGTCTCATTTTTGTCATCTTGTGTCTTTTTTTGTTGTTTTGTGTCTCTGACTTAAAAGTCAACAGAAAAGTTGCATTCAGTTTCAAAATGTGGCATAAAATACAAAAATTATCATTTACAACTGGTGTATTCTGTAGCATGTTAACGTGTTTGTTCTATATGCAGACATAGAAACCTAAAGTGAATATGACAAATGTCACTTTATATGGCATCTATTATTTTTCCATCCTGGGACTCTGGACAATGTGGGACAGCTGTTCTTTGTGCCGAAGCAGAATTTGCAATTCATGAGACTGTTCTAATCCAAGTCGAGGATAAAAGCTCCTCAAGCACCCTGCCTGCACGCTCTTTGTCTGAGGTCCTGAGTAACTGCACACCAGCTGCACCTGTTCAAACACTCACTGCACACTCCCACCTGGTGGCCAACTGTTTTATTCACAACTCACTGTATGACCACATTTTCACTTGGGTTTTACGGTACTTTATTACATTACATGGGTACCAAAGGTGACAAGTGAGGAAGAAAATCCTACATCCAGCAGGTAATTCACACATTCAGCTCTGTAATAAAATATGCAGGCATCCAGAAGTAGTTTCAGAAATAATTATACCCGGGTCAGTATGTAATTGAGAGACTTCCTGTAACATAGTTGACAGTTTTGCTGTTTTCAGGTCTAAAATCAACAAAGTCGCCTAGAACCAAACACCACATGACATTTTTAGAGAAAGATTCTTTTAAATATTATATATACAACTGAGTAAAATTGAAATTGCTACACTTGACTCACACACTACTTTATATTAAATAACTCAGAATGTTGCCAAAAAATAAATATCTGTCATGATTATCTCAACTTAATAAAAGAACACAATCAAAACTCTTTCTGAATCAGCTCATTTTATTATTGTTTAGCTCATTAGAAGGTGGTTGGTATTAAACTGGGACGGTTATTTAGTTGACATTTTAGAGATATCCAGTAATTTTTTATTAATCAGTGATTGTTTCCATAATAAATAATTGTGGAATTTGTAAAGACATGATCATAATGAACATGAAAACATAAGTTGTTGTTTTTTTTTTTTTACTTTTTATAAAAATGCATGCAAGATATATCCCATGGACTTCCAAAGTCCCTCAGTTATATATTGACCCACCTGTAAATCATGCACATCCGTACCTTTACCTTGAGGCCAAATGACCTAGATACGGATTTAAACTTTCACTGTTGAACTCCTTAAATTGGAAAGTCCAAGTCCTTTACTGCCAGTAAACCAAACTGACACACAAAAACTCTCAAAGTGAGATACCCAGACACCACAAGAGAAAACCATCAGTTTGAATGGAATATGTGTGGTGAGGAAAAACCCAGCCTGCTGCACACTGACACCGTTCACTTGCAGGAAACTGAAAATCTGACGTCCTTTGGGGATTTCATCTTTCTTCCTTTGCGAGGGTGCGCAGCGAGAGGCAGCGGCTGAGCTGCTGTACCGGACTTTCACGTCAGTTGAGTCTCAAACATCACAGATGTACACAAAATGTTCACACAGTTTAAATATTCAAACTGAAACAAGTCATTGTTTATAAAATAACAACAAAAAAACTTGATTCCTGGAGGTAAAACAAGTTGTACCTTTCATCAAGGAAGTGTCACTTCCTTTCTAACCCTTCACACGCACGCATATTTACATTGCAGCTCTGCTGTGAAACCACAGGCCTCCACGGTTGGCCTTTAAGAGACGCCACACAACAAGCCGGAGGTTTAGCGGTGTACACAAAGGGTGTTTTGACAGTAGGCTTTGCTTGATGGAAGGGAATTTCCCTGGGTCGGTTTTTTAATTAATTTTCTCCACATACAGTAGATTACTAGAGTACTGCATGTGCATTCAGAGGCTTCATTCTGTTGCCGCATTAGAGGAAGCAAACTGATTATCTGACTTCCAGTTCTGCAAAGTTTTTTTGGACTTTATCAGGAAAATATATATTATACATGTAGCTGGAGTCCATGTGACGATGTCAAACTGTGAAGAAAAAAGACTTGATTTGTCGTAGCGTCAAGATCTCCATCTAAATTTGCATTTCTCACTATGGGTCATTTAAGGCAGGGTTGCAGTTTTCTGTAGGAGCCACCATCAGTCATGTCCTCTCCAGAAACTTGAGGTCTCCAGTTTTATGCACCAGTGTCTTTGGTTGAAGAATCTCCAACTGTATCATGGACAGTGTCACACTTGTGTCTCTCTACAGCTTCAGGTGTGCATCGCTCCATTCAAACCACAACCTGAGTGACTCTGCTTGGCATCGGGTCTCCACTGCAGCCTGTCCAGGTTCTCCTGCAGCAGCTGGGCGCAGCCGGATAAATCCATGTGGCGTAAGGCGGAGAAAACGTCTCCGAGGCTGGCGGTGGAGCGCTGGCTCCACAGCTTCAGCATCTGGTACTGCCTCTCCATGGAGTCCAGACCCAAGCCGGCCTCCAGCTCCACTCGCTCCAGCTGCTGGTCGGCCACCGAGAGCCGACGCAGGAACTCCTTCCACCTACGCAGGGGCACCTCCTCGATGATGGCGTAGAGGACGACGGCCGGCCAGCGGTCTGATTGCTCGTCTGGTCTGGCAACTGGAGGGAGAAAATCAGAGACAATCAGTTGGCAGTAGATATACAGGGTGTCCGTAAAGCCTCTTTACACTTTCAAGAATTTATTTCAAAGGCAGTTGATAAGATACAGATTTGTTTTATTGTAATCAGTGTTTATTAAAGTTTGTTATCACATTGAAATTGTGTGTTTCTTGTATCCTGTTGGTGAAAGAGGTGCTGTTAAATGAAACCCTAATAAATGGCAACTCCTCAGACCAGTGGATTGGAAGGGATGGGCTGCTTCCTTGGCCACCAAGTTCACCAGACATCACTCCCTTGGACTTCTTTCTATGGTGTTATGTTAAAGATATCGTGTATCGAACAAAGATACGGGACATTACTGACTTGAAGCCAAAGATTTCTGACACCATTACCACCATTGATGAGGTTTTGCTACAGCGAACATGGCAAGAAATCGAGCACCGTCTTGATGTGCTTCGTGCAACTAATGGTGCCCATATAGAGGTGTATTAAATGAGATAGAAAAAACTGTGACAACCACTGATTACAATAAAACAAATCTGGTTCAGATATCTTATCAACTGCCTTTGTAATAAATTCTTAAAACTGTAAAGAGACTTTATGGACACCGTGTGCAAATACAAAAGAGACTACAGTGTGTCCAGAAAATGTGTTTATTTTGTGGTTTTGATTGTCTCAAGTTGCTTTAAACTCACCGACAGACAGATTTAGGTTTAGCTAAAGCTGATCCAGAAAGAATGTGGAAGAATTTAACTTGCTTATGTCAGGATATCGGTAATTTTTTTTTAGCAAAAACAAGCAAAAATCCGACTGCAAAACATCCAGCAGCCGTGTGATTAACCCTTAGAAAGAACTCATGGGAACCGTCGTCCAGTGAAGAGGATCACAGTGACTCAGAAGACAGCATGAGTGACCTCTACCCTCCTTCTATGTTCAGTTTAAAAATAAAAAAAAACAGCAGAAGAAAGTATGAAGGGTGAAAAGGATGGGGAGGAAGATGATTTCCAAACAGATGAGGAGGAGGAGGAAATGGAGGTGGAGAAGCAGGAGTTGCAGAAACGCAAAAAAGTTCAAGGTGATTCAGATTCAGACAACTGGTGGTGGTTTTCAGAAGAAATTCTGAAATAACACTTGGAAATTAGGGCGCGAGAAACAAGGAAAAGCACGAAATGGAGAATAAATTACACCCTACACTCAATGTGTTTTTATGCCATTTTGGTTGAGAATAATCATTTGAATTATTGTTTTTATTATATTTTTGTCCACACAAGAGTGATTTCATGTTTGAAATATGTTTATTTTTCACTTTATAGCAGATTTTGAACATTTTGATGATTGAAAAAGACGATTATTACACAGAACAGCAATTGAAGAATGTCAACAACCATTTTCTTTTCCTCTTGCTGTTGCTGCTCTCCATCCCTCCATCACCTCGTACATGATATTATCAGTGATAAAGAGCTTGGGGTAGTGATACAGTTTCTTTAAAAGTATAAAAAATAACTTAAAAATTTAAATGGAATGATATCAAAAATGTGGTTTTTGAGGAATAGCTGTAATATGAAATGATAAAAACTTTTCATTACAAAGATATTGCAAGAAAATTATAATTTTTGACCCACTTATGCATGTAAAGGTTAACCAAGCCACCACACAAAAGGAAACGCATGCAATATCTGACTTTAACGCAGGTTTGTTGCTATGTGACTGTCTGATAAAATCCTCCTAAATGATGAAAACCAATCAGACAACCATCTTCAGCTTGAAAAAAAAAGGATTTCCCCCACGGTGCCAACAGCAACATGACAATATGTCTCTGATTCAAGTGTTTTGGAAACCTTCCAACACAACTGCAATTAATGTCACTAGTGTTGTCAGGATGTTGTGTCTGGCATTTCTGACTGAGTTGAAAACCCCCACTGATGCCATAGTGCTGCTGTTGTAAGCTGGAGAAGCATTTACAACCAAATAAGTGTAAAAGTAAATGTTAAATTTAAATAAAAAGCCAAAATTGTGCGGAATGTCCACATCAAAAACATTAACAAGCTCTTCTACAATGTGTGGTTGTAAAATTACACAGATTTTACATTATTTATCACTGCGATATGAAAGTAAATTGAATGCAAATCAAACAAAAAACTGTGATAAAGACATAAAAGGATGCAAATCATTGGCAGTCGACAGAGACACACGTCCACTGTCTGATTTCCCCTAATGTCAAAATGCTGACAAGACAAAGTGAAGGCGTCTTGTGCAGTAGTTTCCACCTCCGCATGCACAAGTGGAAGGTGATAAAGGGCATGTTGAACAAGCAGAGGTGAAAAGGTGAAAACACTGCATGCAGGAGTCATGATAGGGAAGTGTTGCTGCCACATTTCTTGAAATCTGATTTAAATTTTTTTTAATTTAAGCAGAGTACTGACCTGTGACAAACTTGCAAGTTTTTGTGTGTGCAAGTATTCGCTTTACTGAAGTTTCTCGCGCGATACAAAACACTGAATTCTCTAGAAAATATTTCAAGATACTTTAAAATGCAAATGCAGCAAATAAAGCCAATGCTCGTGTTTCTGGTTTGTTAAAGTTCTCGGCTTTTTTATTCAAGGTGAATAATTTTCTCTGATTTTATTTCAGTGTAAAAAAAAAACCCAATAACAAACAATAAAAAGTTTAAAAAGGTGAAAATTTGGAAGAAAAATAATTTTATAATGGGATGGAATGCAGTATTGTTGAAAAAACATCTGAAAAATCTGTGAAAATAACAGCAAATATCTGTAAAATAAAGTCTCAAGTTATCGTCTGTAGTTTAAAAGAATTGGGAAAATCTGTAAAATAAACAGTAAATTGTTCAGATAAATCCTGTTAAAAATAACGAACATTGCTTCATATGGTGCACGTCTATTATGAGAAGAAACTTAAACACCTCCTGCTAAACTTTGTGAAACACTTCCTTTGCCACCAGTTATCATCTCCATCTTTTCGCATCTGAAGCGAGTCTCTCATATCCTGTAGCTTTTTTTTTTTTTTTTTAAAACTATCGCAAAGTTTCGAGTCTCACAAGTTTTTTTTTAAATGTGAGAAAAAAGAGAGGTCAAGTTATCCATCTTTATGTCTCTGAGATAAAACAATTTGTAGAGAGATGCAGTGTGACGTGAAGCATCGCAGTAGTAACATCTATGTTGTTCAAAAGGAAATTCGTTTTTATGATATTATAGTAAAATGTTGGAGCAATGTCAAGCATTTATCCTGAGTTTGTGCTGCTTTTTACTTCTTTTTGTGTCCCAAAAAGACCAGCATGTGTCAGATGTAGCCTCAGACCTTTGAGCGTATCATTCCACGGAACAGTTTATCTTATCTTTACATATTTTTTAATCAATATATCTTCCACGAACCCATTGTGTCATGCCATTGGTACGTCTTTCTAATGTAGGCTTTCCATGTGAGGAGGAATGTACATTTAACCAATGCATACCTGCTGCAGATGAAGAAGAGACATTCTTTGTTTTAGCGTTGCTGAGCGTCAGAGATTTAAATCTACGTGTGAAGTCTGCACTGTGAAATGATGAAGTAACGTCTGCAGTTTCCTAACCTCCTAATATGGTCAATCTTTGATCTTGTCATCAGACAACTCAAATTTTTTACCAAAGTAAATAAAGACAAACATGTACTTAACTGTGGAAAGTAAGTTGGAAAATGGCTCCTGGTGGTTTTGGATTATTATGTATTATAATAGTAGATGCACTGTTTGACAGTTCTATATACCATATTTTGTAAAACATTAATTAATTGCATTTAGCTTCAGCTGTTGAATAAATGCGGTGAAAGTAGAATATTCAAGTGAAGTATCTATGCCCTTAACTACAACACCTGAGTAAGTATTCTTAGTTACATTCAGTCGCTGGTTACCGTTTACTACGGGGCCCTTGGACAACTCCAGATCTTTGTTTTCACTCCAGCAGGGACAGCTGTCTGAATATCTGAACTGATCGATATCGTGATGCACGGAACGGCTTTGTTTACATTTTCGCTGGAGTTCCGACTTACGGCGAAAATTGACTTACGTAGATCCGCGGGAATGGAACTGCGATGTATTGGGATGACCTCTGACGTCTTATAAAATCGTGCACATCGTTGTCACGTTATTTTATATTGTTGGTTATCAATTTTGATAATAAACAGCAACAATTTCCCCAAGTGGAACAATAAAGTATATTGTATTGTATTGTAATTAATGCTAAGCCGTTCAAGCCTAGTTTAACATGCTACTGCATTTTTTAACAGTGCAGTACAGTGGAGCCTCTGCTGATGGACAAAAACACCGTAATATCTTACATACACATGTTACTGATACGTATATGTCCAGCTCTTTGTTTATACTCTTCTGAGAATGTTTTGGGCAATAAAAGGCCTCTTGAGTTCCCGTTTATTAGTGATCTACCACCTGCACTGGTGATGCAAGGTGTCGGAAAAATACAGTCAAATGTAGAAATACGTAATGACTTAAGGTAAATGGAATGATAGTAAATAATCTGGAGGTGAACTTTACACGACGCCTTTGATAAGACTACTTTGTGAGGTTGTGTAAGGCGACGATTTTCAGGACAGAAGATCAGCTGAATGTAGATTGAATGAGGTTTTAATTTGCATCTCCTGAACATGAAGGGAGAATCAGGGGTTTACGATGCCGGACTTTTATTGAAGCGAATACATCCTGTTACGATGTTTAGTTGCTCTCAAGACCAGCTCTGTTTGTTTGCATCTCTGCATAGATGTAATAAACCTACAAGCAGACCGAAGATTCTTTTCATTTCCTTTGTCTCGAGTGTGTTAGAATATTTGTGACTAGTTTCATGAATGTAGCAGTCAGCTGTGAAAGACAAACTAATATATTACACAGAGTCCAAACTAGCAAGTTCATTGCCGCTGGACATCAAACAGTGGATCTCACCTGGGAGGTGGCTGCCTGGTGGTGGAGGGCTGACGGGGGCTGAATTTGAGTCCGATATGGGTGGAATCTGACTGACAGGCATCATGGGAGTTTCCTCCCATGTCTGGAAAGAACAAACCAGAAAGTGGAATTAAAATGTCAGAGTCAAACACCAGCAAAATACCTTCATGATTTACTAGAAGTCAGTTTAGCTTGACCACAAATTACTATCAACATTTCATCTGCGCTCTTGCTGGCCTTTATAGGTGTGTGCATCTTTCTATTCTATTTATTTTTAACAAGACCCTCTCATTGGCTACCTACAGCACTGCTTCGGTCTAGATTGCTATCAGAACAGAACACAAAGTGCATGAAGCTGAGTACAAACCAGCGTGGTTGGGCCTCGATGATGCCGTTGTTCTGTAAGGAGGAAAACAGATGTTATCAGTGAGCTTCCTGCTTGTCAGCGTTCAGTCAAGAGAGCACATTTCAAGAATTACATTTTTAAAAATCACCTTACATTTCTGTTAAACTGTGACACACTTTGTGTATGGGATCGTAAATAAATGTCTAAATGTGTAACTACCAAACCACAAAGTGCCGATATAGTCCTTATTCTTGTTTTTGACAGTGTTTACATTATAAATAATATCATGACAGCATCATTTTTCTCCAATATAAGCAGGTTTTCTGAGATATTCATTAAAAAAAATTTACTCTTTCTTTTGCTTCTTAAGTTTAAGTGAGTTCCTTCTCTTTATATCTCCTCTGTAAATTTTTTTTTTATTATTTTTACGGTAAAATTCCGGCAGCTGTGGTTGCCAGAACGCTACTGTAAAATCACAGTAAATAAATGTCTCGATACTGTTGGTTTTATGGTTAAGAAATGTCCTTCATTCCATATTATTTTGCTGTAAAGTTTTAACCTTTAAAGAAGTTTTAGTTTTACATGAAAGTTTACACGAAAACACCGTATAAAATAAAGTTTGTGTAACTTATTAGAAATATTACAGCATTTTTCCATTATCAGCACAACAGTTAGTGTATTTAACATTAAATATGTGCATTTTTAGCAAGCATTCCGGTTATAGCTGTCATAAATATTAAACCATATGTCTGTTCATCAATTTGATACATCCAAACTGTATTTTTTAAGTGAAATAAATGCAAAAATCGCCACGTTACTTGTTATAAATATTACAGCATGTTTACATTATTAGCAGAAACTGTGAAAACTGGAATTCTTTTTGAGAAATAAATGCAAAATTTACAATATTGATGTTATACATATTACGGCATGTTTCCATTAAATAACTGCAAGGGAAGGGTAATTTTTTCAAAAGAACTTTTTTTTTTTTTTTTAAAATACGGTTTTCTCCTGATGAGCTTATTTACAGGGATTCAGTGTTAAATAAACTGCATCAAACTGTTTTAGAGTTCACAGATTCTTACTGTCATGGTTTGACAGCTTTTCACCGTAAAATTTACCAGCATTTTTTTTTTACAGTGTAGTCCACGTCAAAACCGCAGTTTCACAAGTATTCATCCATTTTTACCAGTTTTTCATTTTATTAACTGTGGGGAAGAAAGTATTTTCTTTTTTCCACCAGACAAAATGTGACAGTGATGGAGGAATAGTCCTTATTTTTAAAAAACTGCCATATTGTGATGGAAAAACACTCAACAAACAGTAAAAGTTCTTTTTTTTTTTTACCAAAGTAAAAAAAGACAAACATGTACTTAACTGTGGAAAGTAAGTTGGAAAATGGCTCCTGGTGCTTTTGGATTATTATGTATTATAATAGTAGATGCACTGTTTGACAGTTCTATATACCATATTTTGTAAAACACTAATTAATTATGTTTAGCTTCAGCTGTTGAATAAATGCGGTGGAAGTAGAATATTCAAGTGAAGTATCTATGCCCTTAATTACAACACCTGAGTAAGTATTCTTAGTTACATTCAGTCGCTGGTTACCGTTTACTACGGGGCCCTCGGACAACTCCAGATCTTTGTTTTCACTCCAGCAGGGACAGCTGTCTGAATATCTGAACAGGTTCCTGGTGTAGAGCAGCATGAGCCAAAAGAGCAGCAGAAACAGGACGCCGACCACCGCCAGAAAAACCCAGCTCATTTGGTTCTCTGCTGCAAACACAAGAACACGCGGTCATTGTTAATTACATCATCATTTCTAGTATACTGAGCTGAATCATGTTCCAAGGAAACACAGGAAAGAAGCGGGAACTATGACGTTGCAAAAAACACTAATACCAAAGTAAAGCAAATTTCACCACTGAGCCATGAAGCTAAACAATAAAAACAGCAAGCAGTGAGTTATTCTGTCAGATTTCTTGGTAAAAATTCAAAGTTGGAACTAACTCTTAGGTGGAAGTTTAGTCATAACCAGGCCTGAGGTTCGGTTTGTCGCCGAGGGTCTGGTAGATGGAGCTGGAGTTGGAGCTGGAGATAGAAGGCATACACAGTATCAGGAAAATGACTTGATTTTTGGCATCAAATTACCACACAAAAGATGAACACACAACTCATTCATCGTGTTGGTGGGAAAAGTGTGTAAAACAGGGGTGTCAAACGTGCGGCCCGTGGGCCAAAAGCGGTCCTCCAGAGGGTCCAATCCGGCCCTCGAAGTGTAAAAATTCTTTAACTGCAGATTGTAAATTAGTAAAACTATAAATTTAAAATAATTTCCAGACCATGACATTTGATCATAAAGTAAAATACTAGATTGTTCATTGTTCTTGTCATTTTGTGTCTGGTTTTTGTAATATTTTGTTGTTTTTTGTCTTTTTGTCTGACTTTTGTCGTTTTGTGTCTCATTTTTGTAATAATTTGTCTTGTTTTTGTTGTTTTTTATCTTCTGTCAGATCATTTTAGTGGATTATTCATCCTTAGAGAACACCTTCACCTTCAGATGTCTGCTGCAAAAACCTCTGTTTGGGTGAATTCACAGTTGCATTTCCTCAGTTTTAAGTCATTTTGCGGTAGATTGATTTGAATGTTTGGGGTCATTGTGTTGCTACATCACTTCTAAACAACCGCCTTGACATTTTCCAGTGAATGATAAATTTGGACATTTATTTTTATCTTTATCGTAGCGAAGGGTTCAAGCCCAGAGGCAGCAAATCGGCCCTAAAACATACAGTAAAGAATTTCTCCAATCTACACTGTGAATGTTTGAGTGGTGTGTTCACTATGGACGAAAACAACACAAGAATTTGTCTGGTATTAATTAGCATTGATTGTGTTTGTTTGTAACTGTAACTCAGATAAAGATCTGACCATATTTACAGACCAATATGCACATAAAGACAAAAATACTCTGAAGGGTCTACTTACGTTTTCTTGTTATTGTAGATGTAGTTGTAGATGGATTAGAGAAATTAAGAGGGCATATCTTTGTACATGCTAGCTTTGTCTGACACTCCTTCCTGAAAAAGCAAAAAACAAAAGAGACAACGCTCACCCTCAGTGGCAAAATCCATGACTTTTTACTTTGTAAAACTACATTTCAAAGGTTATCCAAAGCTAATATGAGGGTTCAACAACCTGAATTATTCAGATTAAGTGGATATCTTCAGACATTCACCTTTTTAATACATAATTTCCTCTTTGTTTCTGCCTGGACAGCCCCGCATTAGCTTCAGATAATCATTTAAACACATTTAGTAAGCTTAGATTAGGGATATTTTCATTGGCAATATAGTCAGAATGAATGATTTCTGCAACCTGAAACTATTTAAGAGGCTATAATGGAACCGGTCCTGCAAAACTGAGAAACTATCATGAAATATGTGTTGTTTTTGAAAGAAAAATCAGCAACTTAGTGTAGTACAAGCAGTAAAAAAAAAAACCCACAAAGGACACAAACTCCGAGTAAGTCAGAGTAAACAAAGAGCCAACTTTGTCTTAGTTAAACCACTGAAACAATCAGTGATCAGCTGTTACACATTCAAAGGTTTTATGTCAACAAATTTGTAAACAAACCGTTCAAGCGTTGTTTTCAACCTCACAGAAATGTACTCGAACACATTCAGTGCACCAGCTGTTATCTGTATGTTCAAAATGAGTGTATTGGGTTGTATTCAGAGCTGTCACTACAGCAGGCAGAGGGAATCATTTCTGGTTTCATTTGCAATTCTGTGTGCCAATCTGTCACAAAGAAGACAAACTGAAGGTTTTGTGTCTCACTTTTTGCATGGCTGGCACCTGTTGATGTAGTCGGGATTTTTATCAGCATCTGAAAAACATGTAAAAGGCTTTTTTTAATGAATAAAGTTACATCAGATTAGACAGAATATAAACTGGCGTGGCTGAGTCTCGACTCGATTTGACTTCACTTACTGATGCAGTCTTCACAGGAGCATTTCTCACAGTCTTCAGACTCCTCTGAATAGTAGAAATTCTCTTTACAGCCACACACCACGCTGCTATTAAAGGAGCAAGGACTTAATGTAATCTGATAATCTGTCAGGAGGGAAGCAAAACACAGTGTTTGTGTCTCAACCTGCAGCATGCATGCACACGGATGCAAGAAAATCTGCAATATGAGAGTGTACAGTTTACAGTGACACATAATAACGAGAGACTTTCACAATAAAAGCTTCATCACAAGAGGCTAATGTAACGGTAACTTCCAAAGAGATATTTAAATAACAAGAAAATGGCATATGATTTTATTACACAGTATTCAGTGATACTTACGCTTACAAAACGAACACAACAAACACTTCGGGCGGCAGTTTTTTAGTGCTGTGAATGTGCCGTCCTCACATTTGTCACATTTGGGATTTGCACCTGTTTTATTTAAAAAATATCCTGGGAAAGAGGGGAAACGTGATGAGTTAGCATGAAGGTTCCAGCAAAACTGAATGCCAATGATGCTTTGTTTCTTTTCTAAAAATGACTTACCGGGTTCGCACTCTATTTGACATGTTCCTTTGGTCACCTCAGCGTGACTCTGCTGATGGGAAATGATGGAAAGTATCAGCGGGAAAGCCTGAAACAAAGTGTGAGGTTTTGATTGAGGTCCCACATCAACAGGTCTGACATTTGCACATTACAGCTTTAAGGAGAGCTGTAGTGGAAACTTGGCCTAATATTAGTCATCAGGTCACCGCACAGGGCTTTTTTTGGTTGTTTTTTTTGCTTTGTAATTTTCCTACACCTTTTACTTCAAGAAGGTTTTTGATTCAGTTTCAGTTTTTAGTTTATTTAGCCTCCTCATCCGCCTGATACAAAGATTCAGACCATCAAGACAGAGTTAGACACATAAAAATAAGGAAAATGTCACATTTTCTCATTTCCAACTGTCCTTCATTTACGTGACATCTCATCAAAATCACTTTATTCTGTATTTCTTAATTTAAAAAATTGCTGAATGTGAACATTGTGTAAAAAAACAAGACATTTGATGCTCTGTGGTGAAACCATGAGGCCTTAAACTTGTTCAATTGGAAAATGTAACCAAATCAAATCAAAATCACTTTATTCTGCATGTCTCTTTTAAAGATTTTGCCAAAAATAAATCATTTAAACTATCCGGATCCTGTTAAAAACAAATACTTCAGCACTTCTTGGTGTAACTAAGATACTATAAGTGACTCACCTGCAAGCAACAGTGATATGACAATAATTCTAGGGCTTTTCCACTGAACTGCAGATCGTGTTTAGACAGATCAGATAGGTGAAAAGTACGGAAATAAATTTTAAATGCATGGCATTTTACATTTCCAGGTTTCTGTTTCTAGCCAAGGTTGAGCTGCAGGTCTTTATATTGCAGTAAAAACACGCAGAAACTGCTTAAAGTTCAGAAGGTAAAGCAAATATCATCCATAACTGAAACGAGTTTTGGTCAATGGTCACACAGAGCCAGTGAGAAGCTCCTTCCTGATGCATATTGATGAGGAATGAACCAGATCAGTTACTGTTAAGACATTTGTGAGTCCAGCGTCTCTCTGCATCACGGCGTAATGTGATCTGAGGACGGCAGCGTGGACACTGTTGCATAGACAGATACTCAACAGTGCAGTAGTGGATTAACTTCTAAGCATTTATTTGTCCAGTTGGGCCTCAAGAGATTAAGAGAAATATAGTTCACACGTAGCTGTACAAGTAGATAGAAAACCCTGTCTATGATCAGTGGACGATGACAAAACTACTCACTTAACAGTGATCCGTTACAAAAGTTAGCCAACGAAGTTCATGCACATTTCTGCACTCTAAGAATTTCCATTACTTTTTAAGATTTATAATCCTAAATGCTTCTTGTTGGACTTTTAACACTTTCTGTCTGCAGACTTTTTAAATCTACGCTACCAAAATGTCCTTATTCTTGAAAGAAAAGTTGTTTTTTTCCAATGAAGATAACATTAAATGAATGATAAATCCAGTGTAGACATTGTTAATGTGGTAAATGACTATTGTAGCTGGAAACAGCTGATTTTTAATGGAATATCTCCATAGGGGTACAGAGGAACATTTCCAGCAACCATCACTCCTGAGGTCTAATGCTACATAGCGTTTGCTATGGTAGTGTATATGTTACTGTTGTGCACTAAAACACCAAGTCAAATTCCTTATATGTAAAAAAGAAAACCTCCTTGGCAATAAAACTCTTTCTGATTCCCATAAGGGAGGTAAAAAGCAGATGGATGCACAAAACCGAGGCTTGAAGGAGGACTATGAACACTAAAATTATTGCTATTATCACTAGGAGTATTCATAAAAAGGTGTTTTCTCTGTTCCAGTAGAGACGCTGTGAAGTTTCTTCTAAGTTTGCCATCGGAGGGTTTCATCATCTACCTGCTGCTGAACATAAAACACCTTGCTTATGGATAGAAATGATAGATATAATTCGACGGAGGAACCTTATATCCTTCTGCTGCTGGGCTTATTCCAACTTTATGTATATTGAGCTGTTTGAAAATTAACTTTAGCAGATGCATTGTTTGGAATGTTTGACCCAGAACAATCTTCATCTGATTTAGAAGCAAATTCTTGCATCTTTTGGGCGGTCTACATGTGTACATTTTAGTGTCGCTTAGTGGAACAACAGGAGATTCACCAATATTTTCTCTTCTTTGTAGTCCTTTATGGCTGTGAAATAAAAATCTTTGGGTTTAGTCATTTGCAGATGTCACCTTTGGTTCAGGGGACTTGTGATGGACATTTTTAGCTACTGCTGCCATTCTACAGATCAAACAACTGACAGAGAAATAACATGCAGATTAAACAATAATACCAACAATCAATAGGTTACTAGACTTTCTCATCAGAGCTGCAAGACCATGACAGAGATTCCTACTGACAAAATGTCTCCGATCATCAACACCTCAGCCTCAGACAGCTGATTCAGAAGCACCATGTTGAGCTTAAATGGGAACTTTTTGAGAAATTAAATGACAGCAGTGACGGCGAACATCTCTGTGGTTCACCGCCACTCAAAAAATATATGAATAAACACTTCTTAACTCCTTGAACTGGGCTTTTCTTGCAGACCCTGTATGTTTGTTTAGCTATTTTCAACAATCTGGTGCAAAGGTTTCTGTATGAATTGATTTACTCACCAGGACAAACTGCATGTTGGGAGAGCAGACCGTGAGGAAGCAACCAGCTACAGGTAGTCTCACTCATTTGAGGAAAGCAATAAATCAGAGGAAGCAGGAGTGGAGCCCAGTAAATTCACCAGCAGGAGGATTCATTCTGCCGTGAACTCGTCTGTAGGTTTCCTTTAAGGCGGTCGCTGCTGAGAGGAAAGCTGCTGCGTTCATGGGAGCTGGCGTTCGGATCAGAGCTGTCAGTTCTTTGGAGTCTTCAGAGAAGTGTGACTAGAAACAGGAAACACAATGAGATCACACACCTCCCCACACACACACACACACACACACACACACAGAGTGAGAGTCAACTGTTAGTGGCGACGTCAGAGAATGAGTTCCTGAACCTGAATGTTTCTTGTAATTCCACTGAAACTCTGAGATAACGATGTGGTTCAGACAGAAGGACCAGTGACACACGAGGGAATAAGTCACGAGCCGGATGCAGAGGTTGCTGCTGGTGGTTTGGTTGTCTGAGAGGAGGACGGACACACTGCGGAAACATCGATGACCTCAATGCAAATTATTATTATTTTTTCTATTTATTCAGAGGCAGGACTAAAACCAAAAATAGACATTTGAATGAGATGCTGACGTTTGGATGAGAGTGAGAGTCACGCAAATACAGTAAAACTTAATAATCTCTGATCTGAGGAATGATTTAAAGAAATCAAACACGAAAGTCTGCTAAACACACACACACACACACACAAATACAAATACAAATATATATATATCTATAGTACCAGTCAAAAGTTTTAGAATGTCCCAGTTTTTCCGTTTGTAATTGAAATTCAAGTAGTTCAAGTCCAATGCAGAGCTTGAAATGATACAAAGGTAAGTGGTGAACTGAAAGAGGTTTAAAAAGAAGGTAGGGTTATCCAACACTGCAAAAATAAATAAATACAAAATGGTCTTTTTCAGGGAACAGAAATGGGTGAACAACTTAAATCTGTTCTGCAGCAATGGAGGTTGATCAAGCCCTGAAAGTTGGTGCTACCAAATCCTACAGGAGTCCTACAGAATTTCACTGAATTCTCATGCACACTGACAAAAAGGCCTCTTAAATCTTGATTTTATTTTAGTCATTTACCTAGCTTTAGAGCATTGCCTCAGTTCCATTATTGCTAACTTTCCTGCTGGGGTAGGAATGGGGTTTGCACAGTTTTATTGTATTTTTTGTGTTGCATTTTGTTTAGATGAAAAGCGCTTTATAAATAAAGTCTACTGGATTGATTGATTGATTGACATAAATAAGTAACTAAGGGGGTATTTTTTAGTCATAAAGTCCCTAATTCATGTCTAAACTTTTAGAATATAATGGAGTTTATTACCATTTGCACAGGTACATTACAGCACAGGTAGATTGGACTTAGAATGAAAGTTATATATAAATATGCATCACAAAAATAAAATATAAAAGCACCATCATAAAAAGCTCTCTGTGTATTAAAAAACTATGACAATACTAATATCCTCAGCAGTTATTGCAGGTATTACATAGAGTACAGGTGTAATATTGCACATGTTGATCTGGAACATACAGTGGAGGAAAAAAGTTTTCAGACACCCTTAAAATTTTACACAATATCAAATATTATCATGAAATATTTGTGGAAAAATCTTTTTTGTGTTTCAAAAGGTGTGGCTGCATTAGAGAGACACAAACACATACAAATGATGTTTTTTGTTTATTGTTTACAAGAAAAAAACGAACAAAACTAAATTCTACCAAAATGACCCAGCACTCAAATTTTTTCTTTTCATGGAACCAATCAGGTTTTTTCAGGATTTATGTAGTATTATGGCTGTGATTATACCAAAAGAAATTACACTTGAAGACCTGAGAGCGATTCTTAATGCAAAATATATGCAATTGGCATAAAAATCCAGTTGTTTTTTTTTTACATTTCAAGCTGCTCTGAACACTGGAATCACATCAGCAAAAGGGAAGTAAGACTTTGCAGAGATAAACCCGACATGTGACAGACAGATAGCAGACACCAGGCTGGTGAGTAACCAGGACAAACATAAGATGTGAAGATGATTTGCTCTATCAGGCGACATGCGTTTGATCAATATCATCTCCCACGTTAAAACCCCTAATACTGTGTCGTCAGAGCAGCGTCTACCAGACCTGTGGGTGTCTGTGGTGTCGGATCCTTCAGGTTCGTCTAACAGAGGCTGGATCGGATCAGGATTTACGGATTTGGGAGGTTTTGGGCTCTTGGTCGTGTTTCTCCAGCTGTTCCTGAGCAGTTTTTTGCAGTAAAACTGCAGCAAATTTCAGTGTAAATGAGACACTAATTACACATGAACGCTCTGAACCACTTTTATTTGACTGGGCTGTTTATTAGTAGCATAAGATGGTGATCTGAGACGTACTAGACGTGTCCTAGAATAATTTACGTCTCTTCTAATGAATCCTCTTCAATGATTTACTAAAGTTTCATTGTCTTTTTTAATGCTTTATTGCTGTTTTTAAATGTTTTATCGTTGACTTGTTGTTTTGGAACGCACTCTAGTCTTCATTTGATGTATTTTCAACTCATTTCTAGTTTTCCCATTAAGATTTCAGAAACCTACATTAGTTTATGCATTTTATAGAACTGTTTTGAATCAGACTTTATTAGTTTTTGTTATAATGTTTGCTTGTTTTGTTAGAATGTTCTTCTTCATTGTCAGCCAACTTTTCAAGATACATTGATTCTAATTTAACAGTTTTCCCTGATGGTGGCGCTAGGACAGGTCAGGTTTCATTAACAACGAGTTATTTGTGTACTCAACAAATAAACAAAATGCCTGAAACAAAAACTTGGTCAACACTTTTCTGTAAATCATTTTGTGGAGGGTCAGATTGAACCTAATATAATGTGCTTGTAATATCTGAGGACAATAGGAGGGTTAAATATTGAATAATGTTTCTGGGACACTTTGAATCCAGTACATTTATCAGACTGGGAAGTTTCTTTGCAACGTGACGCTTCACATAGAAAATACTGTGATGAATTTAAGCCAATAAGATACAAACATTCCTTCACTTTTAAATTAAACTGAGTCCAGCTACATCCTCAACACTGTCTGGGTTTTTAGTGAATTCTTCCTAGAAAACTACACATTTATGCACCTTACTTGGTTAAATAAAGCTAAAGAATACAAATTCGGATTAAATACTTATATTTGTTCATTTTGAGTGGGTGCATCGAGTTCTTTAGGACACTTTATGCATTTATCAGTCTAGGAAGTTTATTTGTAGTGTAAGATTTCACATTAAAGTAACTGAGATACACAGATGCTGTAAGATGTGCTCACCTTCAGATGAAATGAGTCCACTTTGAACCTCAACACTGTCTGGGTTTTGGAAAAAAGACCGTCTCTTTTTGATGCTGATGCTTCCTCAATTCATTTCTTGTTTTCAGTGATTTTTTTTTTTTAACAGAATCCTACATGTTTATGCATCTTAGCTGGTTAAATAAAGCTAAAGAATGAGTACTAAGTTCAGTTTTTCAATACTGATGACCAGTGTTGAATTTTGTGCAGTAACATTACTGGGACACTGCTATTTCCTTTATTTCGAGTACATTGATCAGACTGGATGCAAGATGTCACACAGAAGTTCCAAAGGGATTTACATAGCTACAGTAACATCTGCATTTTCAGCTTCACCTTTTAAATAAAGTGAGTCCAGTTAGAACCTTAATACTGTCTGAAGATTGGGAAAAAAGAGACTCTTGGTTGATGTTTCCTCAACTAATCTATCGTTTTCAGTGATTTATTCAGAATCATGTACGTGTTTATGCATCTTACCTGGTTAAATAAAGCTAAAGAATGAAAACTAAGTTCAGTTTTTCAATATTAATGATCAATATTGATTAAATTTGGTGCAGTAACGTTTTTAGGACCTTTAATTCCAGTAAATTTACCAGACAGGGGAGTTCCTTTGCAGTGACATGACACAATAAAATGATCTTGTGATGCATCATGCAGATTAAAACATAATGGGAGCAGCTTTACTGTTCAACACTCCGAAAACTGCATTATTATTATTTTCCTCGACGGCTAAAATCAGCAGCAGACTACAGATAAATAACAACGTGAACGCGGTGCTTGGGTGAGGATTTCGCATTTCGCTTCCATTTCCGCACTCGGGTCCTTCTTCCAGCCATTAGCGGATCACTCTGGCTAAATCCAGCCGCAAACACGGAGCCTAAACACGGCTATCTGCCTCATCTGGCTCCTTAAACGCGAACAAAGTGGGTCGTCTGGCTGAAAAACCCGAGCGTGCATCGAGCTGAACGTTCGCCTGCGCTCCGTCTGTGCGTCTGCATGAAGCTGCAGCACCCAGAAGTGAACAAAGCGACCCGGA
Source organism: Amphiprion clarkii (assembly GCA_027123335.1). Lineage (NCBI taxonomy): Eukaryota > Metazoa > Chordata > Actinopteri > Pomacentridae > Amphiprion > Amphiprion clarkii. Next base: position 1,597,043 of record CM049574.1, read on the forward strand.
AGCGGTGGTCCGACTGGAGGCAGAAAGAACATCAACCTTTTATATTATAGCTGTTCTCGCAAGACAATATCTGCAAGCAGGACACCAGGTATTTGTGCATGTCTTTGCCCTCTTTTCGCCGCCGTGCACGTCTCCGGTCTGCGCTATCCTCCCGGATGCTTGCATTGTGCACAAAATTGCAATTTCTGTCCTGCAAAAGTTACAGAATGTGGAGGAGGAAGAAGGAGGAGGAGAGAGAGGAAAAAAAAGCAGCCGTAAAAGTGAAATTTGCCGGAGATGGCACGGCGTCTCTCCGGCCAGACGAGGCTTTGTGCGCCGGTTCTGTTTTGACCTTTACGCATCGGTTCGGTTGTTTTAATCGGTGTAATGAGGCGAAGCTGCTCCGGTTTCCGTGCAGTTTTTTTCTCTTCTCGTGTGTGTGTGCAGGGCATGGTTGTTGTAGGAAGTGTCAGTTTTTTTAAGAGGTGGGGAGGCCGGGCTATTCAAACCTGCAATTCGCCGTAAACAATCCTTCATGCCTTTGACATGATAAACACACCTTTGTGTTGCGTCTCCGCGGCGGGTTTTCCTCCTCCTCACGACAACACGTTCATGCTCCTAAAAAATTTTGGGGTCTGCAGAATATGGCGTCCCGCCTTATAAAAATAAGGCTGCCATTTTTGTTTCTCTTTTGTCTGGAAATGTTTTAAAGAAAACTGTCTGAGAATGTCTGAGGCGCACCGGGAGCCTCGAATCCGCCTCGATCCTCCGGCGGTGCGCGTCCAGATCCGCAGCCAGACAGCAGACATGTCCGAAAAAGTCAAAGAAGGGAAAGTTTCTCTCGTTTTTTTTTTCCTCCTTCATTGCGTTGGTGTGAATTTTTTAAAGCGACGTCCACTTATTTTCAGGGAATTGAGACAAAAGGAGCAGAGCGGCTCCAGACCGGCTCCGGCTCCGGTCTGCTTTTACCGGATGACATTTCAAAAAGATGGCTTTATTTGAAGGTGCTACTTTTGGCTGCAGGCCTCATTTACACACCGAGTTATAAAAACAATACATGCAGCACGGCAAGTTTTCACTCTGCTCCATTTATTCTCATAAGAACTCTTACTTTATCAGTACATTTAAATTTAAACTATTTATTTGACATTCAAGGTGACTTCAGGTTTTTTTTAAAAATATCTCAGATTTTGCCAGGATGGTTTGTTTGGATAGAGCCTGACTGATGCTGGATTTGGGGGCTGGTTTTAGGGAGTAAAAATAAATAGATAGATAGATAGATAGATAGATAGATAGATAGATAGATAGATAGATAGATAGATAGATAGATAGATAGATAGATAGATAGATAGATAGATAGACTATAGATAGATAGATGCTTTTTTGATCCCGACAGAAATTCTAAGTATTCAGCAGCTTCCATACAACAACAAAAATAACAAAAAGACAAAACGGGCAGGTCAGTAACATTAACATTTAAGTCTTTAAAAACTTGCGGTACAATACTATAAAGAAAACACTGCTAATTTTAAAATCTATAGAGATAATAAATGTATTAAAGGTCAATATACAGTATTTACACCTTTGATTAAAGCGATTTTGACAGGTAGTATAGGTATATATATACATATATGGTGAGAGGTGGGAGGTTTAATTAAAAAGTCTATCCTAATACAATGTAATATTTCAGTTGGTATAACTGATTATTTGGCCCACGTCACTAAACATGTAAAGACAAAAGCTATTTGTAGTATTAGAAACCTCATATTTAATATAGTAGAGAAAAATTGGCAGAAACTGTTTAATTCCAATGAAAGATGAGACACATTCTGACTTTAAAAGCCTCTTATACGTTATACTGCCGGCTGTTTAGACCCAAAACGTGCGGGGTAACACATACTACATCATGTCCAGTGCATATTACAGTAGTAGTATTAGTAGTAGTGGCAGTACATTACAGAAGCTATTAGAACAAATAGTGTTTTCCAAAACAAATACTTGAAATGTATTGATTTAGTGAATGTCCAGACTGTGCAAATAATGGAAAACTTTGAATTAAGAGGAAATTTCAGTTTTTAAAAGCCATTTGCTGGTCAGTTTGTGTGGTAAACAAAATTATTTTAAAGGATGTATCAAAAAAAGAGGGCTTGAAAACTATAATAACAGTAAAGGTGTTGCTGTGCTTTCTTCAGATGTATATAAGCATGAAGTTTGAACCTCATGTGAAACGGTGAGATAGGATCCGTAGGGACGTGTAGCAACAGGAATTATTAAGTCAAACTTCATCCTACTCCTTTCTAGGATGAACCGGGCCTCAGGTAGAGTGTTGTGTGGGTGGAGGTGACGGGGTTCATGGGGTCGTGGGTGTTTTTAGACCGAAAAGTCTGTCTAGCGAGGGCATGCAGCCTTCTTCTAGGGCGCTCTCAGACTAGCACACCTCGGGAGACCTGCATGGAGGTCGAGGGAGAGTGATTTAGGGTGAAAAGGCGGGTAGTGTTTGAGCCACAGTTTGCTCACGGAACTGAATTTTACATTTTTGTCATGTTTTTTTTGTGGTGATTTGCGTCTAATGCCTTTGTTATGCCCAGCCTAGGGATGCTCGAACGTAACATGAAGTGCCGTCTTTCACTGATCCAAGCAGCCACAAAACGCATTATCTCAGAAAAATAAAGTGTTTAACAAAGTAGCGGTAATGTTTTAACTTAAATTCAGAGTGAGCAAAACCAAAACAACAAACAAAACCCCACTAATCTGTTGAGCAAGACTGACCTGATGAAACAAAAGTTTGTAACAGAAAAACGTAGTCTTACCTCCCTATCCTAAGTTAAATTCTTATCTGATTGATGCCGCGTTTATCTCCCATGCCTACATATAATATATAAATATGCTAGTTTTATGTTTAGAGGGGGAAATCATGGGGTCATTGTTGACTTTCCAGCAATTCATTTCACAAACTAGTTAGCGTCTATGAATACACTGATCAATGCTGCACCAACGCCTGTTACAGTACAAGCTCTGCTACATGTGCTGCACACAGCACTACACTGGACAAGCTGCGCTAGCGTTCAAAAGTTTGGGGTCACTTAGAAATGTCAATGAAGATAAGATACCATTAAATGAATGATAAATCCAGTGTAGACATTGTTAATGTGGTAAATGACTATTCTAGCTGGAAACAGCTGGTTTTTAATGGAATATCTCCATAGGGGTACAGAGGAACATTTCCAGCAACCATCACTCCTGTGTTCTAATGCTACATTGTGTTAGCTAATGCTGTTGAAAGGCTCATTGATGATTAGAAAACCCTTGTGCAGTTATGTCAGCGCCTGGAGAAAAGTGTGGGTTTTCATGGAAAACATGGAATTGCCTGGGGGATCCCAAACTTGTGAACGGTGGTGTAAATATGATGATACAGTTTCTAAATGACTTGAAGCGTCTCTTTCTCTGTTAAGACCTCTATACACTGTGTGATTTTCATCCGAGATGAAAGATGAGAGAATCGTGGCGATTTCTTTGGTTGTGGCTCTAAATCGGTGGTGCTACGTCGCAGAGACAGGTTCAAGGATGGCCGTTGTCATGGTGACCAAAGACAAGCTGAAATAAAATTTTGACAGTGTCAGAAATTCTGGGTGATCGTCTCACAGTGGGACTGCTGCGTCAACTAACTAACCAATAGAAATGCAGGATGAAATGACGGACTGATCAGCGCCACACTGGAGCTAAACCCAAATAGATGATTAGACGATGGCTAAATGCATCAAAACAAGGATGTGGGATTTAAACAAAGAAGACAAACAAAAAACAAAAGTTGTGACGTGTCCTCCAGCTCGTACCACAACCGGACAAAAAAGGATGTACGCAGACACACTGTAGGGGAGTTTGGATAAAAGGAGGACAACTGAGTTTGTCAACAGTTTAGCAATATGTGGTTAAACTTAAGGTACTTGCAAAGTAATGAAACGTTTACATCTGTCTCTGCCTTTCCTTTCAAATCATGATGAGTGTGAATATGGTGTTTGAAGTTTCACAGGTTAAACATTGAAGCATTTTTAAACCAACGCTAGACTGACATCTGTAGAAATACAACAGCTCATTCAGTGTAACTTTTAAACGTGACTAAAATAAATGTCATTTACTTCAGGATGGCAGAGCCTCGATTTAACAACCCGTACTTTTGGCCGCCGCCCCCCTCCATGCCAGGCCAGGTAAGTCCACTCACAACATGTAATTACTGTGACATTTCCACCCATCATTGCCATTTGTTTCCATGTGTGAATGTCTTTTCAGCCATTCAGCTCCAAACTCTCTGCCTGAGAACCACAGTTCACTCTGAACAAACGTTAAAGCCGTACCGTGTGCTGGTCAGTGTTTTCTGTCCCGCAGTGTGTTTCTTTTTGGTGGCGTGAACGACATTCACACACGGTGGCTGTTGTCTGTTGAGCATGACCCGTTAACCCTTTCAGCTGGATAACCTGGTCCTCATTAACAAGATCAAGGAGCAACTGATGGCTGAGAAGATTCGACCCCTGCACCTGCCGCCTACCTCCACCCCCTCTCAGCAGCCTCTGCTGGTGCCCACCTCCACCCCGGACGGCGTCGTTCAGCACGGCATGCCGGTGCCGAAGCCTCAGCCTCAGCAGGTGCCGGGTCACCACCCGCAGCCCCAGGGCTCCGGACAGCCCGACATCGCTCTGCACGCCCGGCCCGCCTCCAGTTCTGGACCAGGTACAGCTTTAATTCATCATTTGTAGTTCCAGCACTGGACCACAACACTGTAGCATCAAATACTGAGGGGTCAGTCTATAACTGAGGGACTTTTGAAGTCCATGGGATATATCTTGCATACAGTTTTATTAAAAGTAAAAAAAAAAAAAAAAAAAAAAAGTTTTTTATGTTCATTATGAGCACGTCTTTACAAATTCCATAATTATTTATTATGGAAACAATCACTTATTAATAAAAAATGACTGGATATCACTAAAATGTCAACTATCGACCCTGATGCTGGCATTGAGTTCATGGACATTTTGGGAAAGTGGTGTATAAATTATGTTATAAATTGATTGTGTAGGTGCAGGAAAATTGGAAAGCCATAATGGAAGGTGCTGAAAGTACTGCAGGCTGCACAGTGGATCAGTGGTTAGCACCGTCACCTTGCAGCTAGAAAATACCCAGTTCATATCCTGGCCTTCCTGGGATCTTTCTGCATGTTGTTTGCATGTTCTCCTGTACATGTGTGGGTTTTCTCCAGGTTCCTCCCACAGTCCAAAAACATGCTGAGGTTAATTGGTGATTCTAAATTGTCTGTAGGTGTGAGTGCGAGTGATTGTCTCTATATGTAGCCTTGAGATATACTGGTGACTTCCAGCTTGGGATCAGTCAGCTGGGATAGACTCCAGCCCCCCGTGACCCTAATGAAGATTAAGCGGTGTATAGATAAAGGATGGATGGAAGTTCTCCTGCACTCCATAAGTCAGAAATTTTTGACAAAGTTGAATTCAATTCTGAATCATTTCTTGGGAGCTAAGTGTGCAGAGGTTCTCATTCTACTGCCTGGAGATTTCTTCAGATGTTTTCTCTTTAAATCAAGAACATCTTTGGATTTTTAGACTGTGTTTTCCTTGGAAAAAAACTCGTGTAATGCTGCTGCTTGAGTACAGAGAACTGAAGGTGATGATGGATTGAGAAGCTGTTTCATTAAGAGTACATCTCTAAAGTGAAATTTATCAGCTATCGAACTAATACGTATTTTAGAGCTCCAGCGTTGTAAATTCTTCCACATGCCTGGTTATTGTGATGTACTGATTGGAATGTCGTCACCTCATAAATTCCAGATGGAAACATGGACGACAAGTCAGCAGTGAAGGCCAAAGGATTGTGGGAAGACTGGCACATGAGACAGCTCGGTGAGCAGCCAGGCCGGATCAACCATCGCTCAGGTACTGCAGTCATTCAGTCCGCTGCTGTGGGGAAAAAACAGCAAAACAATCAGCCTCTAGTGTCCTTTAAATGGACAGTAGTGATATTTTAAGTGTCTTGTTTACAAATTTGCAAAAAATGTAGAATTTGCTACCGCTGGGATTCTGTAAAAAACTAAAAGTTCTGCTCTTCGTGGCAAAACCAAGAAGTCACGAGTGACTCAGGCTATGATTGTGCAAGTAGAAAGTATGGAAACAAATTAAAAATGTAAGTAGTAGATTTTTAATATGTAGGGTCGCTCTTTTGTTTGTTTTTTTTTTTGTTTTTTTTTTATGCTAGCCATGGTAATACTTGAATCACTTAAAGAAATGTTGCACATGTTGATTCCAGCTTTTTAAAAAGTTTGCAGAGTGAATAATTAAAGAAATTCAACTTTTAGTGTGGCATTATAACTGAATTTTGCTGCTCACAAGACAACATTTTTGAGTTCCATCTGCTTCTAGTCGTGGTTGTTCTGTTTCTGAGGAGGTGCAGGAGTTTATATCGGAGGGAAAATGAGCCCACAGTGAGTAGAAATGTGACAGGAATAAAGAAAAATATCGCCCACGCGTTAACGGCACAGTCACGAACACAGCTGCTTCTAAACACTCCTGTACTGCAGTTTCAGCATGTGACAGGGCTACGTGCTTTAGTAGCAGTCAGATGGGAAAACACCTTTCTGGTGTCCGAGTTTACAAGGAAAAGGGGAGTCTGATGATGATTTCTGCAACTTTGGAAAGTGCAACACTTAACTTTTCTTCAGCCGAGTGTGCTGAGATGAGACTGTAAGCGAAGGTTTAACTTCTCTCCTTCTCTACCTAGTTTTTTTAAATTCTTCACACAGCTTTTTCAGTCGCTAAGATTACCTCAGAGGTCTGTGTTATCCACAAGCTTTTTTGAGGGTGTCCGTTCGCTGTGACAGATTTCACGGCTCATGCCAGTTTTACAACATTATATGGAAATGAATGGAAGCTAACTGCTTATATTAGTAGGAATTCTACACGGAAAAGGATAAAACTAAGAAATATGTATGAAAAAAACACTGTTCTCTTCCTCCACTCACCACTGTGACCTTTACTAACTGGTAGGTTGGCCCTCCCTTTCCACTAGGTGACTCCAACGCTGGCTTTTACTCACCTACCAGACCCTATCAGAGAAGATACCTCAGTTCCTCTCCCACCTCCTACATATATATTATTATTGTCAAATACTTTTCCTGAAAACTGCAGAAATAATTTTCAATGCCACTGAGAATCAAATTTAATGCTTTTTAATGCCATTTAAGGCCTTAATTTCTGCAAAATCAATTTAATGACTATTAATGCTTTTTAATGCCCTGCAGAAACCCTGTTCTTGTTTATGTATTGTTTATTTGTTCTCATTCTTCCTGCTGGGGCCTGTTGCCAGGTCTTCGTCGTAAATGAGAATTTGTTCTCAGCTGATCTTACCTGGTGAAATAAAGAATTTAAAAAAAGAGGAATGGTTCTGGGGTAAAAACTGATGTAGTTCTGGTTCCCACCTCCTCAGGTCTGGCTCCCTCATCTCGACCCGACAGCCACAGCACCTCAGAGGCTCTGACCCCCACCACTCCCACCTCCAGCAGCCAGAACCGGCTGGGCGGCGCCCCCTCGGTCAACATCATCTCGGGGCTGGCCAGCGGCCCCGGCATGGACCACATGAAGGCTGGAGGCCTGGCAGGACTGCTGGGCCCCCCACCGAAGGCACCTCGGGGCAGAAAGAAGATCAAAGCTGAAAACACGTCTGGTCCCCTGCTGGTGGTGCCCTACCCCATCCTGGCCGACCAAGGCTGCGTCACTGTTGCACCCAAAGAGGGCAAAACCTACAGGTTGGACGCAGGAACCTGCTGCTGCAGTTTTAAAGCAGGAGTGTCAAACTCGCTGTAGTTCAGGTTCCACATTCAGCCCAATTTGATCTCAAGTGGGCCGGAGCAGTAAAGTTATAACATATAAATAGCCACAACTCCAAATATTTCCTTTGTTTTAGTGCAAAAATGTTCACATTTGAGGAATTATCTTATTACAAAACATTATGAACAACCTGAAATTTCTGAAGAAAATAAGTTCAATTTCAACAACATTATGCCTCAGTTTATAATTTACACATTACAACTTCCAGATCACACAGTGTCTACAAAGGAACACAACATGTAGTCACAGGGATTTGGGATTTAATGGTACAGTATTTTACTTTATGATCAAAATGACAAGTCAGACAAAAAAAAGGCAAAAAGCAACAAAAACAAGACAGAATATTACAAAAATGCCACAAAATATGGGACAAACGACGCAAAACGAAACGAGACAAAAAATGAAACAAAAAAGTTTCAAACAGTCAAAAAATGCACAAACAAGAAAAATAAGACAAACATTACACAAATGACACAAACGAGATCAAAAATGACAAAAGCGAGAAACAAAACGACAAAAAAGTAGACGAACGAAACAAGCGAGACAAACACAAAATGACTAAAACGATACACAAAACAACAAATAAAGCAAAACACAAAATGACAACAACACAAGCAAGACAAAAAACACAAAATGACAAAAACATGAGATGAACAACAAGTCAGATTATAAACAACAAAAGGAAGATAAAATACTACAAAAATAAGAGACAAAATGACAAAAAATGAGACAAACGACACAAAACAAAACAAGACAATAAAGTTACAAAGCGACAAAAAAATTGATAGAAACAAGAAACAAAACGACAAAAACATGAGACAAACGACAAAAGTCAGACAATAAACAACAAAAAAAAGACATAATATTACAAAAACAAGATACAAAATGACAAAAGAACAGAGAACAATCTAGTATTTTACTTTCTGATCCAAACAACTTGTCATGGTCTAGAAATGATTTTAAATTTATAGTTTTACTAATTTACCATCTGCAGTTAAAGAATTTTTACACTTTGAGGACCGGATTGGACCCTCTGGAGGACCGCTTTTGGCCCGCGGGCCGCATGTTTAACACCCCCGTTTTAAAGCTCCTGCTGCATCCCCGAGGGGAGGAGATTTGATTTAGTGCTGATCTTGCAAAGCCGATTCACAGATTTAATTATGGTCTGCACAGAATCAATAGCTATTTGCTTGAGACATGTTTGGTTACAAGTGTACATTACTGAGACGTGCTCCTCACTGAGGCTTTAATAAGAACATCTTTATTCTGAATCGATGGGACCTCAGTGAGAGGAAAGTTTGACGACTAAACTCAGACGATGAGCAGCATTTTTATAGAGTTTAGTCCCAGATGAAGAGATATAACGGCACCCTTAGTCAGAACTAGTGGATGGGAAATGGAAAAAAAGAACAAAACAGGCATAAAACATAAAGGAACATTTCTATTTTATGGAATTTTCCTCTAAGCTTCATCACTGGACTGTCAATAGTATCCTATCATCATCTGGAAAAACATGAGGATGTTGTTGTTTTTCTCATTCTGGTTCAGGAGCTTTCAGTCAGCAAATGACATTTTCTTAAAGGTCTGACTTCCTGCTGCCGTACTTTTTCAACTCTCAGCAGCTGTTTGTCACAATAAAGTCTTTTTTTCTAAATTAAATTAGAGCTTGCAAGATTCAGCCTTCATTTGTGAGGTTTGTAGGAATTTCTGAAACTAATTGGGCACAAAATTAATACCCAAATGAATTTAGAATGAAACTCTAATCTGACTTTGGTTGGGCATCAGTGCTTCTGTTAGTTTGGATCACGATTTGCTTAATTTTTAATGCAAATGACTGAAGTGGCCTTACTATCGGATTAGCAGATAACGTTATTATGCTCTACTTCTATGCAAACTCATACTTAACTTGTCTGATCTGATCATTTTCTGCATTTTTCTGTTCCTTTTTGTCGTCACCAAGATGCAAAGTGTGCCCGCTCACCTTCCTAACCAAGTCAGAGATGCAGATCCATTCCAAGTCCCACACAGAGGCCAAACCACACAAGTGTCCCCACTGCTCCAAGACGTTCGCCAACGCCTCCTACCTGTCCCAGCACCTGCGCATCCACCTGGGCATCAAGCCCTACCACTGCTCCTACTGCGAGAACTCCTTTCGGCAGCTGTCACACCTGCAGCAGCATACCAGGTGGGTGGAGGAAGTTAAAAAAAACAAGAAAGCCAATATAGAGCTAATGCTAAATCACTACCATTACTTTATAGATATTATATCTGAAGTCTGTCACTGATTACAGATTACTTACATTTACAGCTTATTTTCCAGTAACATAATACAGAAAAAAGAAGAAAATTCAAATGTCTGACAGTAAATAGATTGTTTTCTGTTAGTTGTTTTAGCTTCATGTAAAAGCCAGTTCAGTTTGACTTGCATTAAAATCCTTAAATTCTCTAGCATATATTGGAATCAGGCTCATATTTCCATGTATGGAAAGTCACATGTTTATGCTTGGAGACAATTTCCCATTAACATGCCTTTATTTCACGACTTTGATCACATTTGTCCTTCTTTAATTTTACCTGCAATTTCTCTTTTTTTCAACAAAAACATACTGATTGTGAGAAATTAGGGTTTATAGATTCATAAAATCTGATCTTGACTACATTTTGAGCTTTGCAGCACCATAAATGAATAAATCTCAGTTATCTTTGCCATTTAACCTTTTCTTTTGCCACAGAATCCACACTGGCGATAGGCCTTATAAATGTGCTCACCCTGGATGTGAAAAGGCTTTTACCCAGCTGTCTAACCTCCAGGTCTGTAAAAACTGCTATTAAACAAAGCAGTTCCACCATTAACCCTCGTGTCCTGCGGGTCAAAATTGACCCGTTTTAAAGTTCGAAAATGTGGAGGAAAAAAAAATTTCATGGTGAAACTTCTGATGTCCACATTTTCAACATTTTTGGGAAATCTTTGAACAGTTTTTGGTGGAAAAAAAAGAAATGTTAAAAATGTTTCTAAAGAACATTCAGAAAAAAATCAACCAAAATCCAGCGAATTTCGCTGGATTTTGGTTGATTTTTTTCTGAATGTTCTTAAAGAAAATATTAGAAGTTTTACTGATATATGTGGAATCACTTTAGATATTTTTAGGATTTTTGGGGGGAAGATTTTTACTCATTTTTGGAAAATATTTACAAGAATTTTCTTGCCAAATTTGGGGAATTTAAAAAAAATAAATAAAACTTTTAAGGGAAACTTTTAAGGAATTATTGGAATTTTCCTCCTCAAGGTTTTGCAGATTTTCAGAAATTTGGGGAATTTTTTTGCTGAAGTTTGGGATTTTTTTCAGACAAGGAAACTATTTTTTGGTGCCCGTAAATGAGGACAGCAGGAGGGTTAAGAGATTAGTCACTGGAATCGACTGTACAAACATTCAGCTCACCGCTCTGACAACTTCTTGTCTCTTCCCCGACAGTCTCACCAGAGGCAGCACAATAAAGACAAGCCGTATAAATGTCCTAACTGCTACCGTGCCTACTCAGACTCTGCATCATTGCAGATCCACTTGTCAGCGCATGCCATCAAAAACGCTAAGGCCTACTGCTGTAGCATGTGTGGCCGGGCATACACCTCCGTGAGTAAACCACAACTTTTCTCTTCGCTGTCTGAGAATGTCACAGATTTTCCCAGTGAGCCTTCAGAGAGACTTTACACGCAGCTGATAAGATGATGGCATTTGATAGTATTCTCTCTTCCTTGGACTAGAAGTAGTGTTTCCTGTTTGCGATATTTAACAAGTCAACACACTCTGTTTCCATGGCAGACAGACAGAAAAGAAGTTTTGTTTTATAGACTTAGTAGAGTTTAATTCTCATATTGGCACACCTGTAGAAGGTGATTTAATGATCTTTGACTTGTAAAACAGGTTGTTTTCCAGGTAAACTAAAATGTTAACGTGTACTTTTATGAATATGGAGCAACTTTAACTAATATAGAGCAACTTTAACTAATATAGAGCAACTGTAACTAATATGCAGCAACTTTAACTCATTTTAGAGCAACTTTATCAAATATCAACTTTAACTAATATAGAGCAACTTTAACTAATATGGAGCAACTTTAATAATAACTTTAACTAATTTTAGAGCAACTTTAACTCATTTTAGAGCAACTTTAACTAATATAGAGCAACTTTAACATGGAGCAACTTTTACTAATATGGAGCAACTTTAATTTTAGAGCAACGTTTACTAATAATATCAACTTTAACTAATATAGAGCAACTTTAACTCATTTTAGAGCAACTGTCACTAATGTGGAGCAACTTTGACTCCTTTAGAGCAACTAAAATATAGCAACTTTAATTCATGTACTCTACCGTTCCAACGTTTGGGGCCTCTTAGACATGTCCTTATTTTTGAATTGAAGAAAAGCATTTTTTTGAATGAAGATAACATTAAATGAATTCTGAATCCAGTCTAGACATGAAACATCCCACTGTGATCGCTGATATAGTCTGTTGTTCACTCTGCTGTTTATTGGCAGTACATTCATTTCTGTTGGTGTGTTTCAGGAGACCTACCTTATGAAGCACATGTCCAAACACACGGTGGTGGAGCACCTAGTGAGCCACCAGTCGCCCCAGAGGACCGAGTCCCCCAACATCCCCATACGCATCTCCCTCATCTGAGCCTCCTGGACGCTCAGCGGTGAAAGTTGGGAGTGTGCGTTCGGCTGGAGCTTGTGAGGCCCTGCACCCACGGCCATCTACATAAGGCTTACATTAGCATTATGACAGCTGACATGAGCATTCAGTGTTAGATCCAGTAAATCAGACTGCCTCCATCCGTCTCGACACGGGCCGTCTGTCAAAAATGAGCACAGCGTTATTTTTTTTTTGTGAATGTAACAACACAGCGAGATGTTGTCCAGGGGATCGAGCGGCAAAGAATGTCTTGCGTCAGATTTAATAAGCACTTTCGTAAGCGTCATGTAAACCGCCGGATGCATTGGCCGTTAGAAATGATTTACTTATTTTTTTTCTTTTCCTCTTCCATGAAATGGGTTTCCAAAATGTGCCAGATGATGTTTGCCCTTATAAAGCAATGAGAAAGTGAAAAAAAAAAAAAAATGTTTGCTGGGTGTATTCTGGAGACATCCAAAGATAATCTTAAAGCACTTTTAGGCCTTGTGGTTTTGGCTCAAATTGTTTCAATCTTGATGGATGGAAAATGCCAAAGGGCATTACTTGTGGCAGCTAAGAGCACTGACTGTGTACAAATAACAGTCTTTTCTGTTACTTTCTTTGTTTTTACTCACGTTTTTGTGCAAGTACAGGGTCATCTAAATTTGAAGTGAGGCAATCGGTAGATGACAATTGAAAAATTTCATGATTGTATTAAGAACTTGTATTATTGTATCGAGGAGGCTAAAAACAGAGCTACATGGAAGGGAAGAAAGATGAATGTTTGTTTCTTTTTTAATTTCCAAAACCTTTCACGCCATATTTGATGTTCACCTTTTCACGGCACCTTTACGATCATGACGTATGATCGCAGAAACACGGCTCGTTTTCAGTTCTCTCGTCCCGGTAGTTAGTGCCATATATGAGGAGGTTTAAAGAAAAAGCAAAATCTTGTAATAGTGTGTGTCTGCTTTCACTATTTCAGTTCAGCTTTTACTGTTGTTTTCTAAGAATTAGAAGTCTATGTTGAACACGTTGCACATGTATCAGTGCCAGTTCCTCTCTACTCTACTCAGCCCTCTTTTTAAAAACACTTGAGCTGAAATAAAATTTTACTTGAGTGGTAAATTTTAAACCTAACCATCGGACCAAAATGTGAAGTTATTGTACAGCTATTCTAACCCAGTTAAGATTTTTTTTAATCTTTAATAAGCTTTACCCATTTGGAAGAAACTGCAGTATGAGTCATATTCAGTAGGCCTATATTCTGAGTTGATGCAGAGGTGAATCTTTTCCGTTTTTTGTTTCTCCTTTAGTATTCTTTTCATTGTACACAGTATTGTTTGTTGTATTTTTACTGTAACTGTAACCTCTGAATGGTACTAATAGGGTACCCTGTATTCTTCAGGGCACTTCAGAAAAGGTGCTACGGCTAGACGTTACGTTTGAGATGGAACTGAGAATAATGTAAAATACATATACAGTATATAGTATGTTTTCAAAAGAATTAAAAACTTATTACTCAAGCCACTGGCCTGAAAACAGACATTTACGCCAACAACAGACCCTGCCTCTTCAACTTACTCTCTCTTCTGAGACAATGGGAAAATGTACATGTTGCTATACTGTAAAACATGTTACTCATTTATAGTACCTATTTTTAAGTTTTCATAAACATGTTCTGTTTGGGTTTTGTAAAAGTTTATGTATGGACTTACTGTAATTATTTTAGTCGACCTGTATGTTATTAATATTCATGTTTTATATCAGTTATTTACATGTAAGCCTTAACTGTTTTATCATCCCATTTCCATTACTCTGTATTGTGTTCTGCAGTATTCAGTCGTGTAAACATTTTTATTTTTTTTCCTTCCGCATGGAGTTCCTGAGCTGTAATCTGTATAACTGTTTAACCCATGTTCTCTATGAAAAGATACTGCGTAGATTTATTACACTTTTTCCTGTCTTGCATTGTGGTTTCATATACAGTTTCTAGACAACTAAATATGCACAGCCAAGACTGAGAAGATGAACTAAGGTTATCAATGTTTAAAAAAGGAAAAAAAAGCTTTGTATCTTTACCTTGTTTAATAAACAGACTGTTATAAATTAATCACGCATTTCTCCATTTGTAGTAGAAAAAAAATCTGCAAAAACAAGCACTGCATTTGTTATTTATCCGCTTTTATTTATAAAAAAAAATAGTTTTGCTTTTATAAAATGGATCCGTACAAATCCAACAAAAGTTTCTTATCGAGTTCATCTCGGTTTTCATGTCTTTGTCAAAAAGGCTTTTGTTATTAGACGTGTTCATGCAGCAGCAAGATAAAGTTAAACACTTCATCATCTCAGGCACATTGAAGACAAACGCTCCCACTGTATAGAACTATGATGGTACAAAGTAATATTTAATGCCATGAACAAAGTACACATGTGGCTAAAGTAGAATTAGTTTCTGAGTCCCTGGAAGAAAGCTATGAGTTTGGCTAGAAATTCAAAATAGGCAAAAAACGTGTGAAATTCTGTGGATTCTCTGGATTTTTTTTTTACTAAAACTAAAGGTGCACATTGCAAATACTGGAGTGGCTGCATCCATCAAGCTATAATCGTGACCTATTTTGAAGTGGAGCCCAGTGTTCACCAGCGATACACCACAGTCTCCACAAAATGATCCATGTTATATATGATGTCAGTATGAATATGTAACTTAGTAAAAACACTGATATGCTTGAAGACTTTTTGACACAGTAAAACCATAAATATACAACACCGTAGCGTTGAATTTAACAGGGTAAAAAAAGGAATCCAATAATATCCCACTATTGCATTCCACTGCTACAGTTTTCCAAAATGTAAACACAAGTAAAATTTAATATAAAGTGCTTAGTTTATAAAGTCTCGTACAAATATTCCTCACGAAATGTGTTTCTGACATTCGCTGCACTAGTGTGAAGTGCATCGTATTATCCTGCAGCTTTATATATATATAGACATACAGTCATGGAAAAAATGATCAGACCACCCTTGTTTTCTTCAATTTCTTGTTCATTTTAATGCCTGGTACCACTAAAGGTTTATTACCTGTAGAATACAAGGAAGATGACAAAAAATGCAGCTGATTCCATCATACTTTGTCCTATCTGACCTGCTTCAGCTTCATTGTATTCCAGGGTCTATAAGAGGACATTTAATGTCATCAGCAGCACATGCAAAGGTCTAGAGTGGTTTCCTGCTGACATTCAAGCCATAGCACAACTCAGAAGCTGTCAGCTCTCACATAATGCCAAGACGCATGGCTGCAGTCATCAGAAACAATGGTTATGAATCAGTACTAACTCCTGTGTGGATCATGTGACTAAAACAGACAAAAGAAAACATGGAATCCTGGAAGCTGTTTTTGGGAGAACAATGCCATAGATACTGATGGAAGAACTGAAGTGATTTGGTTATTATCAAGAAAACCATGGAAAATGTCTGATATCAGCTCTGAAATTAAATTTTTATGAGCTATTTTTGCTGTTACCATTATACTTGTCCAAACAAACTTACCTTTAGTGGTACCAGGCATTAAAATGAACAAGAAACTGAAGAAAACAAAGGTGGTCTAATCATTCTTTCCATGACTGTATATATAAACACCATAACAGTCGTTCCCATGCGTCAATACGAGGCTTTCAATCGTTCTGATCTGCTTTGCTGCTGATGCAAACAACTGGCCGAGTCCCTCAGCAGGTAAAACAAGATTGTACCACGTGTTTGGCTTCAAATCTCCTATTACGTCCTATTTTCTTAAAAATATGTAATAAAGAATGATTGACACTCAAACAGGCTTTTTCTTTTCACTCTCAGTTTGGACTTGGATCACAATACTGTTACCCTGAGCAGAACTGCAGTGGAAGCTCCCTTTCATTATTACTGTTTTTATTTGCATTCTACATATCCTTTCATTATTCTATTCAGATTTCTGTCTGAAACGGTGGCTCCTCTAGTGCTACTTAATACTTGCAGCCCTGATCTTCTCTAGTTGTTTCAAACAGAGCCTCCTCATACCTGCTCAGTGGTATTAGAGCTCTCCTCTGTGCCTGTGGTGGAGGCTGGAGGAAGCAGCGGTGAAGTGAGGTTCAGGTATCCCTGCTCTGGTGGCTGGTGTGTGGAGAAAGACGCCCGGGTGCCGCCCCCCGCCACACGGTCGCCCTTCACACGGCAGATTGCATCCAAGATATCCAGCGGGTCACAGGAGCCTGCTGTCAGACTGGTGATACGACAAACCACTGGTTATTACAAATTACAAACATCCGCCAGCACATTAATTCAACTTTAAAGCTGCCGTACCTTAGTGCAGACGTATGGAGGACGCCGACCGAGCGACTGTCAGAGGGCAGCACCTTTTTGGCATTCTGTTGGACATTTGAGCCATTTATCATCAACACATTGAGATTTTGATGACAGTAAAACCAAAGACATGTGAGCAGCTTTACATGAAGTTAAGTGACTCCTCTTAGAGATGTGTTTGGTGCTACCTCCAGGCTGTAGAACGACTGGACGTTCCTCAAGGCGCGCTCTAAGGAACTGACTTGATTGGAGAGCTTCAGAGTTCGGTCCTGCAGTTGTCTGTTTTCCACTTCTAACACGTTGACCCTTGAACAGATTCATGTTCAGACTCACTCACAAATTTAAAACAGTTTACGGGTCAATATATAATTGCGGGATTTTTTGTATCATAGTTGACATTTTTGCTGTTTTCAGGCCTAAAATCAACATGGTCGCCTAGAACCAAATACCACATGGCATTTTTACAGAAAGATTCTTCTAAATATTATTGAGTAATATTGAAATTTAAAGTTATTTCTAAAGATATTGTAGTAAACCTGTTGACTACTTTATATTAAATAAGTCAGAAAGCCTTGGAGTCTGGCCAGTCTTTTGTTCAGGAGGAAATGACATCATGTGGAGCAGGTCATGTGATCTGGAATTAACACACTTCCTGGAGAGGTGTTTTTGTAACGGGGAATTTAGTTGAAAATGATTTCTGGGACACAGATACAATTTGTTATTTTCCATGTAAAATTTGATTTATTGCCAAAAAAGAAACATCTGTCATGATTATCTCAACTTAATAAAAAGAACACAATCCAAAACTATTTCTGAATCAGCTCATTTTATTATTGATTAGCTAATTAGAAGGTGGCTGTTATTAAATTCTGATGATTATTTAGTCGACTTTTTAGTGATATTCAGTCATTATTTATTAATAGTGAAGTGATTGTTTCCATAATAAATAATTAAGGAATTTGTAAAGACATGATCAAAATGAAAGATATATCCCATGGACCTCAAAAGTCCCTCAATTATATATTGAGCTGTACCCACCGTGTCCTTTATGTCCTAAATCATGTGTAGAGACATGATATGTACTGTAATGACAATTTAGGCTGACAACAGACACATTGTTGTGTTGTGGTGCAGTTATGAGGCAAACGTAGATCAAACCCCATGAGGATGGATTTACGTTTATAATAGTATTCATTAAATACAGCAGCTAAACTTGTAGAAAATCACAGTTGTGCATTCAGCAGGTACATGCGTGTAAACAGTGCATTATTCCGATACCTGTGTTGGACTGTCGAGGCGGTCCTCATGCCTTTGCTGCCCATTTCCTCTGCCTCGCTGATCTTATGCAACAGTTCCCTCTTCTCTTCCAAAAGCTTCTCATTTTCCTCCATCACCGTATGAATCCTCTCCTTCTCCTAAAAGCCAACAGGGAGAAGACAAGTGGCAAAAAATACAGAAAACTAAGAGATTAGAACATATTTTTCCAGCACAAACATCTCTTGAGGTATATTCAGAAGGGAGTGGACTTGAGACAGCATGTTAGTGACCTTGTGTGAGAGGCTGGAGGCCAGCAGCAGGTCGTTCTCCAGTTTCTGGATGGTGCAGTCCCTCTGAGCCGTCGCCTTGAGAAACAGCTGTTTGGCCTGACGGAGCTTGGTCTTGTGCTGGCTCTGCTTTTCGTTGTACTTCCTGGTTGGTGGAGCAGAAGACATCGACATGAGGAAAAACAACAACATCTATGTGTTCCTTAATTAGTGATTATACTGTGGATGTTTTATATAATAACCTTATTTATATAGCACCTTTAAGAACAGCGTTCACAAAGTGCTTTACAGTTAAAACATGCAACACGGACAATCAAACAAGATATAGGAGACAAGTCAGAGCAGTCAATTAAAATAAATAGTGAAAATGATAATAAATTAAATGAATCATGAGGTAGATTAACAATCATAACAAACAAGGGAACTAGACAGTTTGAAAATTAAAGAACAAGATTGAGGGTTAAAAATAGAAATCAAAAAGTTAAAGAACTAAAAAATTAGAAAGAAGACATCACACCAAATAACCATGGAGCTAAAAGTAAAATAAAACATCTAAAATAAACAGGACACAATACAAAATAGAACACTAAAGATACTTAAAGCTAAAAGTAAACCTCACATAAAAGCACGTCTATAAAAGTGGGTTCTCAGAAGTGATTTAAAAGGCGTTACTGACTCTGCAGACCTCATCTCCTCAGACTGGTCGTTCCAAAGTCGAGGTCCTGATGGAGAACGCTTGGTCACCTTTAGGTTTAAGCCTCGACTCTGGAACGACCAGAAGGATCCACCTGAGGATCTGAGGCTGCGAGCAGGATCATACGGGGTCAACAGATCATAAATGCAGCTTGGGGTGAGACCCTGGCGAGCTTTAAAAGTGATCAGTAAAATCTTAATGAGCTTGTTTATTTTATAACACTGCACACAGTGTAAATATTGGTGTTATTTATGTCTTACCTGACATGTGCATCACATTGGAGGAGAACCTGTTGCAGCTCCCCCTGCAGCCTTTCACTGTCCTGCTGACAGGCCACCAGCCCCTCCTGCAGTCTGTGGCTGGACTTCTGGCTGTCTTTAGCCTGGAGAACGCATAATACACATACATTTACACTAACATTAAAATGGCACTAAACATTTTCTAAATTATTGACAATAAACTGCCATGAAGGGCCAGGCCACAGCCAGCAGGACCCCACAGATCCACTACCAGTGTTTCACAATCAAACATCCCAAGACACAACCAGAGGACTGCGTCGAAAAGTGACAAAATCTGCTTACATTCAGCAAAGTTAAATATCAGTTTTGGTGATGTAAAAAGTTGGGTAAATCTAATTGTCTTAGTTCCAAGGCCTTTTAACTTCCAATGAGTGATTATTGTTTTGGAGATTCAGAGAATGTATAAATGTTCACCGGTCAATAGGGTTCATCAGGTTAGAATGCAACACAAGGCTTTATCTTTTTCTCTTCTATTTGTAACAGAGGTTAGACATATACCAGCATCTCTATGTATATGTGTGGTTCTATAAACAAGAAACAAATAGAAAGAAGAAAATAATCAGTATGCAGTATCACAACGCTGCCATGACACAACAAACCAAAGACATCAAATCACGTCGCTCAACGGGCCATCTGCAGCAACAAAGGAAAACTACGTAAACATACAACTGCAACGGTCATCATCAACTTAAACAAAAGCATATTCAACCTACCTGTAAACGCACGCACACAGAAGTGACAGCCAACACACACAATATATGTCTGAACATTAAACAAACGCTCTCTTCTGAACCTTCCACGGACAGAGAGGGCTCCTCTGCAGAGCAGCAGAGCAGAGTGGCCTCTGATTGGCTAATGTCTGTTGAGCTTGCCTGGTCCTGTCGTTCTTCGTCACAATTATGATTGACTACAGCTGGTGACTCCTCAGAGCCAATTTAATTAGGGCATATTTAGTCATTAGACTCAGCCACAAACAGTACAGTTGGAAAGTCTAAGGAGCTTAGCACAAATCTGAAAAAGCAAATCATTGACTTAAACAAGTCAAGAGAGTCACTTGGACCCATTTCAAATCAGCTACAAATCCCACAATTCAACTGTGCAAACAATCATTTGTGAGTATAAAGTGCATGCTACAGTTGTGTCACTGCCACAATCAGGAAGAAAACACAACCTATGACCTGCTGCTGAGGGACAATTGATCCGGATGGTCAAGCGTCACCTTAAATCACCAAAGAGTGGCTCTGCAATATTTTAGAAGCTGCTGGAACACAGCTGTCTGCGTTCACATTTAAGCATGTTTTACATTACCATGGGCGAAGTCGCTGTTATGCAAAAAAGATGCACTTTTATGGAAGGGCACCTTAAGGCTCAGAAGTTTGCTGCTGTTCACATGGACAAAGAAAAGGACTTTTCATCAACATATGTGAGAAGGTCTTTCTTTGCCTTCTCTGAGCCCATTGCTGCCCCAAAACACAAGTACTAAAAAATCAATTGGTCACTGTGGGATGGCTTTGAGGTCACCAGGCTGCAGGCCAGTGGGGAAGAGATGACACTCTGACAGTTCCTGGACTACTTTAAAAATGAGCGTAAGTTGGAGATCACCATGCTTTCTCAGGGAGTGTCCATGCTCTATTCGTTTTTCATGCCTGCTGCCAAACTTAAAGAGACGCTGTAGCTGCCGATGATGGAGATTGTGACTAACGTGTCCAAAAAGAAGCTGGGCGAAAATGTGAAAGCCTTGGTGTTCAAGCTATGCTGTAACAACTTTTCAGATGAAGACGGGAGGAGAGAAAGTTGAGGACTTTAACCCAAAGAACACCAAACCTGTGATGAAGAGGAATATCTCCATATCCTTCAGTGTGTGTGTGTGTGTGTGTGTGTGTTTGCCAAGACTGCATACGCTGATACATCACACAGGTTGCAGGAATTTACTGGATTGCAGCAACTGATTGAAATCTCAACATAATTCAAGATTAGAAGTTGAGATGAAGTGACAGTGGACACAGAAAGGACAAACAGCGGTGTTTCAGATTTAAGCTATAAGCACAAATATACAGCCTCATGGCCTCATGGTTGTTTGAGTTTATTGAGAAAACAAATGGAGTCAAATTCCTTACGAACACAAAGGTGTGGCCATAACCACAGATAACACTGTGAATGTGGATGTTGCAGCAAGGAAGCTACAAATTGTAAAATATTTCATACATGTATTCAAATTGGCACATCAGAAGATCTACAATCAACAGAGATTCCAGGTGACCACACAAGATTATTCTCTCCTTCTGGTCCTGAGTTATGGCACTGGTGTGATGAAAACATTGGTTTTGGAAATAAAAAACCTTTCAAAACACGTCAAGAAAACCTCAGAGAAAAGCCACATATAGACTGCAAACTTACTAATGGATTTAAGCTGCTGTTTACAATTAAGCAACTATTTTGAAATGATGCGTAATTTTCACCTCAAGCACCCAAACCTTTGCGGTACCAATGACATCTGATGAGCTGTTGCACACCCTTCCTCACCTCCTCTCTGGCCTTGCTGAGCTCAGTTTCCAGGATGGACAGACGGGTTTCCAGCTGCTGAACGCGGTGGCTGAGCTCCGTGTTCGCCCTGGTCAGTGAAGCCTCCTTCAGCCTCAGGGATCGCACCTGCTGCTGCAGCTCCTCCTCACGCTGCTCCAACAGCTTCCTGAGAGAAGAAGGGAAGACAAGACGATGCAGGGGGCGTCAGAAACAGCAGGTGACTTTAATTTGGAGAAGAACTGCGCCCTGAACTTGAAAATTGTTGACTACTGTTGTACTATTACTGCAGGGACCAAGACAAACTGGGCAGTGTGAGCGACCTGGTGATGTGCTCCTCCTGCTGCTGGGCTCTCAGGGCTGACAGGGTGTCAGACAGATCCCTGCTGTCCCTCTCCAGGCGGCTGCTCTCGCCGGCCCGAGCTTCCTCCATACGCAGCTGGTGCTGTGCACTCTTCAGCTGCTGCTGCAGCTCCAACACCTTCAATCACAACAGAGCCACAGGCTTCACTCAGTGAGAAAAACAAACATGAGCACTCGACCTCCCATCCATTTCAAGAGGAGGACAGGATTTTTTGGAAAATCTTCTGGAGAAATAGTCTATAGTGTCTGCAAATAAGAATAAAAAAGAGTTATGCAAATGGAAGCAAAGTAAATGTTCTGACATCTTTAAACACCTAAAAATCACACCCCTTTCTTTACAAGCTAAAAGGCAACTGCTCCTTCTACATGTTGAAAATTCAGGTAAATACACATTTTTTGAAGGTGCAAGGGCAAATCAGCTCACAGAAAACGTATTCCATTAAGGGCTCACTCAGAGTGCAGGTTTCCCTGACTATCTGAACTATAAACAGACCCCAAACAAGAAAACAGGAACTGTCAAGTAAAATCATCTCAGGCCTTTATCTCAATTTCAGCTTAGTCTAGTGGTCTTTGCATGAATTGGCTTTAGTAAACCTAAAATAGGCAACCACAGACAACCAGTATGACAACTCTGAAGCTACCAACCTAACTATGTGGAAAGGTTGTAATTACAAGCCAAATATAAGCTTCACTGATAAAAACAGAGTTTCAGATTAACACCAGGTTAGATAAAAGTCCTACTTTCCACCACTGTGGTTATCACAGTAGCAGTCTGTGCCAGTTAGAGCGGCTCTAATACAGCTTAATGATCATCAGTCACTACCACAATGCAACCACTTGAAATTTTAACCGGCACACTCTCAAAAAAGGTCGCAAATGCAACCATTTTGGTCGCAGTCTCGAGCCCTGAAACATGTTGATTTCAGGTCTTGTAGTTTCAGATCTTCATCTGCAATACTGTAACATAGAAATAGTGGAACCTGTGGGATCACCAGGTGTTGCAGCACTGACCTTCTTGTCGGCAGCAATGAGCCGTGCCCTCTCGGCCTGTAGGTCCTCCTGCAGACTGGTGGTGGCGCTGCGGTTTGTGCAGCTGCGTGCCAGCTCCAGCTCCAGCTCCCTGATTTTCTGCTGCTGACGTTCACATTCAGCCTCCTGAGTCTGAACTTTCTGCTCCACCTGGACCAGCTTGTTTAGTACCTGTTTCACTTCTGCACAAAGCTGAAGGAAGCACACAGGAAACACAGAGCATGAACACTAAAACAAAGGCTATGCTACCAATAGAACAACTAAATAAATATACAATGTGTTTCTCCTGTAGAAGTTTATGTTCGAGTTTCACATTTAGTCATGGTGAATAGCATTCAGAGTGAAGTCAGTGACTAAGAGTGTGACTGAGATGATGATTAGGTGATAAATGTCAGAAGCATTCAGGAAACTCCCAGTGTGCTACAGTTAAATACCAACCTTGAGCTTTTCCTGGTCCAGCAGAGTGTTGTGTCGCTTCAGGTCCATGCTCTTCTCCTTCTCGTAGCGCAGCTCTCTCTCTGCAGAGGTAAACAGGCTCTGGGCCCTCTGCAGGTCCTGCTTCATCTGTTTGGCCTCCTCTGCCTTCTGGCTCAGCACTGAGTCTTGGGACTGAAGATGGAAACAACAAGTCAGTGTGGGAATGTTTATGCAGAAAGGGAACAAATACAGAAGGATACAGGTAGCAGAGTGTCCCCAGCTGTGACTTTTGTGTCAGTTATGAATCATCAAACCAGTCCAATGTGCGTCCTGTAATTTGATGAGTCAAATTCTGTTAAATGAAAACCTGAAACAGGGAGCCTTGGAGCTTTCAAGCTAATCATCAGCTTTGACAATGAAAAAGAAGCTAAATAAAAAGTTTAAGTTTTGCCTTATTGCCACTTCAGTCAGCTCATTGATCTACTCTAAAGTAGAAAGAAATTGTAAGCTAGTAACTAGTAAACTGAAACTCAAAAATACTGCATTCAAAAGAGACTGTGATTGTTAGATTTTGAAACAGCTTGGCTCCTCAGACATGTCGGGGACGTGCTATGATCTAAAGTACCTTGATGCGTGCCTGGGCTTCATTGACCTGAGCCTGAAGGGCCATTTGGTGCTGAGAGGCCAGCTGCCGCTCCTCCCCTCGCTTCATCTGCAGACGATTCAGCTCCTCCTTCAAACATGAAAGCTTTTACCACAACACAGGACACACACGTATGAATCATATATGACCATAGCAGTGGAGAATCCATGTCTGTTGGCCTTCACGCTAAAGAAGAAGATCAGCTGCATCCCCCTCCTACACCCTGTTGCTTCAATTTTGTAAGCATCTAAACAACTCATAAGCAACAGTTATACAGGATGTTTTCTGATATGAACCTTTTTTTGAAATCAACTCAAAGGCACCAGTCAAGTTACCTGTCCAAAGCTCTCATCTTTCGTCTTCTCCGCTGGACTGAGTCTAGATTCTACATGAGCTGTGTGGAGTTCAGGCTTCTGGCTGCTACTAAGTGCTTCCTTTGTGAAGGATTGCTGCTCTTGATGCCACTGGAGCTGCTTATTGAGGCGCTGTATCTCCAGCTCCAGTCGCTCTCTGTCTCCCTCAGCCGCCAGCTTCTCCTGAACACTGGAGCTCAGCTCGGCCTGGAGCTCAGCGGTCTGCAGCCGCCCGGAGGACGTCTCATCCCTGGAAAATATGCACATATATGCAAACGAAGTGAGCTCCACTGGTCCAGTTTTATCTTGCAAGTGGCTAACGGGGGAAAAAAAGAGATATAAGTTGCAGCAGTATTATCCTTCGCAGCAGATTGATTATGTTCATTTTGTCGTTTTCTAATATTTGATTAGGAAATCTTGTTATCTGACAAAGTTACTAAGGGTGATTGTTTTACCTTGCTGACAAATTACTAGTTCACCCAAAAGACAAAATAGAACCACACAACAATCATAATATCATATATGAAATTATGTGTAAATCATGCAAGAAAACCTACATTGGAGAAACATGAAGAGCTTTCAGTACAAGAAGACCAGACAGAAAAAGAGACCACAGGACGACTCACAACAACACAACAAGAAAAAGCTGATCAAGAAAACAAAAAAAATCAGCCATCAGGGACTACTGCAAGAGATATAACCACGTTATGGACAGGGACAAGGGGAGGATTTTAACATCGGAGGCCAACAAGCACAGAAAAGTACGACAAAAAAACAAAATATTACAAAAATAAGACACGAAATGACAAAAAAATTAAACAAACGATATGAAACAAAACATAAAAGAGACTAAAAATTAGACAAAAGTTACAAAGCAACAAAAAATGGACAAAAAAATTACACAAAACGGCAAAAACGATACACAAAACAACAAACAAAGCAAAACACAAAATGACAAAAATAAGACAAAAAAACACAAGCAAGACGAACAGGAAACACAAAATGACAAAAACATTAGACGAACAACAAAAGTCAGACAAAAAAACAACTAAAAACAAGACAAAATATTACAAAAATGAGACACAAAACGACAAAAGAACAATCTAGCATTTTACTTTATGATCAAAACAACTTGTCATGGTCTAGAAATTATTTTAGTTTTACTAATTTACAACCTGCGGTTAATGTCTTCTCTGTAATTTTTACACTTTGAGGGCCGGATTGGACCCTCTGGAGGGCAGCTTTTGGTTCCAGGGCCTCATGTTTGACACCCCTAATCTATTTCACCCACATGTCCCTGTAGTTTTAGCTGTGTGAGATCTTGAACTGAAAACAACCTTAGTGTATCGTGTGCCGTCTGGAGGCGGCCGAGTTCAGCTGTCAGCCGGTCAACCTGCTCCTGCAGCTGGTCCACCTGAAGCCTGTTGTCCCTCAGGTCCTCCAGGGTTTGGCTACTGTCCTTGTAGCGCTCCAGCTCGTTCTGGAGTCTGCTGTGGGCACGCTCCATCTGGGCCACCTGACAGGAAGAGAGTTACAGAAGGAGACAGAGAGATGGTGAGAACCTCATGTTGGGAGTGTAAATGTCAAAATAATGCAGGCTGTAGATCCACATCGACCTATTTATGTTGACATGTGGTCAGATTTATTTTTATTTACTGACAGTGAATCTACACGGTTTTCAAATTGACCTGTTTTGATGCGACACATGCATCCAAACTGTGATCTGTGCAGGATATTTAAAAACGCTTTAAATGCATTTTTATGACATTTTCAATTCTACCTAAATTTTTCCTCTCATTTCTAACCATTTACCCCTGTAGAAAGAAATGTCATGACATTTTCATCGCGTTTTAAATGACTTATGCACGGTGTAAATGAACAAACCTTTTCCTCCAGAACTGCTTTTTCCCCTTTGACTTGGGTGAGGCTCTTGATGAGTGTCTTCCCCTGTTGGCATTCTGTCTGAAGACTGTTCACCTCAAGTCTCAGCTTCTTTAGCTCTTTCTCACCTATCTGCAAAGCCTTTAGTTTAGAGAGCGGGAGAATAATTTAGTTAGTTTGTAGCTTCGTAAATATATTTTCAACGACAGCAATAACCACATTTCACAGACTCGTGTAGCTGTGGTGTTGCTGCTCTTTCTGTCAGACAGTCGTACCTCTTTATCTTTTTTAAGGGCAGCCTGAGCAGCACTGAGGTCCAACTCCAGCTGTTTCCTCCAGTCTTTCTCCTCAGTCAGACGAGCCTCGAGCAGAGCCAGTCTCTCCTGGCTGCCATCCCTCAGGTGCTTCGTACACGGCGAAAACAAAGTGCATAAAATTCATAGGTTGCACTGAGCCAAGAATTTGAAGTACAGTGTCTGAACTCTTTGATGTGCCCTAATTAATCTCTGCAGGCTGATTGGGATTAAACCTCTTGCACACATCTTACTTTCTATGTACATGTAGGAATCTGAGAGAACAGTAAAGTGAGGACTGGATTGTAAAGCAGATCTAGTTTCAATTCTATAATGTTCTATTGGCATCCAATTAGAGCTTTTTGGTCAAACTTTAACAGTTTCCTTGCGTATCTTGGTTATATTTATCTGTTGGTGCATACAATACTGCAGCCAACTAAAACTCCTTTTTTTGTTGCATTTTAAGCAGCATTACACCTCTTTACGTACAAGCTTTTAATAATCACAGTTATTTAAGTGTAACTGAGGTCATCACAAGCCATAGTGGTGCCATGTTGATACTGTAAATTGAGAACATTGGAAGCGTTATTAATATTAAGAAGAGTAATTTCTTACCAGCTGTAGGTAGGACTCAGTGGGTTTGACTTCCTCTCCATTCTTCAACATCTTTCCTTGGGTGTCCTGCTTCTTTAGCTCTGCCTCCAGGCTTTTGATCTGCATGGCCAGTTTAGATTATTACTCAGCCATTAGACAGGGATGACTGTTGCCAAGACTAAATTATTCTGTCTGACCCCTTCTATATTAAGGACCGACATTAATAAATGTCTGTGAAGCAAGCTTTCTCCACACATCAGGTGAAAATTCACAAAACCAGGAAAGTAACCAGTGACTAATCAATGCATCCTTTATCCGGTTAAAAAAATATGAAGCAATGTTGAACAAGAAGTCAGTCCAGTTCATTTACCCTCCTGTGCAGTCCTTCCAGTTCTCCCTCATGGCAATGCCTCTCCTCCTTGCTGGCATTCTGAGCCTCCCCCAGCAGGGCCTCCAGCTCCTCGTTCCTCTCCTCCAGCTCTTCCTGTCCTTGGCGGAGCCTCTGGAGTTGCCGTTGCAGCTCCCGGACCTGAACGAGTCCGTCTTCCACCGCCTCCTGACACCTAGCAGAGAATAAAGGCGGTTACAGTAAGACAGAGCAGGTGGGATACATTTGAAATCAGCATAAAAGTCTCACACCGTTATCCGTGATGTAGCTCTTGAGGAGTTAATGTATTTACCGTTTGTGAATGTGATCCTTTTCTTGAGTTGACATGTTGCTCTGAGGTTCACCGCTAATGTCCTTTTGATCCTCTTTGGCCGCATCGTTTATTATCATCTGAACAAACATGACACCAAACAATGCTAAGGTGCTGCAACAACGTTTGTGACTTTTTATTTTAATAAATAAATCCTGTAAATGCTGACCTGGTCCCTGAGATGTTTCTTCTCGGACTCTATAATGCGTACTCTCTCCCTCAGAGCTCTGTTCTCGGCGTCTAGTCGGTCGTTTTGCTCTTTGGCTCGCTGTAACTTCATCATATCTATGGAGAGAAAACACCAACACCATAGAGATCTAAACAAAGAATATATTTGATATTAAAACGTGTGCATATTTCTGTGTTTTTTGGTCTTTTGAAATCTGTAATGAACAAATGTACTTCACATAAATCACATGAAGCCCAACACAGAACTTTTTGCAAAGAATAATTTTGCATTAGTCACTTTATGAGTGTGACATAATTCATATTTACTGACCAAATTTATTATCAAATCACAGCTAAGTGTGGTGGCTAGTTGTTCTATGATTCGACTGAACCTCCCAAAACAAGGCAAAGATTCTGTCAAACCCAGTCACCAGTAAAAGGGAAATATTCCTTTTACTAACATAATGATTCATTGTGCTTCTGCCTCATACAATACACTGTTGTCAAAGTGCAAATGGAAAGAACATGTGAAAGTATTAGTAAGTCAACTTCCTGGTCAATAAGCATCTCTCTTGCAGTAACCTCTGTCTAAATCGATTAAATCTAAAAGAATAAAAAACAAAAAAGATCATGCAGTAGAGTATAATTAATCTAAATATGAAATGGTTTGTTCAATCATTTTTTATTATCCTTTTAATTTTGTGAATCCCAATGCAGATTTAATACAGGCAGAAGTCAATAACCACAACCCTAAATCATAAAACATAGAAACAATATCCACTCCTACTCCTTCCAAAATGTTCCCACCGATTTCTAGCCCACAGGAATTTTATAATGGTCAGATAAAATTTCCACCACTCTGTCTCACCACAGTGTTTCAGTTTGTCCACTTCCTTCCTCAGGTTCTCTACTTCTTGGACTGTTCCCTGAAGCTCAGATCCTGAGATTAGAAGCAGATTTTTAATTCTATCACACAGAAATGAGCATTCTGCTAATTATTTCCCTTTAAACATGTTTTTACTGCTGCTAAACATTTCCTATAGCTGGCTTTATTAGCACAGTTTCACATACAAAACACACTTATTAGTAAGTTAAGTGAAAAGTAAAGTATATTAAACAAATCCTTGACATGACAGTGAATATCAAGGAACTGGCATTTACACATTTTAGCCCTCCTGTTGTCCTCATTTACGAGCACCAAAAAATATTGTTTCCTCGTCTGAAAAAAAATCCCCAAAATCTGAAAAAAAATTCCCCAAATTTCTGAAAATTTGCAAAACCTTCAGGAAGACAATTCCAATAATTCCTTAAAAGTTTCCCTTAAAAGTATTTTTTTTAAATTCCCCAAACTTAGCAAGAAATTTCTTGTAAATATTTTCAAAAAATGAGTAAAAATCTTCCAAAAAAAATCCTAAAAATATCTAAAGTGATTACATATATACATTTTCAAATTTTAAAATGGGTCAATTTTGACTCGCAGGACGACACGAGGGTTAAAAATTGGAAACAACAAGCTGGGTAGTCAACAGGCCAGGGCTGCATGTAGGAAATACTTCTGTATACTCACAACACATCAACGGATACATACTGTAAGGCTTTACAACGTACCATTTGGGTGGACGTTGTTGTTTTTGGCAGCATCCAGCTCATTGGTGAGTCTGCGGATGTCCTGATGAGCCATCGCCAGCCTCCTAGACGCCTCCTCCAGGTCCCGTTCCAGCCGCTGCCGCTCATTTCGCTCTTGGGAGATCTCCTCGCTGTAGGCCTGATGTTAAAGAACGAGGCACGGCCGGTTAGAGTTGGAGGAGAGCAGCAGAAAAGCAGATCGGTGGTTAGACCGGATGCAAGAAACCCGACATGCAGCTGTAACAGACATGCACTCTGAGATTCATCATCACTGCAGGCTGTAAAGAAGTAGAGGGAATGAGTTAGAGCTTATTCCTCTGCATCCACCTGCATCGAGACACCCGGAGACAAAAAGTATACAAGATATTACCTGTGTCCCGTCACGTGTGTTTTGCTTTTTGTGTGTTTTTGTTTTGTTTAGCTGATAACCAGAGAACAGAGGTGTCAAACACACTCTGTAATTTTTCCTTCTGAAAAATTACATAGAAGACATTCACTCTCAATTGTAAATCTGTAAAAGTATACATTAAAAAGAATTTCTAGACCTTGGCAACTTGTTTTAATCATAAAGTAAAATATTATAGTGCTCATTGTTCTTTTTGTTATTTTGCGTCTCATTTTTGCAATATTTTGTCATGTTTTGTCTGACTTTTGTCATTTGTCTCATGTTTTTGTTATTTTGTTCCTTGTTTTTGTTGTTTCCTTTTTTCTTTCTTGTGTTTTTTGTCTTATTTTTGTCATTTTGTGTTTTGCTTTATTCGTTTTGTGTCGTTTTGTTTCTTTTTGTCTTACTTTTACCATTTGTCCATTGTTTTGTCCCTTTGTAACTTTTTTGTCAAATTTTTGCCTCTTTTTTGTTTTGCTGCATGTCGCTTGTCTCATTTTTTGTCATTTTGTTTTTCGCTTTTGTCATTTTGTGTCTCATTTTTCTCATTTTGTGTCTCATTTTTGTCATTTTGTGTCTCATTTTTGTAATATTTTGTCTTGTTTTTGTTGTTTCTTTGTCTGACTTTCGTTGTGTTGATCATAAAGTAAAATCCTATATCATTCAGTTCCAGATACCTGTGACTAAAAGTTTTGTGCCTTTTTGTAGATAAACTGTGATCTGGAAGTTGTAATGTGTAAATGATAAACTGAAGTATAATGCTGTTGAAATTGAACTTATTTTTCTTTAAACATGCCAGGTGGTTCATAATGTTTTGTAAAAAGTAGTTCCTTAAATGTGAACATTTTCAGAATTTGGAGTTGTGGTTATTTATCGGTTTTTGTGCTCCGATTTCAATGGTGCAGCCCAATTCAGATCAAATTGGGCTGAATGTGGAACCTGAACTAAAATGAGTTTGACACCTCTGCCATAGAAGAAAGAGACAGAAAAGGTTTAAGGTGAGGACATGCAACAAAGATTGGACCAGTTATGCACCTTAACCACAGGCCTGCTGGGACACCTTTAGAAAATGACATTCACAGATGTGTTACTGAAACAAGCAATGCGTCTGCGTTGTAGCGGTCATGCGAAAATCAAGGAACATCGTCAGTGTGGAAAGTATTTCAACAAGCAGCACCAGTTTGAAAGAAGCCAGTGATGATGCAGCTTGGTTCTTTATCTCCATACCAGTGTTAGTTTTTAGTTAGTATTGGCTGTCAGGAGGAAACCTACAGGGGTAATATTGTGTTTGCTCTGACCAGACCTGCGCAGGCCAAACAGCTTCTTCCAAGAACTCTGGGATGAACACTGCTGAGAGGAAACACCAGTATGTGCAGATTCACACTATATAACTATGAAGCTGCATCTCTGTACATTAATATTATCTTCTCCAAAATTAATCCAGTCTAGGGAGATATTCCAGCCTGCAACTTAGGGAGGGCAAAATACGCGTCACCTCACCTTCGTCATGCTATCTATGGTCTTCTGTATATCCTCCCTCTGCTGCTTTAGGTCCTGCCCCATCATGTCGCCAATATGCTCCTGTGCAAATGTCATAAAGAGACAGAGATTAACCACATTTACATGGTCTCTGTATGCACCTTGGCTAGTTAATTATTACATTTCTCTACCACTATAACACTTTTGGACAGCTTAATTTGAAATTTCTATCTAACTAAAGGCTGTAAATTAACTGTTTAAGACACAAAAGCCTTAAATTTACAGTCCAAACGTGGAAATATTATATACTATTCAAAATAATACTTGTATTGTTTTCATTGTTTCACTTCTGAAGTTCTCTGATGTGTGTAGATCAGGCCTGTACCTGGTGGTGAACCTCCCTGAAGCTTCCACTGAGACTCTGACTTTCCAGCCTCCTCTCAGCAGCCTCCAGCCTCTCCAGCAGCGTGACTCTCTCCACCAGCAAGTAAGCCACCTGCTCACTGGGGCTGCTCAGGCCCATCTCCCCCAGATCCTCCTTAGCCAGCATCTCTGCCAGCTCCTTGCTCTGGTTCTCTGGAAGGAAGGGGAATTTACTCTGATCAGTAATTTCTCTGGCAGGACTATGAAAGAATGTTTAGGACAAGATAAAGCTCTGTTGTCTCAGATTCAGCATAAACACAGGAAAATAAGGCTTAAATCCAAGGGAGACCGGGCCTTCTCTGTCAGGTTCCCTCGGCTTTGGAACGACCTGCCTGAGGAGATAAGGCTCGCCAAATCAGTAAGTTCTTTTAAATCACTTCTTAAAACCCACTTTTAAAGACTCTCCTTCAAGTAAAGTTCTCTTCCATTTCTCTTTTATCACTCACTCGCTTTTTTTTTTATCCCTTTTAAAATTTTCACTGCTTGTAGTCTCTCTTTCTAACCTCCTGATCTTAATCTATTTCCATCTTTTACTTTCTCTTCAGCTTCTGTTTTAACCCTCTTATGTGATGTCACCCTTTTAACCAGCTTTTAAGTAGCTATCCATTTGGTACATCTTTGTAATTTTTTATGCTCTACCTGTCAAAGCACTTTGTGAATGCTCTTCTTAAAGGTGCTTTACAAATAAAGTTATTATTACTATTATTGTTATAAACCACAGTTGCAGTGAATTTACCTTGTTGGTGTCTGATCTGGTGAAGTTCATGTCGCAAGTGTTCATTGTCTCGCTCATAGTCTGCAGTCAGACACTCCCGCTCCTCCAGCAGCCCACGAACATGTGCAACATAGCTCTCCACCTGACAGACACAAAACAGAAATGAAGTCAATTAGCCATCAGTGACACACCGTTTTGACAAACTGGCATCAACCTGCAAACATTTCAGATAAGTGTGTGATTATTCCGTAATGCCTTTTAGTCATTAACTAAAGCTGTTTAATCCTCCTGTTGTCCTCATTTACTGGCACCAAAAAATATTGTTTCCTTGTCTGAAAAAAAATCCAAAGATTCTGCAAAAAAATCCCCCAAATTTCTGAAAATTTGCAAAATCTTCAGGAAGAAAATTCCAATAATTCCTTAAAAATTTCCCTTAAAAGTATTATTTAAAAAAATAAATAAATAATCCCCCAAATTTGTCAAGAAAATTCTTGTAAATATTTTCAGAAAATGAGCAAAAATCTTCCAAAAAATCCTAAAAATATCTAAGGTGATTACAAATATATCAGTAAAATTTCTAATTTTTTTTTCAGAACATTCACATAAAAATCAACCAAAATCCAGTGAATTTCGCTGGATTTTGGTTGATTATTTTGTGAATGTTCTTAAGAAACATTTTTAACATTTATTTTTTCCACAAAAAAATGTTCAGAGATTTCCCAAAAATGTTGAAAATGTGGACATCAGAAGTTTCACTGTGAAAATATTTTTTTCCCCACAATTTTGCAGGACAACACGAGGGTTACTGAGTCTATACTGTAGCTTCAGAGGAAATGATGAGCTGTTGAGACTGTATGTCAAGAAACTGAACTACACACAACTAGTTCAAACAGTCTGTGACACTTTTACAATAGCTGGTTAACTTCAAACACCAGAAAAGTGTCTCACCTCCTTCATCTCATTGGCCTGCTGCAGCCGTAGGGTTTGCAGCTCCTGGGTGGCCGACTCAAGCTTTGCTTCGCTGATGAGCAGCTGCTGCCACAGGTGGCGCTGCCTCTCCTCCGCACTGGCAGCTGGAGGCAAACCATCCTCCTGAAGACGCATAGAAATCTGGTCCAGCTCTGTCCACGCCTAAGGATCCAGAGGAGAAACTGAACGGTTTGTTACCAGAAACCGTATTTCTCTGTAAAGTGCTGAAATGTTACGTTAAGCTGCAGTTTGGAGGTAAAATACTAATTCACTTATGTAAAATGTCTATACACTTCAGGTAGTTTAATACAACTGTTTTCCTACTACCTGTCAAAGTCACTTTAAATCATGGTGCCTTGAAATGTGTAACTATTGTGTATTGAATTTTAATTACATTAAGTAATTCTATAGATTTTAAAATTCAAAGTGTTTTTATAGTACTGTACAGCAAGTTTTTTTAAAAGTATATACTAACCTTTAATGTTAATGTTACTAACCTGCCTGTCTTGTCTTTTTGCTATTTATGTTGTTGTCTGTAAGCTGCTGAACAGCTGAATTTCCCTCGGGATTAATAAAGTCTCTATCTATCTATCTGTCTATCTATCTATAACTTTAGTGTCAGTTGGCTATGAAAGGAAAACTGTTATATCCTCCTTATATGCTACAACATTTAGATTTACATTAACTTTATTGTCATTCAAGCTATGCATGACAGTTCACATCC
The DNA here is from genome assembly GCA_027123335.1 of Amphiprion clarkii. NCBI lineage: Eukaryota > Metazoa > Chordata > Actinopteri > Pomacentridae > Amphiprion > Amphiprion clarkii. The sequence continues at coordinate 1,631,739 of CM049574.1, forward strand.
AAACAAAATTACATTGCATTTACTCAGATTATACACCCTCTTATAAAACAACTAAGTGCTAAGATTAGAAAGTGTCTAAAAAAAAACTATGACAATAAATATAAATACATATAAAAAGTATAAAATAACATTGCTGTGTATTTCATATTGCACAGTGCGCATATATAGGTTATACATAATAAACTGCACATAAAAGTCTTGCACCATTGTGAGTTTATGAGTCAGATGACTTGGGGGAAAAACCTATTGCAGAATCTGGTTGTACTGCTCCTTACTTCTTACTGTTGCAAAATCAGTGATATTATCTTCATACGGCACGATAGCAAACTATCCTGCTAACTAACAAGAAAAAAATCCACATCATGGCTGTCACTCTTGCTGAAAACTGGTCAGTATGAACGACAGACACGTTGTATAGAGACACAACATCAGTGTGGCGAGCCAGCGTGAAACACCTGTCGCAGAATTCAATACTGTACTTTGTATATGGCTCGTAACCTGAGCAGCACCCGTGTAGCCTTTAGATGAGGAGCTGTCACTGCTCCAACGACATGCAGCGTATTGTCAGAGGCTTGGTAACAGGTCTCAGGTGTCCTTCATACTCAAACATCACACCAGTTGGTCTACGCTTTTGTGGAATGAGCGGCAAAAGCAGGACTGTCCAACTCATTTTAGTTCAGGTTCCACATTCAGCCCAATTTGATCTCCAGTGGACCAGACCAGTAACATCACAGCATAATAACCTATAAATAACAACAACTCCAAATCTTTCCTTTGTTTTAGTGCAAAAAAGTACATTCTGAAAATGTTTACATTTAAGGAATTATCTTTTTACAAAACATCATGAACAAACCACCTCAACCACCATCCTAGTACTGGTGAATGTCGGCTGTGAGTGCAGGATGTATTCACTCCAGTAACGACTGTAGCATGTAGATCATTAATTTTATAAGTCCTTTATTTCTCCCCACGCCAGGGGAAATTTACATTGTTACAGCAGCTTATGTAGCAATAGATGTAGTAACAGGAATAAGATAATAATAGAACAAACTAAAATTACCAGCAGATATCATGCAGACAGTGGACAAGAAGCCTCTGAGAATAACAAAACAATGTCACAAGCTGTGCATTTCAGGCAACGAGCAACATATCTTACCTCTTCGTGATCCATTTTCATGAAGTTTGGTGAAAGTGCATCTGTTACTTGTTCCTCAGTGGTGAATATCCTGATCCCAAAGTGCAGTTCTGTCTACATGGCACCCAACAGAAAGCAAATCGGTTTGCAATAACACGTTACAGCTCTGCAGACCCTCAAACTTCATCTCTCCCATTGTTGTTGTAATCCATGCGTGACAACAGTCCTTGAGTTCTGCTGCAAAAGAAAAGATGCTTTAGAACAATGCTGTCAAGTCATGTTAAGACTTGTAGTGACAAACCTGGAGATTATCCCAGCTACCTCAGCCAGGACAGGCTAGGGCAGTTTAACAGCTGAGGTAGATTGCATTACCCCAGGCTATGCAAAACCTCAAGCTGATAAGCTGCTTCGTAATCATAAAGATTTTAATATAAGCAATAAAGGGTAACAGCTCGACCTTTCTCAGAAGCCTGTCCTGCAGATTTGCATTCAGCAAAAACCAAAACAAACTAAAACACTACACTAATTTCTTGCACTGTAGACAGTGATGCTAGCCTTCTGATAAGTGACAACTTTCACTTAATTTAAAATCAGCTTTCGTCCGAACGTTTGTTTCCAAAATGTCTGACGAGGAGGAGCAAACGAGGCTTTTTGTAGGACAACAGCCACTTGCATTCCTTCTCAGAATGCTGTAATATGCACTGTGTTGTTGTGAACGTTGTGTTTGTAAGCTAGTCAATAACCCAAACTGACAACAGTGAGCACCCGTAGTGCCCGCTAGTTAGCAAAGTTAGCTCCAAAGTTAAGGTAGCATACTTTACACTGGAGCTAACGCTAGCTTGCTAGCGGTAGCCACAGCTTTTTTTTACCCAGTGGCCGCTTGGCAGCAACTGGTGCAGCCGTTAATATGTCGCTATGATATCTGAAGACTTCTGCTGAACTTCTCCGAGGTGGCCAAGATGAGCTTACAGTGTACAGTTGAAGTTTCACTCACCTTTCAAAGGGGAACAGCGACAAGAATGCCAAGTGCCGAGGACAGGCGTGGCGGAGAGAATTGGCTTCTACTGGCGCCTAGGCAACGGACCGTACCATTCAGGAGACAAGGGGGACAATCGATCACAGGTCGCAACCACCTCGTGTTTTAACCCTGTAAGACCCAAATACAGGAAAAATGAGCAAAACATTTAAAAAGAAATAATAATAACAAGAAAATTTTAATTTGATTTCATATATTATCTTTTATATTTGTATATATATTCTCCTGCAATGGGGTATATATAATAATAATGTATTTATAAAGCGCTTTCAAAGTGCTGTATGTACAGATAAAAACACTAGAAACAGATAAAAACTATCTATCTATCTATCTATCTATCTATCTATCTATCTATCTATCTATCTATCTATCTATCTATCTATCTATCTATCTAATAGAAAACAATAATAAAACAAAATAACAATAATAAAAAATAAAACTGATGTATTTTTGCAACAGTTGGTTTTACAGGATTAAATAAAAAATAATATAGCTATTAAAACAATTGTTGTAAATGACAGCAATTTTGCATGACTAAAAAACAAAAAATGACTAATTTGGATGGTTGTGATCTGGAGTTTAATCTAAAAATAAAGTTTATAGCAATGAAACAGCATTAGAAATGGCAACCAGGAATTTTAACATCCTGAGACCCGAGCATTGGTTGGGCTACATTTTAGAGTTCTTCTAGTTATTTGGGATAAATAGTAATATCAGATTATTATGTTTATTATATTTATACTATATTTAGATTATATTTACATTGTTATTATTCTTGTTGTTGTTAAAAAAATAAGGTCCACATATGTGGACGCCAGGTCTTAGGAGGTTAAAAATAAGATAATCTGTACGAATATGTTCAATTGTTATTAAAATATATCCACTGATCTCAGTGGTAGGTAACTTTGAAGGAGGAAAAAATACAGATTTTTCTGTAATAACTAAACAAGATTTTTCTTTCAATTAATTTCAAATATCTGTAAAATATAGATTTTCTTTTTACTTTTGAAAATATTTAACATGTAAATAACTACTTATTGTAACAAACCGGTGAAATTCTGTAAAATAACAGTTAAATGTATACCTTACTTCAATCCTTAATATACACAATTTTTGTCAAATGATGTCAAATCTGTAGAATAATTATATTTTTTGCTGATTTTTGATTTAGTTTTGGTTGAACGCTTCCAGTTAATCTATGATGTGAACACCAGAGGGCGACAAACTAACACGTGCTTATTCCTTCATCCTGACAAAGACTGCATACCTCATGCAATTTTACACTCCTAATATATTCATTTGCTTCTAAAGTTGAAATAATGGAGATATCTTAGTACATAGATTCTACGATTCTATACAAAAAATGTATCTGTAAATACACAGTTGGTTTTTTTAAACTTTGTTCAATGCTTTGTTGTTTTCTCCACTGAGCCTACTATGCAATTAGGCAAGTTTGGAAAGACAGTTTGTATATTTGCTATTTATGACTCTTAATGCTCATTAAACTCTGGTGTAGAAATGCAAACTATGTTGCAGCTGCGCGTTTATTTTTCACGTCTGAGATGGTAACACGCTCGTGATACCAGAGAGCGCTCTGAGTGGACTGTTTACAGAAGAAATCTCTTCATGTGGTTTTATGTGCCTGCACTGCCTCATGGGTGGGTCCCTTCTGAGACTTTCTTGGACGGTGATGCACAGACTGAGGCTGAGCAAAAGGGGAGCTCTGTTCTGCACAGAGGAAATGGGCGTTCTCCTTGGAAAGTTTGGAGCGAGTGAATGAAAAAATAACGGAGGTGTGGCAAAGCTAGAAAAGACCACCAAGAGGGGCACGAGGTTGTCGAGTGCTGGAGCTGCTCGGAAGCGGCTGAGATCTGATTCAGGGGAACCAACAATATCCGGAGTAAGTACATCTTTTCTTGGCTTTCTGGGCATTCTCAGTGAATATCTGTTATATCTGAGACCAAGATGACACCTTTTACATGTCATATACAAGCTTTGGAAGTAATGTTCCAACACTGTGTCATCAAAAGTGGCAAGATGTGTGTTTTTATTATCATACTATGTGTGTGCCACTTAGTCTTAACAGCTTTGTAAAAGAAACATGCTGTGTCTTTCTAATATGTATATTTAATTTCATTCCTTTTGCCAAAACAATCATTTTTGTTTAAGTTTTATTCTTTCACTTTGATGCAGTGCATGAAATCTAGTGTAATGGACAGTAATTGTGACTCCACCGCCCACCCAAATGGACCTCTCCTACAGATAAAGATCTTCACAGACAATTTGATTCACTTTCTTATTTCCTTGCATGTCTTCTGTCTGACAGGATTACGTCCTGATTTGAACTGAAAATACTCTTGCTACTGCTATAATAGCCTACAATGTCAGATATTTTAGTCAAATAACAGGCTTTGCGTCGGACGTTATTTTCCTCTAAGTTAAGCAACTTGACTGAAATCCAAATCCAGGCTAAATTACAGCCTGGTAACCCTTTACACTAGGGAAAAAACAAGCATTCAGAAGGGCAGAGAGGTTAATTGGGTAAATATTTTGGCACTATTTAGACTTCAACGGGTCCACCCAGTCCAGGTTCACTGCTGTACTATGGCAACACACAGACCAGTCAAAGAGAAGTTTTAGAAATAACTCGTTGCGCTCTGTTTTGAAGCGTGGTCTTATGTAACACAGAGTATACTCTGTTCAGCTCCTCACATTTTCCATTTCATGTTTCAAGGCAAAACAGGAAAGTTACCCAACACTGATCTTTTTTACTGTGGAGCCGACTAACACGTTAAATTAGTCTCACACTTTCCCCTCGTTAACTGCAGCGTTGGATGCGGGACTCCTAAATATAAACTTTGTTATTTGTTTTTTGGCAGGGAGCTGAAAATGGCATACCTGCTCATGTTTGTCACCCTGCTGCATCTCATCACACTGGCCATGCTGTTCATCGCCACCATGGAGAAGGTAACGGGACACCGTGTTTGTTTGCTTTAGCTGTATTATTTCAGAGGTTTAACAACTGTGTGTGTCACGTCTAACCTCATTTTACAGTCCTGGTGGGTGTGGGACGGCATGGAAAACTCAGACCTCTGGTACAACTGCAGGTTTGACAACTCCACCGGAACCTGGCTGTGTGCATCCTCCAAAGAAACTGGTAAACATTTCATTTTGTATACGTCTATCAAGTAAACCACTTGATAGACGTTTTTTTTTTTGTTTAAAAAGTAGTGGCTTTTAACCCTCGTGTCGTCCTGCGGGTCAAAACTGACCCGTTTTAAAATTTGAAAATGTGAAAAAAAAAAAAAAATTACAGTGAAACTTCTGATGTCCACATTTTCAACAATTTTGGGAAATCTTTGAACATTTTTTGGTGGAAAAAAAAGAAATGTTAAAAATGTCTCTTAAGAACATTCAGAAAAAAATCAACCAAAATCCAGCGAAATTCGCTGGATTTTGGTTGATTTTTTTCTGAATGTTCTTAAAGACAATATTAGAAGTTTTATTGATATATATGTAATCACTTTAGATATTTTTAGGATTTTTTTGGAAGATTTTTACTCATTTTTTTGAAAATATTTACAAGACTTTTCTTGCCAAATTTGGTGGATTTTTTTTTTTTTAAATAAAATTTTTAAAGGAAACTTTTAAGGAATTATTGGAATTGAAGGTTTTGCAAATTTTCTGAAATTTGGGGAATTTTTTTTGCTGAATTTTTGGATTTTTTTCAGACAAGGAAACAATATTGTTTGGTGACCGTAAATGAAGAAAACAGGAGGGTTAAATATGATTCCCTTCCTCAGAGTGGCTTCAGGCGGTGCAGGTCCTGATGGTGCTCTCAGTGGTCTTCTCCTCAGTCTCCTTCCTGGTGTTCCTGGGTCAGCTCTTCACCATGTCTAAGGGTGGACTCTTCTACTTCACTGGACTGTGTCAAGTGTTTGCAGGTAACAGAGGAGTGAAACAGCGTGTCATCGACATGCTTTTGCTATTCCAAAAGGATGACACAGGAAAGCACATGGTTGCCAAATGAATCCAACGTTTTGGTGACTAAGCCCTTCATACTTTAGATTCAACAAGTATTGTACTTCACGAGTAAAAAGGCTTCAGAATCTCATTTCTTGCAGAACTATTTATGCAATGATATGATACTTCTTTGAATACGGTGACTGTACCTTTCATTTACATTTAGTTACAGCTGAATTGGTGCCCATTTTTCTAAAAAGGTGGATTAGAGAAACACCTGATGATCTCAAATGTCCCAGAATTTGTAGATTCCTTTCATACGCATATCTCAACAAAATCTTAATGTATTGAGATGGATTTGTGTTGCTTTTAGCCACCTGCCTCTATTTGCCGTTGTTATTATATTCTACATGACATATATGGAATAAAGCAAACATTTTAAACATTTCCATTACCCTTCTCCTAAAACAAATTTCACATGTGTTTTCTACTTCAGGACTGACCGCCTTTTGTGCAGCTCTCATCTACACATTGCGCAACAAGGACATCCTCCCGGACTCCAAAGATCTCACTTCAGGTCACTTTGGCTACTGCTTCATCCTGGCCTGGGTGTGTGTTCCCTTGTTGTTGTGCAGTGGGATCATATACATCCACCTGCGTAAGAAGGAGTGACCAGAAGAAGGGGAAAACATGATGTCAACACCAGGATTGGAAAGAAAATTATTAAATTAACTTGTTATTGAGAAATGTTTATTTCACAGGAGTCACAAATGCCAATGTTATGACGCGTATACTCAGGCTTAAGCTAATGTGATTTTTTTATTTTATTTTTATTTTGTTTGTGTAGTCTGGAAAAAATATTAGGATGACACAGGGAACTGGTCCAACATGTAACTCTCATTTTCTGTTTCAAGACATTTCACTTGTTTTGTTGTCCACTTGCTGTGTGTTGATTAAGTAAGGGAAAAACAGAGTAGTTGGTTATGTATTGTTTATTAGACAATACATAACAGTATAACCGATTATACTGGCCGTTTTTCACTGTCTTCCAGAACCTTCGTCTACAGAAGTAGTTCCTCACCTTTGTCTACTTCTGTAGACGAAGGTAAGGAAGTTCTCGAAGACAGTTAAGTAGGGTCAGTATAATCTGTTACACTGTAGACAAAAGTGAGGAACCTCTGGAAGACAGTGAAGAAGGACCAGAAGTTCCTCACTTTTGTCTACACCTTCATCCATAGAAGGTGTAGACGAAGGTTAGGAACTTCTGGAAGACAGTGAAGATGGGCCAGAAGTTCCTGACCTTCATCTACACCTTCTATGGATGAAGGTATGGACGAAGATGAGGAACTTCTGGAAGACAGTGAAGAAGGACCAGTATAATCGGTTTTACTGTTATGTATTGTATAACGATGTAGGCCCTATGAATTGCTTTTATTTTTCCCTACAGCAAACTGGAAATGTATATTTTTGTACCTAAAGCTGATGTACAATATATTCAGTAGCAGCCCTGAATAAATATCGCACAAAAACAAAAAGCTTGAGGTCCTTGTTTTGTGATTTAATCCAGCCTTCACAAACAGGAAGTGAAACTGCTGAGGTTGTTGCCATGGCGACCGTAAAACTTAGAGTTTCTTGAGTGCTGCTAGCTCAGTAAGCTAACGGCATCTCGAAAAACAGAGCACATACAGTGTTTCAGCCGTGTGAAGTGGACATTTTTGGTACGAATGGAAGGCAAACCTAAAGTTTCGAGTAAAATCATTCCTGTCGCCTCACCCAAAGGAACGGAGAAGCTGTGTGAACTGTCAAAGAGTCGCACGGCTGCAGTGCACCGAATGTCGAGTCACTTTTTACTGGTAAGCTGGCTTTAGCCGTTAGCTGCTCACAGCTGTTTGGAGAAAACGTAATGTACAAAATGCTTTTTATTCAGTGGTAAAAGTTTGGTTACACCATGGTTTGGACGCTAGGTGGCAGCGTCCGCCATGCAGTCTTTCTCACAGCATTAAAAAAAAAAAAGGAAAGAAAATCACACAACGCCTCGGTATGAAGGGCGTATGTGTAAAGATGAGGGAGGAGAACAGCTGGAAATTACATTACCGCAGCGGTTATTTTTGCTCATGAGACTGTTGCCTTTTCTTCCATATAATGATTTGGTCAACATTAGCTTCATGTGTTACCTTTGGCGGAGGCGGATATTCTGCAGGCTCAGACCGTAAGATGGTGCTGAGTGAAATCCTTGCTGGCACGCCGTGGAGAGTGGAGGAGCATGTGGTGACATCCTTCCCTGTAGGGATTTATGGAAAGGGATGAGCCACTAAAGCCAGTCTCAGGGAGCTTACAGCCACTTACTGTGCTTTGCTTCCCTCTTAGCCTGTAAAATGAATGAATGAGAAGCACATGTTTTGGATTTTATGAAAAATAGTACACATCATCACATTAAGTATAGCCTAAAACGAGGTATACAGGAAAGAAAACAAGTTTTAATAACTTGAGGTTTAGGTTTGTGGGTTCTGTAAATTGCTATATAGATAAAACTGAATTGAATAGAGCTGAAGCAAAGAGTTGAGTTATTCTTTGTCAGAGCAGAGAATTAAATACTTTGGGTCAAAATATGACTTGACCTTGACTTTTGTTTTGGGTGAAATGATTTAGTGGAGGCCAAATGATCCATAACATCTTATTTGTCTGACTAGTATGCATGTTTGTAGTGACTGTTGAGGCAGACTGATAAGTATTCTGCAGACAAAGCTCAAGAGAGACACGAGCGTCCGTGCTGAGAAGGCCACTTGATTTATGTTTGCGTGTGCACTTTTCTTTGTGCACACGTGCACTGTTGATGTGACGTGGCCAGATTTCTGCCTGCTCACTGCCTCCGTCTCAAGTCCATGAACACAAATATGCCGGGGTGAACTCACATGCTCCGCAGTAAGTAAGAAAAAAAACGCACGGAAAACCGAGACAGTTTCCACAGAAGTGTGCAGGAGAGGATCCAGATGAACAAAATTACAGACCAGTTATGCAATGGCATGCAATTTAGTATGCCCTCTGTGCACTCAGATGGTATCTGATAAATGGGACAGAGACGTCGCTTTGGAAAGCAGAATTCGCATCAACTGATTAAAACATTTTACTGTGGATTGTGCTCATTGCTGTATCCACCTACCAATGTGAAGCCAGAATGATAGTTGAGTTAAAATCCTTCTCAGTGGTTCCAATCAGACAGCATCATTCTCTTTCAAAACATCAGTGTCATTCAGCAAATGGGGGAAGATTCTTTTGTGTAAAAAAAAAAAAGACAAGTTTCACACAAAGCTATGAGGCCTCTTGGGATCTAAGGTGGCTGGGGGGCACTTATCCTGTTTTTCTGGTGATTCCTCAGTGATGCAGAGCACCAGCAGGCTGACTGGGTGGGGATCCACAGGAGAATTTGTCAGCTGCTTGTTCCCATCCGCACCCAGACATTCCTAAGTCTCCAGAGGGCTGGCCAGATTGTAACGCAGCAGAAAAAGGTGAGGAAGTGTGAAATGTGTTGTGGCCACATGTGGAATAGACAGTACGGTGTAGACATGTTGTTTTGAATTTCAGCCGAGCTTACAAAGAAAATCAGGGGGAAAAAAGTTGAACTTGAGAACTATATCCTTGTTTTCTCTCCACTCTTTGATGTCTGTCTGCGATTCCTCATTTCTTTCCAAATGTTCTTGCACTTGAGTTCCAGGTTTTAGCTTTGCCCCTTAGCATAGAGGAGGTAGAAAAAATACAAAAGGGGTGTAATTTCAGAACTCACCTTTACAGTCTCAGGTGTAAAATCTGATTCTTTCTTGCCTTTAATTTTAAGAAGTGTTTGTGACACAAGTGCACAAACCTTTCAGTTTAATAAATTCCACTGAGAAACAGCTGAGAAGGTTATTTTAGGTTCAATAGTTGAAAATTAAGAATTTCTAGTTCGACTTAAGGGTTACATGGTGAATTTTGGTTCCTCGTCTGTAAACATGCCGTTTCCAGATCCAGTTCTGCTGTCAGTGATTAATGTTTAGATCAGGGGTGTCAAACTCATTTTAGTTCAGGTTCCACATTAAGCCCAGTTTGCTTTCCAGTGGGCCGGACCAGTAAAATCACAACATAATAACCTATAAATAACCACACCTCCAAATTTGTCCTTTGTTCTAGTGCAAAAAGGTACGTTTTTAAAATATTCACATTTAAGGAATTATCTTTTTACAAAACATCATGAACAACCTGAAATTTCTTCAGAAAAATAAGTCGTTTACACATTACAACTTCCAGATCACAGTTTATCTACAAAGGAACAAAACATTTAGTCACAGGTATCTGGAACTGAATGATATCATATTTTACTTTGTGATCAAAATGACAAAAGTCAGATAAAAAAGACAAAAAAACCTACAAAAACAAGACAATATATTACAAAAATGAGACTCAGAATGACAAAGACAAGACACAAAACGGCAAAAGTGAGAAACAAAATGAGACAAACGATACGAAACAAACAAAAAAAGACAAAAAAATGAGGCAAAAAGTTACAAAGCAACAAAAAAATTCACAAACAACACAAGCGAGACAAAAAAAGACACAAAACGGCAAAAACGAGACGAAAAATGACAAAAGCGAAAAGCAGAATGACAAAAAATAGACAACACAAGCGACACAAAAAAAAACACAAAATGACAAAATGATACACAAAACAACAAATAAAGCTAAACACAAAATGACAAAAAATTAGACAACAAAGCTGGAAAAAAAGGAACACAAAACGACAAAAACATGAGACAAATAATAAAAATCTGACAGAAAAAGACAAAAAAACAACAAAAACAAGACAAAATACTACAAAAATGAGACATAAAATGACAAAAGAGCAGTCTAGTATTTTACTTTATGATCAAAACTACCTGACATAGTCTAAGAATTATATTAAATTTATAGTTTTATAAATTTACAAATTGCAGTTAATGTATTTTCTGTAATTTTTACACTTTGAGGGCTGGATTGGACCCTCTGGCGGGCCACTTTTGGCTCGCGCGCCGCATGTTTGACACCCCTGGTTTAGATGATACCACAGTGGTGTACAAGACAATTCTATATTTCAGTGGATTGCTCCTAGAGAAATTTATGTCCTGTAAAAGTAACCTGCCCTTGGGTTTGGCTCCTTACTTAGGCAGAGCTGACTGAGATTTGCAGGTCAGTGGCTCAACAGAAGCTTTCTGAAGGGAAACACCAAGAGGCCCTACCCGCCGCCCAGTTCTGCCTGCGATGTTCCATAGACGTCCACGGCCCCAACACTGTCCAGCTGCTCCCGGCCTATCTGCTGCTGGCTGAGGCCAACATTGGTGAGAAGCAAACACAAAATGGTTTGTCAGCTTAAATGCTCTCCTTTTCTATGCCAATATATCATGTTTGTGTGCGTGTGTGGATATTTTTGGGTGCTTGGACTTGCAATTCCAGGTCTGGGAAATGTAAGCCGAGTGGCAGAGCTGCTGTCCCAGGCGGAGTGGTCAGTGTTGAAGAGCCCAGACTGTGGTCACGCAGTCCACCACCGGCTGCACAGGAGCCTGGGCCGCCTCCACATGGCCACTGGAAACCTGGAACAAGCTCTGCTTCACTTTGCAAACGACGTCTGTATCGTGATTAGCACACTCATCGGAAAATAACTCCTGCACATGTTTTTTTAATTCAAACTGTTTCATAATTTTATTAATAATGTCAGAAGCAGGAACATTTTGGTCACCAGCTGAAATCCAGTTTGTTCAGTGGTTGAAAACATCTGTTGAGTAAGATTACCTGGGTCAATATATAACTGCGGGACTTTTTGTAACATAGTTGGCATTTTTGTTGTTTTCAGACCTAAAATCAGCATAACTGCCTATAACCAAACACCACCTGGCATTTTTACAGAAAGATTCTTCTAAATATTTTAAATACAAATGAGTAAAATTGAAACTGAGAATTATTTCTAAAGATACTGTAGTAAACCTGTTGACTACTTTATATTAAATAAGTCAGAAAGCCTTGGAGTCTGGCCAGTCTTTTCTTCAGGAGGAAATGACATCATGTGGAGCAGGTCATGTGACCTGGAATTAACACACTTCCTGGAGAGGTGTTTTTGGAATGGGGAACTTAGTGGAAAGTGATTTCTTGGACACAGATGCAATTTGTTATTTTCCATATGAAATTTGATATATTGCCAAAAAAGAAACATCTGTCATGATGTGCAGTACTTTGTTGATCACTGATGAACATACATTAGTTTGGACCTTTTGTGTTCTGTGCATCCACACCACATTAGTAATCCTCAGTGTGTAAAACAGATACTTTCTCTGCTGTTTTCAGATATATTTTGCCAGTGAGGCGTTTGGTTTGGACAGCACCATCACCTGCCGTGGCTACTTCCTCATGGCTGATGCATTTGCCAAGCAGGGAAAGACGCCCATTGCTCGTTCCTTGTACTCGGAAGTACGCCAGTTATGACGTTGAAATTTTACGAGGTCGCTACCCACGTGGCTAAATCTGTTTTTGTGTTTTTTATAGTTTATAATCTGTTGCTCACATTGTAGGTAACGCAGATTTGGCATTGCCATCTCACCAACCTCCTGGAGAACCGCATTCAAAACGCCCAGAATCCTAACGTGTTGTTGGACTCCTCTTATGGTGCGTAGTCTGTAGCCATGTAATCTGTGCAATGTAGATAGATAGATAGATAGATAGATAGATAGATAGATAGATAGATAGATAGATAGATAGATAGATAGATAGATAGATAGATAGATAGATAGATAGATAGATAGATAGATAATTAATCCTGAGGGAAATTGAGTTCAATGTAAACGCATTATAAAACAATATAAAACCAAATGTTTACGTTTTGCCCAGGCAAATTACATCACCAACTCATCATGTATCGTGCTCCAAACTCCACACAGCCAAAGACAGCTCCATTGGCGTATCGCTGAAAAAATAAGGTCAACAGGACTATATTTAGCTGAGCTGTCTTGCTGTGCAATCCGAAAGCTAAACCCCAGATTTACACTAGTATGCTTAGGGCTGACTAGAGACCACTGCTGACACATCTCTGGCTGTGCGGCATCCGCACCACTGCCCTCTATATCACAGCTGCTGCCCTACATATAATGCTAAGCCTGTTAGCTGCAATGCAATTTCCCAGGCTTTCTGGGATGTTTACCGGCGGAAAGTGGGAGGCAGAAGGGAAGAATGCTTACGTAAACTAAACGGAAGATAAAGGCAGACCTAAATTTTACTGACCTGAAAGCAGCCTTAGAATAATATTTTTTGTAGTGTTGAAGTATACAGTGCAAAAACTAAACTAGGTGTTCCCCTTTGTTTGTTTCCAAGACAACCAATCAGACAAAGCCCAGCAGGTTGAAGTGGATGACAAGTTGAGAACCATGTTGGAGTTTGAGCAGAAAGACCCCAGAAAAGACCCTGCTCAGGTTGCACGTGTGGCCCATTGCCTGGCCATGATGTGGTTCCTGGCAGGAGACTCCAGGAAGGTAAATCACCTGACGACGTTAGGTATTAAGGGTTGGTTTGACACCGTGACACAGTTCCCCATTTCCTCCCTGTGCCGTCTCAAGATAGGATTATCTCTAATTGGCGAAGTCGTAAAGATAAGGTGGGAATTAGTGGCAGGTGATGAGACTGTCTCGACACTCTTGACTTCCACCTTGGTTTCCAGTCTCCGCACAAAGCTCTTTGGGCGGAGGATGTTTGTGTCTGTCGGCTCTAATTCTTCAGATGTGACGTGAATCAGCAGGTCTCTAGTGAGCAGTCATACCAACTGAGAGAATAAGGCCACGGCGGCAGAGTGAATGTATCTGTACCAGCAGTTATGTACCAGACACATCCTGATTGTCTTGTTGAGTCTCTCGTTGAGTCTTTAACCCTCATGTTGTCCTGTGGGCCAAACTTGACCCGTTTTAAAGTTTGAAAATGTGGGGAAAAAAATAGGGGCTGTACAGTGTCGTAGTGGTTAGCGCTTTCGCCTTGCAGCGAGAAGATCCCTGGTTCGCGTCCCAGCTTTCCCGGGATCTTTCTGCATGGAGTTTGCATGTTCTCAAACTTTTTGGCTCAGGGGCCACATTGAGTTTTGAAATTTGACAGACGGGCCAGGCCAGCATCAGATGGATGGAGATTGTGCAAACCAATATGAATTACATGTTAAAGACATCACTGACAAAGAAAAGAATACTCACATTCAGTTTCAGTGGGAACAGTGTTGTTGGTCACCCTTTTTTCCCCCCAAACTTAACCAGCGGACATGAGAGTGGCAAAGCAAGTCCTGGTGATCAGCATCAGTTTCCTAAAGAAACCTAATGAACTAACGATGCTGAAGCCCTCTCGCTCCTATAAAGTTAACGAGTTTTACGACTGGCTTCACGACATGATCAAGATGCAAAACAGACTTACATAGCGCTTCCTGATGGATTATGCAGTGGAGGAAAATCCCATCCAGCTCAGGGTTCTCCTCCTTCACCTTATCCTGGATTCTTTTCAGCAGCCAGGTGTTTTTTCCTGTCAAGTTTGGCGATCCATCCTTGGTGACATTGGTGAGTTTACACCAAGGCAGCTTCAGCCTCTGGATGACTCCAGACACCCTGTCATAAAAGTCTTCTCCTTGTGTTTCCCCTTCATGGATTCCATGGTCAAAAAATCCTCCGCTGTCTCAAAACTGTCATTAATCCCTCTAATAAAAATTAAAAGCTGAGCAGTGTCTTTTATGTCATTACTTTGGTCCAGTGCTAATGAATATAACTTGAAGGACTCTGCTTTTTCGTTCAGTGAGCTGGCTAAGTCTCCGTAGATTAGCTCAACACGGCGAGTAACTGTCCTGTGTGATAAGCTAATTTTTTCTAATTTGTTTTTGCTCTCTGAACACAGGAGACCTGCTGTCTCTACCATGCATTCTTTCAAAAGAAAGGCTAGCTAGCCTCTGCTATTTTGAATGCTAGCAAATAACTTGCCTTCGTGCTTGACTCTTGAATCGTAGTTTGTGGAAGAAAGTATTTTGCTGAGTGTGTAAACTGGCTGCTAACCTCTGAGCCGTAGCTGTCCGTTCTTGTGCTAACTGGTTGCTAGCGTAGTTAGCATGCTTCGTGGAAAAGTGTCGGCTGATATTGTATTCCTTAAAAACCGCAACGGTTTCATTGCAAATAAGACACACAGCCTTTGAACGGACTTCAGCAAAAAAATATTTAGTAGTTCACTACTTCTGAAACACTCGACACTCACTGTCTGCTTTTCTTTTCTTCGATCCACTCCTTGTTACAGCAGCTCAATGCAGTTGTAAAGTAGAAGAAGAGAGAATAAACCAACAAAGGCCACTTGTGTCTGGAGTGCGCCATCTAGTGGGGTCAACAGAAACGCCGGGTTCTGCAGGACAAGGCCAAATGAATGTGGTCTTTACTGTAATTTCGTAAATTCTAATATTGACCAAATTATTTCGCGGGCCGGATTGAAAAGCCCAAAGGGCCGTATGTGGCCCGGGGGGCGTAGTTTGCCCATGCCTGGTCTTGGGTAAGAAGGAGGGTAAAGGTTGGATGGAGTTTTACAGCTAAACTCATGTAGACCAACTAGACATAATCACAGGCAGTTATGCAAATAAAAGACAAGAATTAGCTGATGTGTTTAGATGTTTTCATGTTTTTATCTAGCGGTTTGGTGCCATGATGGTGCTCCACTTAGCTACCCTGAAGTCTGCTCATTCTTCTGCTGATTGAAAACTAGTTTTTTTTATGTTAATTTCCAAATTTAGGAGTGGAGTGTGGAAGAGGAACGTTGTGTTTTCTAAAACACACTCCTGCTGGGCGGATGTTTCTTGGCATGGAAATGTTCTGGTGTCCCGGTTGAAGCTCGGTTTTCTCAGACTCTGTCCTCTCCAGCCAAAGATCTTCCACTGAGTCTCTTTTTCCTTGTCTTCAATAAACTACAAAGTGAAAGAAATGACTAGGTGGGGAGTTTTAATGATGGTGGTGTGTAATGGTACTTTTGCTTTTAGTTTGACTTACGCTCTCTGTTTTTGTAAATGTCACGGCTCTCTTGTGGGTGTGTGTGTGTTACACTGTACTTAGAAAAGGACATCATTGTAAGAGCATACGGTTATGATTGTTTGGAAGGAATCATTATCCAAGTCTTACACCTTCTACGTGTGATTTATAGTGTTGTTGGCTCAGTGTATCAGCTTTCTTTTCAAATGCATAGAGAGCTGTGAGTGGATGTCACATTAAACACACAAACACAATGCATATTTCTAGCTGTTCACAAACCCCAGGAAGCAACAGGAATGTCATGAATTTCACTGCAAACCTCAATAAATTCCTCACTGAGCTTGTCATGTTTCCATCTAAGCATGCGTGGATTTGTCAACAGTATCAACCTCTATATCCACATTTTCTCTCAGCATAACAGCCTAGAGGATCAGGTTATCGGAAGGGCAAAGCGGGGTGTATTAAGTCAACCAGGTTGCTGTCCAATTTCAGTGATATGGTTATATAAGTCAGCTTTATTCTCCCCACAGAGTCTAACAGCTGCAGTTGCTGTGTTTGTTTCCGTTTGTGTGCCAGGCGCTGGGATTTGGCAGCACAGCTTTGCAGGCCGGCCAGCTGATACCAAACCCTGACCTGACAGAGCCCATCCAGAGCCTGCTGCAGCTGGTGCAGAGTTTGCAGACAGAAGCACATCCCAGTTCTGACGAGTCGCAAAACTCGGCCTCTGCCTGAAGATCTGCTCCATCGGGACAGCTTTTTAGCCCCACCCATGTGAAGGTAGAACAGGGGTGTCAAACTCATTTTAGTTCAGGGGCCACATCACAGTATTAATAATCAATAAATAATGACAACTCTGAATTTTTCCCTTTGTTTTAGTGCAAAAAAAGTACATTCTGAAAATGTTCACATTTCAGGAACTTAAAAAACAGGACACAAAATGTCAAAAGCGGGAAACAAAATGACAAAAACGACAAAACAGAAAAGAGACCAAAAAAATTTGACAAAAAAAATTACAAAACAACAAAAACATGGACAAAAACGGGACAAAAAAATACACAAAACAACAAAAATGAGACAAAAAATGACAACAGTGCAGTGAAGAACATTGGTTGATTTTATTTTTAGGATTTTTTGGAAGAATTTTTTTTTTTCCTGAAGGATTTGCAAATTTTCTGAAATTTGGGGAATTTTTTGCTGAATTTTTGGATTTTTTTCAGGCAAGGAAACAATATTTTTTGGTGCCTGTAAACGGGGACAACAGGAGGGTTAAGCACAAATTCAAATGTTGATCTTGAGATGTTTAGGTGCAGTTAAAGAAGGACGGGACATATTTTCACTGGTTTTGAATAATGACTCATCTTTATTTTAATCTAAAAAAAGAGGGATATATATTTACATCATTTTGAACACTTGTGAATTACATGATTTTGGGATCCATTTTGTAACACTGTCAGAATGATACAGAACAGAATAATGGTCAAGGGCATTTCCTAAAACCTTTTCTAATGCAATGTGTTTGCTCATTTCGTACCCAGCAATCCTGAGCTTCTTCATCAATTCAACACATCCAGATAGAATTCTGTCTGCAGGTCATCAACAGAGAGTTGCAGTATTTCACTGAAGCAAAAACATTGCATCTTACTCCTGCAAATAAAAGAATATTGTAAACCTTTAAAGCAAGCCTCAGGTTCGTTTTAAATCAGACATAAAATGAACCTGACGACTGCCGTGAAATCTTACATATTATATACAAATCTGAAACATTTACTCTTTATATCAAAACAATCATTTTTAAAATCATCTCACTACTAGTGTTATTTGTACGGAATTATACAACGAAATGTTTGTTTTTTGGCATTCAGATTCATTTTTATGTGTGGAGAGGCAGCAAAACATGGAAACACTTGGATTTTTCTCTTATTCCCTTTTTTTTTTAACGTTTTGAACCCAATATACATTAGCAGCAGTTTGGAATTAAATAGTAACCTTGTGCTCTGTTGTTGTACACAGTGACTCGTCCAGAGGTCCCCGACATGTTTGTTCCAGGCTGGCCAAGCGCCACACAGGCTAATAATTAGGTTTTTCCTTCCTTCCTTCCCCTCCTGTCACGAGCATGTGGTACCCCGGTTCCTTTCAGAAGCCTCCATGCCTCGTATCGGAAAGAAATCTTTCCGAACTGGGACCTTGATCCTCAAACCAGACAGTGAAAAGGCATTTTAAAAGTTGAAAGGGCACTGGTAACCCTCCTGTTGTCCTCACTTACAGGTACCAAAAAATTCTGTTTCCTTGTTTGAAAAAAATCCCAAAATTCAGCTAAAAAATTCCCCAAATTTCTGAAAATTTGCAAAACCTTCGGGAAGAAAATTCCAATAACTCCTTAAAAGTTTCCCTTAAAAGTTTTATTTTAAAAAATCCCCCAAATTTGGTAAGAAAATTTTTGTAAATATTTTTCAAAAAATGAGTAAAAATCTTCCAAAAAAATCCTAAAAATATCTAAAGTGATTCCATATATATCAGTAAAACTTCTAATATTTTCTTTAAGAACATTCACATAAAAATGTACCAAAATCCAGCGAAATTCTCTGGATTTTGGTTGATTTTTTTTTTTAGGAATGTTCTTCAGAAACATTTTTAACATTTCTTTTTTCCCACCAAAAAAGATGTTCAAAGATTTCCCAAAATTTTTAAAAATGTGGACATCAGAAGTTTCACTGTGAAAATATGTTTTTTTTCCCCCCCACATTGTCGAACTTTAAAACAGATCAATTTGACCCGCAGGACAACAAGAGGCTTAAGTGAACCTTCAACGGCTAGACGTGCTCTGAAGGCGGATGGATGATGTATAAACTGCAGATTTAAATAACAGGGGCTGCGAGAGAGAAATGAACATTTCACTCTTCCCTATGGCTGGATATTAATGTCTTGGATTGATATGTGATCTATAATTTACACTTACGTACACAATGTGGAATGACTTCAATACAAAGACTTCAAAAAATAGGGGACAACAACTGGAGATAGTTCACCCATAGATAGCGTTTATGTCGGGATGTGATCAAGCCCACCGGCCCTTCGCGTGTCAGGAGAGCGGACAGAAGCAGATTTCACAGTTTGTTTGTCAGATACTTTGATTATATAGGTACTGGACAACATCACAGTAGTGTAAATGGTGTTACTCTCCCAGTGGAGCCACTGTGATCACTTGACAGCAGACTTCATTTAAAAGCTGCTTTCTGTTGTCGTCTGGCAGATTTAGACTCCCCCCAGCAAGGGCCCTTTTAGATTCCAGACAGTTAGTAAAATTCGGCCCACAAAAGAGGAAAATAAAATCAAGCTTCACAGCGGTTTCACTTTATTGAGACAATATTAGTGCACACAAACCACTTTTTTTCTCTTTAAAAATACCATAAATTAGGAAGAAAACAAGGAACAATATAAAACAAGCAAGGAAAAAAAGTGCATGTTAACCATGGTATACACCACATTGTCTTATACTGTAGTTTACAACCTTTTTTTCGTTGTTGTTTATGTATATTTTTGTCTGCTTGTAGTATGTGTTATGTTTGTTTTTTTTGACATGTTTCCAGCTCGGATGGATATGTCACGCCTTTGGGGGTCAGGGCTGAGATCCAGGCTGCTTCCCTGAGTTGTGTTCAAAAGAAAAAGGCCTAAAATCACAAACATCACGGCAGAACAGTTTAGGGTTTACATTTGTGCTTTTGATCAGAGCTGTAAGTTATTCTGGATGAATGGCAGTAACCCCAGCATACCCTACAACTATGATAGTTATCTCAGAAGGTGTGCAGGAAGGAACTCAAAGGAGGAACACTAACTGTAAACAATAAGGTCTTGGCTGCTGAAATCCCTGGATTTTTGTTTTCCTTTCATCTCTAAGGAAAGAAAAGGTAACATTCTATTCAAGAAGACTGCAAAAATATAGTTTCCATTTTTTGTACATCATGCCAACATGTTTAGTGGGTTCGGATACTTGTTTTTTTATCAAAAAGGAAAGAAAGAAAGAAAAACACGATGTGAAAACAATAGAAGTCTACAAATAATTATGACTGAGAAATCACGTCACTAACCAAATCCAGAAATGTTAGCACCAAATTTCAGTCTCAAACTACTTTGTCCACAATAGCTTATGAAAATGTCCATGTTGGCAGTTATTTCAGTCGTTCCAGTTTCATCGGCTGGATACTAGTATGCTGCCTAAGTATTTACATAAAATCTAAAAAAGAAACAAACAATAACATACAACTGTGTCAGCTCCTAGACATAAAGGGAAGGAACACCTGGCATGTCGAGGGCCATTAGAAAACCACAAGGATCCAGGCTGATATGTACTGAAGATCTATGTCATTGTATGGCAGTGAAAAGTCACTGTTTTGAGGTATATTTTGCTTGCAGGTGTAGACGCGGCTTTCACACTCTGTCTCGTCGTTCCTAAATATGTCATCCGAGTGAGAAAAAAATGCATCTGTTCATTATAAAGTGCTAGGTATCTGATGATGAATTTTAAAAAGCAGCAGACTACTGCCGCCGGCAAGGCTAATCAAGTGTACTTTCTCGGAACGTGAAATTAAAAATGGAGTGATGGATTCATTTGTATGTTCCAGGGTGTGACTCTAAAACAGGTCTGCTACTTGTTAAGTTTGTACATCTCCAGTTGCTGCAGGACGGTTTCCCATCCTGTTCCGTTGCTACACTGGGACTGACAGAATGATGCGCCTAGCATGAAGGTGTATTCTTCTCCCCAACAACTTTTAAAACACTTCATTTCGCCTCCAATCCACCAAACCTGACTATAGTCTCAGCAGAAAACCCTCTTCTATGACAGCATAGATTCTACTTAAAGTAATGCTATAGTGAGGATAACTCCATGGCAGATGTATGGATTCACCCACCCAAAGAATAGCAAATAGAAACTAATAGAAGCCAATTATCTCATGTACTGTATCCCACTGTCACTATCCTGATAGTGGGATTTGTAGTTTGGGAATAGAGGTGCAAAGAGAGGAGAGTCAGGGGAGCAGCCTCAGATCTTTTAGTTTTGTTTTTTTTTTGAAGTAGGAGAAGGCTCATGTTTTGGTGTTTGTGTCAGTATGTGTGTTCTGTTTTTCTCTGCTCCTTTTCAACATCTCATGTATTGATAGTTTTTGGACTGATATGTGTTTTAAAAGGAATGTTTGTTGCCATCCGTACAGGTGAGTGTGTGTGTAGGTTTTAAATATGCATTTGTCGTGTTTGTGTGTGCATGATGCGGCTTGGATCTCACTCAGTCAATAACTTGATCTCATTGGCGAGGAGGGTGTTGAAGTTGTAGGCTGGATCGGGGAGGCCGGGCAGGGTGGGGACTGTGGACTGACGGGGCGATGACTGGGATGGCTCGGCCAGCTCCGGGTCGCTCTCGCTGGAGGTGGAACCCATGCTCATGTTGCAGACGGCCTCGGGCAGCGAGCCTCCACCGGCCGGAACGCTGCACACCTCGGGCTCGCTGCTGGTCTCGCTGGTGCTCGACACGACGGACAGCAGGGACATCTTGCGGGTGAGGCGGCTGGGGAGCATGGACAGGGCGTAGTCGGCGACGATGCCAGCCACGTCCATGCCGCAGGCCTGGTCGAAGGCGATGAAGCCAACGTTAGCGTTGGCCTCACAGACCACAAAGGAGCCGTCGTTGAGCTGCAGGAGGTCGATGCCGCACACGTCCATGCCGAGGATGTTGGACACCTCTATGGCCAGCTGCTTGCCCTGCTCACTGAGGGGGCACATCATACCCACACCACCTGACAATCAGAGAGACATCTTGCTGGTTAGTACCCACCAACGTCTGGGATTCCTTTATGTAGCTAAGACTGAGCACGAGAAGATCTTGATTGTCATCCAGATGTTTAGAAAAATCTTTTATGAATCAAAGGCAATTTGATCTCCGGTGATCAGTAAAATCACAGCATAATAATCTGTAAATAACCACAACAAAATGATACACAAAATGACAAAAGAACATTCAGCAATGCAGTATTTTACTTTATGATCAAAACAACTAGTCTACAAATTATTTCAAATTTAGAATTTTAAAATTTGCAATTTGCACTAAACATCTTCTGTGTAATTTTTACACTTTACAAAGTCGTCCTGCAGGCCGGGTTGGACCTTCTGGAGGGCCGGTTTTGCCCGGCCGCATGTTTGACACCCCTGCTGTAGACTTTATTCCTAGAACAGTATTAGAACGTAACTGACAGACATATCTTTTCATGTTTAACCGTTCTTTTTTGTGAATAAGCCCTTGCGTGTGTAATTTGCATAGCTGCAGCAGGCGTAGAAAACAGTGTCTGCTCTATGATTGTCATGATTGTCTATGAATCAAAGGCAATCATAACATATTTATTTATATATGTGGATGATTGAAGATATTTAAAAAGAATTTTGCAGTTTTCAATATTTAATAACAGAATGAACCACCACTTCAGATCCGCCTGGAGTCAGTGGAAGTTTCAACATGAATCGTTACATAAATGCAGAATAATCTGATGACTGATGTCCTAAATATGTCACAGTGAATTACAGCCTCAGCTCGGCTAACGCTGCTCATGCTCTGACACTGAAAATCAGTTTCATCAGCTGGAACGCTGTGCCACTTGGTGTCTCCAGGGTAGAGTCAGGACAAGCTTGTTGATTTTCCACACTTCCCCAAAACTGTTTTATGGAGCAGATGGACCATTCTACTTTTGTAGAAGACAGCAGGAGGGTTAATACATCTCAAATTAGGAGGTTATATGAAGGCGAAAATCTATTTTTGAGTGAAAAACTACAATTTTTTTTTTTAGCATATCTGGCTTATTTTAAGACACCCAAGCTTGACAATCCTGCTAAAATATACTTTAAAATAAGTTTTCCCAGCTAATTTTAAGATCTCATGATTCTTAATATCATATCTTTTTTCAAGAAATCTTTCCAAGCCATTTTTCACTTGTTCTATTGGCAAAGTTTTTCACCCGTTTCAAGGTAAAAGTTCCTTGAAATAATTTTTTTTCTTGTTTTGAGAGGGGCAGGCATTTTTTCCAGTGTAGTCTTGCAAAGTGAAGAATTGTTCTGGTGTAGTAATGTTGAGGAGCATATTCAGTAATTTAACGTGTGTGATTCATCTGCCTACCCAGGGAGCAGTTGCTCTGCATGCGACCGTCGGTGGAGCAGCGCAGCATGGAGCCGATGACACGGCCGCCCACCAGGACCACCCGCACGTCACGGCCATGCGACTCCTTGACGTACTCCTGGAACAGGTAGGGGGTATCATGGCGGATCAAGTGGCACAGATCTGTCAGGTGGTGTTTGTCCCGTGCCAGGAACACAGCCTTGCCTGAGAGAAGGAAGGAAGTAGACAAAAGATGAAGGAAGGAACGAAAGACGAGCTGTTCTGCAGGCTGTCATGACACACGGGCGTGTTTATATTAACATGATCTTAACATTCTTGCAGGGTCTGTCATTTGCGAAATGTTAGCCGAGGTGGAAAAACTTCCCTAAAGTTTTGCTGACGAGTAGCTGGTTCTGCTGACCAAGTCTCATGTCAGTTCCCATTTCTCATTGAAATGACAGGATGGTCTTGTTAACAGCTACTCAACTGCTTCTCACAGAGGATAGAAGATGCCTGTTTTAATTAGCACTGCCTGGCCCTGTCTCCGTATTGTCACGACCTCTGATCCCGGTTCCAGGGAAAACCATGTGATTGCTGTTTGTCTGCACGTCATGCAGTCCAAACACAATGACAAGGCAGTCCCTTGGGAACTTTATGAAGACGTGAAAATGGACAGCGGCAGGCATGATGTAGCGCTTTGTGAGTCAAAAACAAGACAACCAAGGAGCAGTGGTAGTGTGGCAAAGTTTGAAAATGTGGAAAAAAAATATATTTTCACAGTGAAACTTCTGATGTCCATATTTTAAACACTTTTGGGAAATCTTTGAACATTTTTGGTGGAAAAAAAGAAATGTTAAAAAGATTTTTATGTGAATGTTCTTGAAGAAAATATTAGAAGTTTTACTGATATATATGGAATCACTTTAGATATTTTTAGGATTTTTTTGGAAGATTTTTACTCACTTTTTGAAAATATTTTTTAAAAAAAAAAATATTCTTGCCAAATTTGGGGATTTTTTAAAAAATAAAACTTTTAAAGGAAACATTTAAGGAATTATTGGAATTTTCTTCCTGAATTTTTTGCAAATTTTCAGAAATTTGGGGAATTTTTCAGCTGAATTTTGGGATTTTTTTCAGACAAGGAAACAATATTTTTTGGTGCCCGTAAACGAAGACAACAGGAGGGTTAAATTGTCTGATGCAAGTAAAATGCTCACTATGAAATAGTTATTGCATATTAAAATGATTATTGTCCATCAGTGAGTCTCTGTTTGAGAGCAGGGGGGTGGGTAAGAGTTCCATAAGAGAAGATACACTTAAAATACACAAGATTTCAAATTCCAACTGTTGGCCATGGAGAGACACAGAATTTAAATGATGGATATAGTAAATATTTACTAATACCTATTATTCAAGACATTTTTGAGCCAGTCTTTGTGTTTGTTCACATGCCTTCATATGTGCTCATGAGAAGGAAGGCAAGCTGGACTTCGGCCAGTGTCAACGGTCAACCACAGCGAGACTGAAAGCATCCCTTGAGACGCCGGACTCCATAAAAAGGGTCAAGTTAGTGGCTGGCCACCAACTGCTTTGCCTAACAATGTGCTGTGATGGCAGCTTCTGCTAACCAAGACCATTATCATTCCTTCAAACAATGGCAGAGCCACTCAAGTGTCCATAACCATGAACAGGAAAGGGTTAATGGGTCAGCACAAACTGGGGCTGATTTCTTGGAAGCGAACATTAATGGCAAGGCTCAAATTTCTCAAACGAGCTTCTTGTGAATTCAGGCAAAATTAGGAAACTGGGGTCAGCTTGTAATCTGAAATGGTTAACCCATCAACCACCCTGCAGGCATCACAAGCTTCTGTTCTGTGTTTTTTGCAGCACCACAGTCCTAATCATTTAACACTCTGTCAGTGAATTTCATAGAAGGGTGGACTGAATGCCCATTAGGGACCTGCAGGGTCCAGATTTTTGAGGTGTGGTGTGGTAAACAGATTATATGACATGAAGTAACAGACAAACGCTTTTACCTCTGTGGCCACGTGCGTTCTTCACCACCACTGGGTAGCCGAGCGGCTCTGCCTCGTCAATCATCTTACGAAAGTTGTCGTGCCCTCCTGGGAAATGCCCATGCACACAAACACAGACAGAGGCAGACACACAAACATGCAGCCACGCCCACACAGTAAAATATATGTTAAAAACTGTCCTGTGTTTGATGGCATGGTTCACACATTACAGATGACTTAGCAGAGGAGACAGAGAGAATGTAGCATGTTGCCATGGAAATACAAGTGACTGAAAACAGCAAGGCTGTAGGAGTTGTTGTCCTGAGCTTATACTTGCTGCTTGATTCATGAGACTGGAACAGAAGAGTCACTGAACGATGCATTAATGTGAAGCAGCTGACCATATCTGACATTGATTTATAGCGGCAGCTTGTAGCAGCAGATGTGCTTCAGCTTCCTCTGCTTTGGCTTGAGAGACAATTAGAAATGTGTAAAAAATACAGAAAATATTAGGTGTTAATAATTTATTTCCCCTCGCTCAACCATTCTGCACTTGTGCGTTAGTGTTACCTGTTACTGTGTCTCTGTCTTTGTCTTCCTGCCTGGCCTAATCTGGCATCCAGTCAGGAGAACAGATGTGAGCTGCTCTGTCACACGGCTTTTTTCCAGATGCACTAAATCACATGTGTTTTCAGTGAGGGGGGAGTGGACACCAAATGTGGTTTTCCGAACGCGTCATAAGCTGTTTAGGTAGAGGGAAGGAGGCAATGGCATCTTTTATTCTGAAAAATCATGAGGGGGCATGGTTTGGGATGGGGCGCGGGGGTGTTACATAAGCTCTCCAGCTGCTCTGCATGCATTGCCTGGCCTACTGTGCAGAGAGACGGATGGAATGTAGGCCAAACACCCCCCTCCTCTTTCTTTCTCCCTGTCTGTATCCTTCTTTTTTTCTGCTCTCACAAACACCACAGCGCTGGGGATTTTTGCAAAAACAGAGAGAAATGTGTGCTCTCGGTTGTCAGCCTGTTACGTCATATAAACTCAACAAAGCAGCAACAAATAAAAACACATTTTTTTATCTGACAATGCCATCTTTCTTAACAGTAAGTTGAAAAAAAAGGCAATAGGTGTCAGAGAAAGTGTGAAAATTAGAACGACCGATGGTTTAGTGGACGACTATGAGGATCTGAGGATGTCTGTAATTGGGAGTAGTGGATGTCTGACTGATGGCGTACTAATCCGTCTTATGCAGACACATGTGGGCTACAGTGTGTGATGCAACTAATGTGATTGAATTTATAAAAAAACACAACATGCCTGACACAGCAGCTATGCTGTTTATGCAGTTACTTATTTGACTGTAGATCAGGAGTGTCAAACATGCAACCCGCGGGCAAAAGTGGTCCTCCAGAAGGTCCAATCCGGCCCTCAAAGTGTAAAAATTCCAGAGAAGATTTTAACTGTAGATTGTAAATTTGTAAAAGCATAAATTTAAAATAATTTCTAGAGCATGACAAATTGCTTTGATCATAAATTAAAATAGTAGATTGTTCATTGTTCTTTTGTTGTTTTGTGTGTCATTTTTGTAGTATTTTGTCTTGTTTTTGTTTTTTTTGTCTGACTTTTGCTGTTTATTTAAGGTTTTTGTCGTTTTGTGTCTCATTTTTGTAGTATTTTGTCTTCGTTTTATTGCTTTTGGTCTTTTTTGGTCATTTTGATAAAGTATGAGTTTGACAGCCCTGCTGTAGATGATGCAGTTAGATTTCCTTATAATACTTAAAAAACAGACCATATTTAAATCAGTTTTTCCATCATCAATAGTGTGACATAAAGTATTTTGTGATAAAGAAGAGGAAACAAGAAAGAACGTACATTTTAACGACTGGGTCTATGGGACTGTGTGTGGAGTGATAAACACCTCTATTACATCCTATGTGTTTATTTGTCTGTACATTTGTATGTGCATTTGTATGTAACACTCCCTTTCCTGCTCAGGGAACTACAGACTGCATTGTATAGTATCTACGAAGCCCGAACAGTCAAACATGAGAGACAACACAGCATGAATCTGCATCAGTGTAGTCCTGGTTAACAGGCAAATATCGTCCAACACAAGTTCTTATTTGTTAACCCTCCTGTTTCCTCATTTACGGGCACCAAAAATATTGTTCCCTTGTCTGAAAAAAATCCAAAAATTCAGCAAAAAATTCCCCACATTTATAAAAACTTGCAAAAATCTTCAGGAAGAAAATTCCTTGAAAGTTTCCCTTAAAAGTTTTATTTTTTTAAAAAAAATCCCCAAATTTGACAAGAAATAAAAATTGAAAAAATAATTTAAAATTTTTAAAAATATTTTCAAAAAAATGAACAAAAATCTTTTAAAAAATCCTAAAAATATCTAAAGTGATTCCATATATATCAGTAAAAGTTCTAATATTTTCGTTAAGAACATTCAGAAGAAAATTAACCAAAATCCAGCGAATGTCACTGGATTTTGGTTCAGTTTTTTCCCAAATGTTCTGAAAGAAACTTTTTTTTAACATTTCTTTTTTCAACCAAAAAATTTTCAAAAAATTTCCCAAAAATGTTGAAAATGTGGAAGTTTTCACTGTAAAATTTTTTTTTTTTTTCAAAATTTTCAAACTTTAAAATGGGTCAATTTGATCCGCAGGATGACACAAGGGTTAATAAGGGTGATTTCATGTCACATTCATTGAATTACTTGCTGCTTATGGTCATGAAAAACTACACTGCACTGGACATCTTGGTTACAACAGCATCATCACATCAACACTTTACGAAAGGCAAACATGAAATAGGATTTACCGTAGGAGAAGGTGTCAGGAAGAGGCACCCCATGGCCTGCTAGTTCCTGAAAGGTCCAGAACTTGTTGACACAATTGAGTATGGCCTGGGGCCGGTTGATCAGCCGACAGCCCATCTTTTCCAGGTGGCGCAGCACAGTGATGTCACTATCCGACTGGACCCATGGCGTGGGCACCCGCACCACCACCACCTGGGGGTAAGACGTCACCAGTTCCTGCTCCACTCGCAGACCTGGAGGTGTGAGATGGCGATGGGGGAATGGAAGAGAAACCAACATCATTAGACAAAAATCCTGAATTTTATTAACAATGTGAAGTCATATATATCCATTACATTCTACATGGCATACAGTTCTCAGTCATGATGCAGAGATCTTACTGGTTTCTTGTGAGTTTATGGCACTCATGGAACCAGTGCTATCGGCCAGCATCTGGCTTGCCTTCTCTACTTGCAAGGTTAGAGAGTAATGCGTCATTGTTTAGAACTCCCATTACATCCTGAAAGTCACATTTAAAGCCTGGAAACATTGTGAAAGCTTCTGGTGAGATTTGGAACCATCGTGTACTGGTGGAAAAGCTTACTCCTCTTATGGAGACTGTTTGTGGACGCTGCTCCAGTCGTCACCACACAGCTCAGACTGGGAGTTGGCCAGTTTACAGGACCAGGCGGAGGCAGCCAGCTCCGAGGATGGTGGTTTTGAGCAATGAATATAGAACCTGCAGTGACTGCTGATACAAACATTTACATACTGCCCATAGCCATATATAGAGCACCTCTGCAGTGCTGCATTATTGTTGCCCTTTTTAACAGAGAGAGAAAAATCCTTGCTGATATACTGATGCTTTTTACCAGGGGTGTCAAACTCATCTTAATTCAGGTTCCACATTCAGCCCAATTTGATCTCCAGTGGACCGGACCAGGAAAATCACAGCATAATAACCGATAAATAACTACAGCTCCAAATTTTTCCTTTGTTTTAGTCCAAAAAAATACATTCTGAAAATATTCACATTTAAGGAATTATCTTTCTACAAAACATTAAGAACAACCTGAAATTACTTAAGAAAAGCAAGCTCCTAGATGGATTATGTTACCTGATAAAAACCACACGTCATCACACGTCAGATGACGCTCTGAGGAAGACCACGGTTAAAACATGTCAGCGAGGTAAAAACTATCTTTTCCTTACTTAGTTGTCGGTTAAAAAGTTACGCTATTCAAAAGTAAGTTCAATTTCAACAGCATTATGCCTCAGTTTATCATTTAGACATTACAATTTACAGATCACAGTGTCTATAAAGGCACAAAACATTCAGTCACAGGTATCTGGAATTGAACAATATCGTATTTCACTATAAAAAAGACAAAAAGAAACAAAAACAAGACAAAATATTACAAAGATGCAAAAATCAGTGTAATCTAATAGATCTAGAACCTGAGCTGTGTTTTGCTTCACCAAAAGTCAAATCGACATTGGTTTTCAATGTCTCAGCCTGACACCACTTTTATTATGCAAATCCAAGCTACGTAACCACAATAGGCTAACTGAGCACATCTGAATAGGTCACTGATCAGCCATTTCAATTCAGCACAGCATGTAAAAGCCACAGAAAACAGGAGAGAGTTTACAAAGAGGAGCTTGTATAGAATGATGGCGAGAATAAAGCTGGTGTAAAATGGAATACAACAACTTTTCTACAAAGGCTACAAATTTGACAAATCCCAACATTCAACAGCCTCCTCCATCCGCAGCTATGTGAATCTGCAGAACAGGATAAATTAGAAACCACACAGAGTACTGGCTTCACATTTTCTGACACAGATGGCAAATTCGCTTGCCATGGACCAAGATTCTGAAGCATTTCGCTGGTGACTGGTGCTACTTTGTCACCCTGCATGACAAGAGGAAACCGAGACAGACTGTGAGACTTCTGAGCCTGTGATGCAACCCGAGAGCTCATCAGGACGAACAGATTAAGAGACGGCAGAATCTGTGCGTACGTGTGGACATGTACACTGTGTGCAGGAAAGAAGGGAGGAGAAACATTTGTCAGCGTTCGGCACTTCACCTCCACCGTGACATGAATTTCAGCCATCTTAGAGTCTCCAGGCTCACAGCAGCGATAATGGCTGTGGCTGAGATCATCAGAGGTCAACAGAAGCTTGATGGTTGCTGTATACATGATAACAGCAGCTAGATAGCTACTGATGTGCCTGCAGATGCACCGTGCACAGACCCTGCACAGACCCTGCATAATGCATGTCCTGCACAGGTTTCTTTTAAAGCAGGGGTGTCAAACATGCGGCCTGCGGGTCAAAACCGGTCCTCCAGAGGGTCCAATCCGGCCCTCAAAGTGTAAAAATTACAGAGAAGACATTAACTGCAGATTGTAAATCAGTAAAATTATAAATTTGAAATATTTTTTAGACCATGACAAGTTGTTTTGATCATGAAGTAAAATATTATATTGCTCATTGTTCTTTTGTCATTTTGTATCTCATTTTTGTAATAGTTGGCCTTGTTTTTTCTTATTTTTATCATTTGTGTCACGTTTTTATCATTTTGTTTCTCATTTTTGTCATTTTGTGTTTTATTTTTGTCTAGCTTGTGTTTTTTGTCTTATTTTTGTCATTTTGTGTTTTGCTTTATTGATTTTGTGTATAATTTGTGTCGTTGGTCTACCATTTTGCCGTTTTGTTTCTCGCTATGTCTTGTTTGTCCATTTTTTGGTCGCTTTGTACCTTTTTTTGTCTAATTTTTTGTCTCTTTTTGGTTTCATTTTGCATCGTTAGTCTCATTTTTTGTCATTTTGTTTCTTGCTTTTGTTGTTTGTATCTCATTTTTGTAACATTTTGTCTTGTTTTTGTTGTTTTTTTGTCTTTTTAAAAGTAAAATACTATATCATTCAGTTCCGGGTAGCTGTGACTAAATGTTGTGTTCCTTTGTCGACACTCTGTGATCTGGAAGCTGTAATGTGTAAATGATAAACTGAGGCTGAATGTTGATGAAACTGAACTTAATTTTCTGAAGAAATTTCATGTTGTTCATGATGTTTTGTGGAAAGATAATTCTTTAAACTTGAACATTTTGAGAATGTACTTTTTTGCACTAAAACAAAGGGAAAAAATGGAGTTGTGGTTATTTATTTATGTTATGCTTTTACTGGTTAAATGTGGCCTCTGAACTAAAATGAGTTTGACACCCCTGCTTTAGGGTCAGCGTGTGCAGACAGGTAAACGGGGGTAGAACAGGAGAAAGGCGACAGGCAGAAAAGGTCAGGGATGTCTTGTAGCTAACACAGAGGAAGGGAGGGGGAAAATGTGGCGCATGATAATAGGAGTATGAAGCCATGAAAAGACCCCGCCCCTCCCTTTCTTTTTTCCTCCCTCCTCACAATCTCAGTACAGAAGCAGGAGGATTCACTGTCTCTCCAGCCCTATTCAGCGCTCTCACACACTGCTCTGATTGTGTAGCAACTGAGAGCGCTGTGAGTGGTGTTACAGTGGGAAGTGTCAGGGGATGTGGTCTCATGGTTTTTGACAGACAGTATTCACAGTGCTCGTCTCCATCTCCAGGGGGACCAAACAGAGACCAATGAGGCAGCTGGATGAATCAGTCCTATTCATCTGTGCAAG
Source organism: Amphiprion clarkii (assembly GCA_027123335.1). Taxonomy (NCBI): domain Eukaryota; kingdom Metazoa; phylum Chordata; class Actinopteri; family Pomacentridae; genus Amphiprion; species Amphiprion clarkii. The sequence continues at coordinate 1,663,498 of CM049574.1, forward strand.
CGTTCGTGTGCGATGCATCATGTGACCAAATGTTCAGAAATCCTGTCCATGCCAACGTTTGGCAATTTCAGCATAGGTTGTTATGAGGCAATGTCTGAATTTAGAGAGGGTGCGATGGGTTTATAGTCACAAACGACGGGATTTCTCTCTTTCTTTTATGACAAATCGCAATGTTTTCATTGTTCGGCGGACTAAATAGGTGGGTCCCATTTTCGATCTGCCTGACAAAGCTAACATGCATAACAAGCATTCTATGCATGCCGCTGCAACGTCACAAAGCAGGCTGATAAACGCTGCGGCAGTGTTTGGCTGGTCGGTCCTGCCAGACCTGAATGCAGCCAACTGTGGATGTCCTGTCTACATTAGCCTGAGGAGGCAGCAGGTCAACCCACGCCTTCTCCTGGTTTGGTTTGCGCCAACAATGCCTCCAATGGCCAATCTGCATATCTGTCATCAGTAACACACATCAAACAAAAACATATACATAGGCCCACTGTGAGGCCAAGCAAAAAAACCCTTCTGTTCACTCAGCACAGAGGCCTGTGTATTGCTGTGTACAGCTACTTTATAGTACTTGAACTTACTGAGGCCAACAAGATGTATGATGAGATGACAAAAATATCTGGCAACCGGAGTTCAGCAAATGCATTAAACTGTCACTGAAGAATTCTCAGACTGAAGAGGTCAAACCCATTACCACATTAACTGTGATATAATGCAGGGGTGTCAAACATACGGCCCACAGGCCAAAACCGGCCCATCAGAGGGTCTAACCCGGCCCTCAAAGTGTAAAAATTAGAGAAGACATTAGACCTTGACAAGTTGTTTTGATCATAAAGTAAAATACTAGATTGTTCATTGTTCTTTTGTCATTTTGTGGCTCGTTTTTGTAATATTTTGTCTCGTTTTTGTCATTTTTTTGGTCGTTTTTTTGTCTGACTTGTCGTTTGTCTCATGTTTTTGTCATTTTGTTTCTCGTTTTTGTCGTTTTGTGATTCCTTTTTGTTTCACTTGTGTCCTATTTTTGTTATTTGTGTTTTGCTTGATTCGTTGTTCTGTGTAGCGTTTTTGGCGTTTTGTGGGGTTTTTTTGTCTCGGTTGTGGCGTCTGTACATTTTTTGGTCATTTTGTTTGTCACTTTTGACATTTTTTGTCTCGTTTGTCCATTTTTTTGGCACTTTGTAACTTTTTTGTCAAACTTCTTGTCTCTTTTTTGCCGTTTGTCTCATTTTTTGTCGTTTTGTATCTTGTTCTTGCAATATTTTGTCCTTTTTTTCTGACTTTTGTCATTTTGATCATAAAGTAAAATACTACATCATTCAGTTCCAGATGACTAAATATTGTGTTCCTTTGTAGACACTCTGTGATCTGGAAGTTGTAATGTGGAAATGATAAACTGAGGCATAGTATTGCTGAAACTGAATTTATTTTTCTTAAGAAATTTAAGGTTGTTCATAATGTTTTGTAAAAAAAAGACAATTCCTTTAATGTGAACTTTTTTGCACTAAAACAAAGAAAAAAAATTTGGAGTTGTCGCTATTTATAGGGTAATATTATGTTGGAACTTTACTGGTCCGGTCCACTGGATATCAAACTGGGCTGAATGTGGCCCCTGAACTAAAGAGTCTGGGAGGTCTTTTAATATGACTGAATACCATATTTTGGATGAGATCTGGCATGATGATACTCATGTGTAACACAGCCTCATGTATATTTTGTAGGGAACTGAAGATAGACTACTTGGGTACAGTGACAGTCAGTTTACCGTGTTCATGAGCCTTACTCAGTGGTTATTTTTATAGATCTGTCACAACGTTATGTAGGAAATATTTCTGCCTCATCTAGTCTCAGCTGCTGCAAACAACACAATACATCACTGCTATTTTATCTGAAGTTCCTTTGGCATGTAATAATATTTGATACTGCGGCTGGTAACATTGGCAAATCAACTTGTGCTAACCTTCTTATCCAATAAAGCATTGCTTCTCTTGTGGCCTGTGCCATTTATTTGGTTTGAGTGGAAAAAAAAAACACTGTAGAAGACGAAGATGCATCGTGATTCTTCCAATAATATTTGTGGGTTTGTGGTCATCTGTTCCCCCACCAGTTTTTACAATTATCATCAACATCATTCAGTACCAGAAAGTATGAAGCTCGAAGGCTTAAAATGCAACAATCATAGAGCAGACACTGTTTTCTACGGCTGCTGCAGCTATGCAAATTACACACGCAAGTGCTTATTCGCAAAAAAGAACGGTTAAACATTAAGTACAGATAAAATTTTGCATGAAAAGATATGTCTGTCAATTACGTTCTAATACTATTGTAGGAATAAACTCTACAGCAGGGGTGTCAAACATGCGGCCCCTGGGCCAAAACTGACCCTCCAGAGGGTCAAATCCGGCCCATGGGACGACTTTGTAAAGTTTAAAAAATACACAGAAGAAAATAGTTTTTTTGCAAATATGTAAATTTGCAAAACTATAAATTTTAAATGATTTCTAGACAAGTTGTTTTGATCAGAAAGGAAAATACTGTATTGCTGAATGTCTTTTTGTCATTTTGTGTCTCATTTTGTCTTGTTTTTGTTGCTTTTTGTCTTTTTTTGCCTGACTTTTGTTGTTCGTCTCATGTTTTTGTCATTTTGTGTTTCCTTTTTGTTTCGCATGTGTTTTTGTCTTATTTTTGTCATTTTGTGTTTTGCTTTATTCGTTGTTTTGTTGGTCGTTTTTGTTGTTTTGTGTTGTTTTGTCTCGCTTGTGTTGTTTGCCTATTTTTTTTGTCATTTCTTGTCTTGTTTGTGTCATCTGTGTAATTTTTTTAATCTTGTTTTTGTCTATTTTTTGTCGCTTTTTTGTCTCTTTTGTTGTGTTTCACGTCGTTCTGCTCATTCATTTTGTTTCTCGTTTTTGTCGTGTTGCGTCTCATTTTTGTAATGTTTTGTCTTATTTTTGTTGTTTTATGTCTTTAAACTCAGTGCGTGACATGAATGTGCTTCCTTATGTTTAGCTTTTTATCTTCAGTGTAGGCTGCATTCTTATCTAGAGGAAAAAGCAACTTCTGTGAGCCTCTTTGACAACACCAATAAAATGCAAATAGACCTTTCCAGGCTGTATGTGAGAAGCTGCAAATGAGATGCTGCTGGCTAATTGACAAACAAGCTGTTTTAGTGGAAGAAAACATGTGCAATCAAGTCACAGTCCAAAAAAGACTTTAAACTCTCTTCATTATTTTAAAGTGTAAAATATATTGGCAAAGAATTGATACAATTTCTTGCGCAATAAAGAACTCAAAGTGTGAGCAAGCAACATGAGCAGCGTCATTGTTACTGTCATCAAGGATTTTTGACATGATGTAGCTTCATTTAACCAACGTAAAACAACTAATAACAGATTGTAAATGCAAATCAAGTTCAGCAGCAACATTATTTCACTGTAAAAGCTTTATTTCTTATAAAATTTAGAGTTTGTGCTTCACAAACAGCCAAAACAAGAACTGCCATGAAGCCACAGTACTAATATCTGTATCAGCTTGTAAATTAAGATAGTGAACCTGCCTCAATGTTCTATCTTCACTGGCACAGAAGTGTTGCATTTATCATGTTTGGGATAAAAGAGGGCCCAGTGGCAAACACAGGGATCAAAAAGGATCGTGACATCAATTCATATCCGGTCTCTTAAGTCTATTCAGTCATGGGATGTGAAATGCCTCCAGCTAGCTGAATGTTGGGTTTAGCTGTCGTATGTGAAGGGCCGTCATTCGTCATTAAAACATAATGATGTGCATGTGTGGGTGCACATACAGATCGCTCCTCCTAGGGACACATTGAACCCATTAACTTCAGTGTTAAACATGGACCTCAACCTGATGTGAGAACACACAAACGAGCCAAGAGAAGGAGAAGCCCTTTGAAACAGCAAGCTGTAAATGTGTTATCAGTTTTAAGACTGTGATAGCACTCTGACCTTCCCTAAAACAAATACTAGGCATCCATGAACTTTTTGGGGGTTTTGGTTGATGGTGTGGCTTTATTAGTTTTGGAAGGCTGATCTTTGAACAAGTTCTGCTATCAGAGCTACATATGTCTTCATTTTGAGACTAAATTTACTAAATGTATTTACTTTATGATCAAAACAACAAAAGTCAGACAAAAAAAAGACAAAAAATCAAAAACAAGACAAAATATTACAAAAATGAGACACAAAAAGACAAAACTGAGACAAAAAACAAAAACAAGACAAAATATTACAAAAATAAGAGACAAAACGACAAAAATGAGACACAAAATGACAAAAGAACAATGAGCAATCTAGTATTTTACTTTATGATCAAAACAACTTGTCATGGAAATTATTTTAAATTTATAGTTTTACAAATTTACAACCTGCAGTTAATGTCTTCTCTGTAATTTTTACACTTTGAGGGCTGGACTGGTTTGACACACCTGCTGTAAAAGCTGCTGTTTTATTTGATCATTCCTCACATTTTAATTACTATTTTGTCATATTTACATAAGAATTAACTGCATTAACAGTCAGTAAGTTGTAAATAAAACAAGTGTTTCTGCATCCATGAATATGCGAGGGTTCACCAGGGTCTGTGCATGAACTCTTGTGCATGCAGCTCAAAATTTATGTCAGTACAGACAGTCCCTGTGTCGACTACCAGAGCTGAAGTGTATATGCTGGACAGTAGTGTATATGTCTGGAATATGGCCTAGTGTGCATGTATAGAACAGAGTCCTTCGAGTAGAAACTAGTATAACAGCAACAACTATGCATCTGTGATCTCCACAGCTGTCCTTGTGTGAATCCACAAGGGAGCTAAATCTAGATTTAACTCCCTTGACTGTGTCCTTGCCTCTTTAAAGAGTCTGCCTCCTTGCCCCTTTAAAGCCAAGGAGTCTGCCTCCTTGCCCCATCCCAGGGCAAGTCTTGTTTATTCACAAATTTCTGATGAAACAAGGCCTAACGCTACAGTTTAGCTCCCCGATCTATCAACACTGCTGATCATTAGTTATTGTTGTCTTTCAATGCAATAATGTAGACAGTTTAAAGGATTGGGCAGATTTAGCATTCAGTTGTGTCTAAAATTACTCATACCCTTACCACAATATAATTTATAGTAAATCTGTATTTGACTAATAGTTTTTCCTGCTGGATATGACCGAAACAAGTGACTATTTATAGTAAATTTGGTCAATGGTGGTTCACACTTGACAGGATTGTGAACTACCATTTGTCTATGAAGTGTTAAAAAAGATTAGGATAGTTTACACTAACTGATCTCGTCTCAGTCATGACAGCTGTATTTCCTTAAGTTTAATTTAACTTAACTTGTTTCTTTCCTCTGGTTCTTTATCTTTGTGCATATCCACACTGAGATATTCTGCATGCTAGAAAAGAGAAGCAACTTTGTTTTGATAAAGACTATGCAGCCAAGATGCCAATTCCTGTTTTGATTTTGCATTGGAAATGACCTGAGTTTCTGTAATCCACATGCAAATTAAGTGTGGCCAAATCGCATCGAGATAAAAGCTGCACTTAATGCTAGGTGCACACATGGCCAGTACGCACCTCAAGACCCCAGCCATAGAGTACACTCTGTGGCTTCCTGTGTGGCCAAAAGACAATCTGTCCACTGGCTGTTAATAGGCTCAGAAGACATTTAGTGAATGCAGACTTAGGGCCAGCAGTGGATTATAGTGCATGCTAACTGCCACGCTTATGTGTATCTTGCTAAGCGACAGGTCTAGACAGCCGTCTACCTATATATCTGTGTTGGCTGCTACGATCTCTTTATCCTGATCCGCCTCTTCTTTAGATCAAGTAACAAAAAATACACTTTAATGTTGTTTTAATGTGATAGGCATTCTGTATAAAAGCCACAAATAACCCATTCTAGGCTTCGTTTATGTTCACAAATATCCTTTTGGCTGTCCTATGGGATGTGAAATGTATGTCAGTTCTTAAGTGCCATGCTTTCCACTTTAATGCCCATCTGTTGGCATGTGAGGCCCAATGCTGCGTGTAAAGCTTTGCCATGACTAAGCTGTACAGTACGATGCAGTGGTATAAAGTAATGGCATGTAGACAGCAAGGAACACGCTGCCCAGTCGCACCTCTATTCATTCCACTTCAGTACATTTTCTCCCGTCTATTCAGCCTCTGCCAATGTCAGCCTACACCATTTATGTGTTAATTGGGACTTTCACACCTCTCATCTGGTGACACTGCCCCACCACTTCATTTCACACCACCCTAACAAATTCCATGTGTGTCCATTTGTTGAGAGTTCCTACTGTTACCATCACTTTAGCGAGGCCTCCTGAGTCATTACTGCAAAATTACAACATTTCACTGTAATGACTCTGGAGCGAGCCGTACGAAACGACAACAGAAGACTGATCGATGATTATGAGTGTTGGTGGGATAGACGAGGTAGTATGTGCAGAAAGATTAGGATGATACGGGGGTGGCTGATTTTAGGTTTGACAATCAATTGCACCGTTTGAGCGATTTCAAGGAATAACACACAGGTTGTGGCTGGACAGATGCAAGATTTGCCTACCTTCATGCGCATTGATTTCCTTATCCTTCTTGAATGCAACATGTGTGAGCTGCTGTGATGCCTTCAGCTTCCCCAAGGGGATGAATGAAATATCTATCTATCTATCTATCTATCTATCTATCTATCTATCTATCTATCTATCTATCTATCTATCTATCTATCTATCTATCTATCTGAGTGTTTATGGTTTCTTGGTTAGTTAATTATGAATTGTAAACATTACTTTAGGTGTCTTATTTTAAATCACTACCTTTAACATCTCAAAAAGAAAACATAAGTTGTTACTCAAACTGATCTAGTCTGTTTGCGATTCTTTTAGCAGAATGAAACATGCTGACTTGTGTTTCTCATTCTCTAGGCTGCTTAAAATGTCTATCTCTCCATCTAAGGACACTTCCGAGAAGGACATGCAAGGGATTGAACCGACAACCTTGCGATCAGTGGACAACCCGCTCTAGTATGAGAGTAAGAGATCATACAAATTTACAACAGGGTTTCCAACAAGCCAAAGTTATTAAAGCATTAGTGACCACCAAACTGAGAGTGGCTCAAGAAGATTCTATGTACATCTGATTCTGTGCAGAACCCTCAAACTAACAGGATTCTGGTGGCTATCTATCTATCTATCTATCTATCTATCTATCTATCTATCTATCTATCTATCTATCTATCTATCTATCTATCTATCTATCTATCATGTGTTTATGGTTTCTTGGTTAGTCAATTAAGAATTGTAAACATTACTTTAGGTGTCTTATGGTAAATCACTACACTTAACATCTCAAAAAGGAAAATTTCTAAGTGATTACTCAAACAGATCTAGTCTATTCGCGACTCTTCTGGCAGGATGAAACATGTTAACTTGTGTTTCTCGTTCTCTAGGCTGCTTAAAAATGAAAAAACCCTGCTTTAAATATGAGATTCTCTGATAAAACCCGCAGCTTGAACATCAGAGTCAACATAATGTGCAGCAACATGACAGGAGCTCGACTTGATCCCACTAATAAATGCCTGTTTCTGTAATTACCGGGTTCCTGTGCTATTAAAAAAAGGCTATCTCCGGTCGCTTGTGTACATCTGATCATCCACCACAGTGTTTGAATTGCAACGTATTCAGCGAAATCAAATCAGGCGTCATCGCTGCCTTCACACTGGAGGCAGTCTAAGCTGGAAAGTGGGTTAGGCGGTCACGGCTGTGCTTACACTTCGCTTCCTTGCTAGCAGAGCAGACCGGGCTAACCCACCGCTCGCTTTACGGCAGTGTGGTCCCCAAACAATGACCAGTCTGCCATTAACTTTGCGGAGCACGTAAACGCACCATCGATCTCACACCCGAGCCAAACTGCATCGTTAGCTCGCACAGTTTTACGCTCACACATCGACAACTTTGATCAATACTTGCCTAACTGCCCCTCGCTGATCGTCAGCACAATTTGATCCATGAGCAGGGAGCGGAATTCAACATCCTCGTCGGCGCAGCGCTCCTTCAGCGCCCGGAGGATCTGAACTTGTGGGTACTCCTGGTGGATGCGCCGGTCGGTCACGAACCAAACCCGAGAACACATTTTTTCTTCTTTTCTTTTTGGATTGGAAAGTTCTTCAAACAAAAAAGAGGGGGGAAGAGAAGAAAAAATCCGCAGCTGTGGGGGCGGCAGGTGTGCGGTGGGCAGCGCGCGGGCTCCGGGGTTCGGGCGGCAGCGGAGTAGCACGAGAGATGCTCACACAATGAAGAGCTCGGCGGCTAGCGGTGCGAGCGGGCTGTGATGTGGCTAAAAACACGACCGACCGCAGTGCTTCAACCGCTGTCTGGACCGAACCGGCGAGGGACCGAACGAGCTTCTTTATCACCTTTGTTTCCCGTCGCCTCCAGCCATTTAGTCCTCCAGTTCTGCTGAACCGAGCGAATTCGACACAGAAAAAAAGGGAAGATAACGGTAATATCACCCGCACCAAAACTTGTCTCTTTCAATGCAGCTCTTGCCGCCGGGGCGAACAAAAAAAAGAAAAAAAAAAAGCTCAAGCTGCGCCTCTCTGTATTTCCGCTCTCCGCCTCGGCACTGGGTTAAGTTTTTTTGTTTTTTCCCGTGATCACTGAGCGCCAAGTCCTCGGTTTATCACGATAAAGTGAAGCTAACCCACAACACCGCTACTCTCTGTGTGCTGCGTTTGGCTGCTATCCACGAGGTATTGGTGCTGAAAAGTGCACGCGCCTCGTTTACAACTACACTCGTCCGCGCTCACGTCGACCAGTAAGGAAAAGATAAAAAAAATCGGGGCCTGCCCCAAAACAAAGGTTCTGAGGGGCGTCGGCCAATCACAGCCCGGCAACCGCCTCTCTGCCCAAACAACACGCGGAAGCAGTGGGCGAGGCGCGACCCCGTTAGCCAATCACAGATGAGTTAAACTGCCGAATGGGGGCGGGGCCTGGTGAGGGCGCGCACAGAAACGCTGCGAGAAGTCTGCAATGCGCACGGGTCCGCGCACTTTTCCGAACCGGTTCAGACCAGACGGTGCGAGGAGGTCTGGCGAACACCGACGGCGCTGTCTCCATGCCGAAGTGGCAGGAAATGAAACAAGGTCATCGCAGACCGAAGATACAACCAGCCTCACTTTCTTTTTCTTTATTTCCGTGTCGTTTTCCCCAAACCGAGAGGCGTTTATGGCAACAAACTGTTCTGTATTGAGACGGTGGCCATTGTTTAGCATCCAGGGTGAACTGTGTGTGACTGAGGAGGAAAACACCTCAATGTGACAGCGGAGCGAAATTATGCGATTGACCCACTTCTCGTTCCCTTCCTCTCTGTCCTAGTGTGTTCGGCAGTTCATTATTAGAGGATGGAAGTCTGAACACACAGGCTTCATAGGCACATTTTTAAATTCGCTGGGACTTGCACTTTCCGAGGATCTCATTACCCATGTCCTTAAATCATCTTACGAAAAAAGAAAAACTAATCCCTGAACTAGCCTGAGAATAACCACATTTTAAAAATATATTTAATACAATACTTACTCATTGATAGTGTTATGTAAATACATGTATGTATTGCAAACGGTAACTTACAATAACCAATTCGGCATACTTTTAACAGTGGTAATATAAAGTATAAATAAATACTATTATTATAATAAATAATAAATGCTTCCTGTTTCGTCTCCCAAAGCATTATGGGAACTATGGCTTTAAAATTCATAACAATAATATCCCCAAATATTAGCTGAGTAAACCCACCTTATTATTCTCCCCCTGAGCCCTACATAAAGTGTGTATTAAAATTGTAGTACAGTGGCCTTGATAATCTTTAAATAGTCTTGAAATCATTTAAAAAAAAAAAAAAAGAAAGTGGTTTTGAAGTATGGTCATGTAATACTTAGAGAGCACAAAATAAGCCTGTCTGTTGCTGTTTTTTCTGTGATAATGAAAATATATAGGCTTTTCTTGTTAAATCAGTGTAAAAAAAATTGTACATTTTACAGTGAAAAACTCTCAAACCATGAAGGTAAAAATCTGTAAACTCTAAAACAGTTGGATGCAGTTTATGTAACACTGAATCACCGTAAACAGGTTAATATATATATTATACTTTTTTTCTCTTGAAAAAATACATTTCCCAACTCCTGCACAGTTTTTAATGGAAAAATGCCGTAATATGTAGAACAATACTGTAATTTTTGCATTTAATTCTCGAAAAGAATACAGTTTTTGCCAGTTAAATGTACATATTGTTGTAGTGGTAATGGAAACATGCTGCAATATTTATAACAAGTAACATGGCGATTTCTGCATTTATTGTCATGTTAAAAATGCAGTTTGTTACCGGTCAAATTGATGCACTTTTGTGTTAATAAAGGACATATGCTTTAAAATATATGATGGCTTTAACTGCAATTTTTGCTAAAAAGACATATATTTAATGTTAAACACACTAACTGTTGTGCTGATGATGGAAAAACGCTATAATATTTAAAATAAGTTAAACAAACTTTATTTTATATAGTATTTTCATCTAAATTTTCAATTTTTTAAAAGTTAAAACTTATTTTTTTTACAGTAAAATATGGAATTTAACCCTTCAATCAACAATATCAATACATTTCTTTACCATGAATGCAGAAAATGTTTTACCGTAATTTTGCGTTAGCATTCTAGCAACCACAGCTGCCGTAATTTTGAAGGTGGTGAGTGGAGTCAAAGTTGAAAGTTTGAGAGTGTTTTGTCAGGTGTTCCAGTCATTAACTGCTGCAAAGCAAAAAGAGTTACAGCCAAAAATAGTAGCAGTATTGGGAATGATGAGCTTGATGTATTCACTAGACCTAGTGTGGTATGAATTATGGGCGAGGTGAAGAAGAGAAGACAGGTAGGGAGATGTCTTGCCCAGAACTGACTTGTAAACAAAATGAAACCAGTGGTGAAGCTGCCAGGTATGAAGGGAAGGCCACCTCACCAATGTATAGACATTGCAGTGGTGAGTGTGGAAGGGTGCGTTAGTGGCAAAGCGGATGACTGAGTTGTAAAGAGTGTCCAATTTTTTGAGCATGGTATTTGGGACCATTTTGTAGATGATGTTGCTGCAATCCAGAATCGTGAATATTCATCACTGACAAGGGTGTGTTTGGCAGCATGAAGTCTGCTTGTGCATTCTCAGACGGACTCTAAGATGCTGAAATCAGGACTCCATGTGAAAATGGTTCGCTATAATCTCAGAGATCCCTCTGATTTGACTCATATTTGTTGAACACTGACACACTCCTTCATCAGTTCATATACTGACAGTAGTCCTGTATTGAAAATGTGTGTTATAGCAATATCAATACATTAAATCAACCCATTCGACCTTCCAATAGAACACACAGAGACATTTTTAAGGGTTATAATTTTAAGATCCAGCCTTCATCAGTGCACTCGTTCTGCAGAAACACTTATTTGATTCTAAAATGTAGATAATATTCAGATGAACAGAATTTAAACTGTATAATTTTCTATTTAACTCAGTTTTCTGTGAAGGATCTGTAACTCCTGGATGTCCAACCTTTGCTGGCGATTTTCAAAAAAATGTGCTCTAAATCACTATTTATCAAATGAAAGGTACAGAAAACACACCAGAATATAAAAGCAGCCCTCCCAGATTTGACAGGTTGCAGGATTAAAGTCTGTGTCAGCTGCTTATGTCTCCCTGTGCATCCTCAGACAGACTCTGAGATGCTGAAATCAGGGCTCCATGTTAAAATGGTTAGAATCTCCCTTCAAAGTGACTCATATTTGTGGAACACTGACACACTTCTCCGAGCATTCATATACTGATAAAATGTGTGTTGTGGCCTGTTTTGGAGGACATTTTAACAAAGGCAGTTTCATGATCAATACATTATATGAACCCATACAGCCTTCCCATAGAAAACACAGACATCTAAAATACATTTTCATTCTGCAGAAACACACTGATCCAAATATAAAATATTAGTATTAGGATTAACACAATTTCAAGCTGTCATTTTCAGTTAACTCCACATAGTGCTCAAATATTTATGAAGGATCTGTAAGTCAAAAAATATGTGCTCTAAATCAGTAATAATCACATTAAAATCACAGAACACGCTCATACAGCTGAATATAAAACCAAACTTCCCAAACAGCCTTATTTCTGCTCTGTCTTCAAACTGATGCAATTCTCATTTGCAGGCAGGTCGGGTAGGTTGTTCTCGCGAGACTGCATCTTGCACAGCAACCACCAGCGAGACAAAAAAAAAAAAAAAAGATCCATGTGACTCACCAGTAAATTCTCCCATTAAACCACATGGAAGTTCATAGAAATAAAGTCAGTGCCACAAAGTATCTGTAAAATGAACAAACTAATCTGAATGTTTATACAGATGTTAAACAATTACATGTTATTTAAGAGCGCTTTTATTGTGAAAGCAAACATGTATGTCACTATTATGTGTGGCTGTTTGTGTTATTAGAGCCTAGCTGAAGGTATTACAAAACAGGATTGTGCTTTTGTTTTTGTTTTTTTTCTGAGTCGTTTAGACTGAATGAAAAGATTCAGCTCTCATCCCCGCCCCTATAATTTCCATCCTATCCTCAACCTTCGCCTCCAGGGATGGACGGACTAAACCTCATCAAAATGGTAAATCTGAGCGTTCGCTTGTAACACGTCGTCGTTATGTTTGTTCTTTTACATACCATCTGTGTGTTCATTGTGGTTTTTGTTTGCTTCTTGCAGCATCCTCTGAGCACGACGCACTGCAACGCCGGAGAGCCAACAGGATCAAACCGGGAAGAGCCGGTGCTGCCGCCCAATCAGCGCGAAGTGGGCGGGAGGCGTCGCAGCAGACACATTCCTCTTTACGCACAGCAGCCCAGCCTCCCTCATTTGTCATGTTAGCAACACAGAACCAGCACAGTTTGATTTGAAAATGAGAATAAACTGCTTTAACCCTGCTTAGATCACATGCATCTATCACTGCCCCTCACAACAAAACCAAACCAGCACACTTTGACCCAGATGTGGCTCCAGAGCTGGTCAAGCATTAGTGTGCATTATGGGGTAAATGTGGAGATTGAATGAAAGCAGCACAACAAAAGCAGGCTAATCTAATTATAAGAAGCCCATCAATGTTTGGATAGAGACTCAGCACAGAGCATTCAGCTGCAGTTGTTCACATTTTGCCATCACGAGATGAACAAACCGTCCATTGTTTTTGGCCATGAGGTCAAGCTTGCAAAACAGGCTGGCAATTTGCAAGGATGAGACACATGAGAAGGCCAATTTCAGTGTGAACACACGTAGAATGAGTTGTACTTTGAATGGAGGCGGCTTTCATTTGGCTCTTCATGGTTCCCAATGCTTAAGGATGTTTCATTAAATTGATGCAAAACATAGTTAGGTGCACATTCAACAAAAGATGCCTCAGGATTTTTGAACTACAGCAACACGTTGTCTTAGGCTAGAGAGTCCTCTGGTGGTGGACTGACAGATTGCAACAACTGGCCCAGAGGACGGTTACCCGCCTCCTGTTTATAGTTTACATTTCTTAAAATAAAATCATGTGGAAGGTGAAGGCCAAGGTGGTCCCAGTGACATTAGTTCAATTTAGATTCATTTAAATGGCGCCAATTCGCAACATATGTCATCTCATATCACTTAGTGAATGATCTACACTTATATAGCGCCTTTCTGGTTTATTGATGCTCAAAGTGTCACACATACATTCACACGCCAATGGTGACAGAACTTCCATGCAAGGTGCCTGCTATCGGGACCAACTTATGTTTTGCCCAAGGACACCTCAGGGCAAGACATGCCAGGGACTGAACCACCAATCTTGCAATCAGTGGACAACCTGCTCTAGTATGAAAATAAGAGACCATACAAATTTAGAAGAGTCCCCAACAATCCAAAGGTATTAAAGCATTAGTGACCCCTGTGACCCAGTCACTCCTGTGTCCATCCGTCCATCCATCCGTCCGTCCATCTATCTATCTATCTATCTATCTATCTATCTATCTATCTATCTATCTATCTATCTATCTATCTATCTATCTATCTATCTATCTATCTATCTATCTATCTATCTATCTATCTATCTATCTATCTATCTTCTGTGAAGGGAAAAATACTCCCTTTCCTCTTATTGTGGTATTTCCTTGCAGCCGTTAGTGGAAGACATTCCAGAATATCTTGCGGTCACCTTAAATCAAGTTGTAGAACTTATAGGTCACTTCAGATTATCCTACAGGTTATCACCTTTGACCCTATTTCCTCCTAATCTGGGGCTGACAGTATGTTTATTCCCTCTCTGTCCCTAGTATGACCCTGAGAAAAGCAGAAGCTGTTGGTTATGATTAGATATTGTCTCGTTGACGTTCTTGAGCAGACAAGTTGTCTCCATATTGGGCCGTAATCTAAATATGGCATTCCTCCCAACTCCTTATATACCCAAGGTCAAAGAGAATCCTCAGAGTTGGAGCTGGCAGTGCTCACGTGAATGTTCTGCTTTGTCGAATCACTTCTCCTGACGTCACTAAACCTTATTCTGAACAGAAGCCATCTGAGTGTCTCTGAGTCTGCCTCCTCGTTTGTCTCTCGACTTTGCAGAATTTCCTAACACCTACCTAAACACAGATAGACTGTACTGTTGCCTCACCACCCTCCACTTCCAGTAAGTATTCCACTAACCGTTGCAAGGAACCCCACCATCCAGACGAGTGCAGCACTGAGTTGTTTATGCCCCTAGTACTGGAGAATCATGTGACCAGGCTCACAGACAAAAAACACACGTTTTGTGTCAAGTCTTGTCTGTTAAAAGCTCAGTAAAGGACTATATTTCTGACATGTACTTCTAATAATAGTAATATATATTAACATAATGATCAAAAATGTACTTGTTCTGACTTCTGACCACAGTATTTACAATAATCCTACAGATCTGTCTAGACAGCGAGACATTAAAAACCGTGGAAGGATGAATTGTGCCAGAAAAAAAGTTCAGTTACCTTCTTCAATTCATAAAATGACACCTAGTTATACTAATTTAGCCAAAATATATGCAATACTCAAATCTGTGCATTCTCAAAGTTGGACTTTCGAATAGAAAACACCTCGTAATTCAGTGAAAACTCCATTGTCTGTGCACCAGAGGTTTCAGGTTTTCACATCACAGTTGCATAAGCCTCCTGCACAGCAAACTAGATTTTAGACTGGCTGTGATGCCACAAAACGATGCTTGCAAGTCCAAAACAAAGATTCCAGTAGAATTATGTATGTACATTTAGGTACACAGGTGACAACAGTAAGCAAAGCATGTTTTCAACTGGGCGGAGACTTTAATGTAAATCTAATTATAGGAGTATTTTAGAAGATATAGCCTGAATATTTCCTGTAAATAGGAAGTTTGTGCTCAAAACTGTGCTGCATGTAATCTGTAGCTGAAGCTGCTCCTCTCAACAATGTGAAAACAATCAGTTTAATTCAAAGCTCAAGCAGCACCGTTCAACAGGAACTACTTTACATCAGACATGTATGTTTCCACATTCTGACCTGCTGTGCGAATAATTGAATCTTCTCTGGATACATGCAGATGACAAGCTTTATTATGGGATTATGGAGTTAGCTGGTTGCTGAAGCCTCTGCAGAGAGCTACGGAGCTAAATGTTCCAGGGATTTACACATGTCAAGCAAAATATGTAGAACCCCCACTGTCTCTGCACAGATCTGGATTGTGCCACTGTCATGGCTTTTTTTTTTTTTTTTGCCTATATCCAATAGAAGTGAGCTACTTTACGTTGTGCCTATGAGGAAACTATGATGCTGCAGCAGCTCCACTTCACAAAAGATGTCCTTGTTGGATGGACTGTTAAGCCTTAGAATTGAGTGGAACATATATGTACTGCATATTTGACAGTGGATGTCTTTGTTGAGAACATTGAAAAACAGATGCATCACTCGAAATGTGCATTTACATCCAACATTTACATGCAACAAGTATGCACAGACGTCCTGCAGCAAAGGAAATCTGAGATTACACACTGAAATATGCATTTTCAGGTTAAGATTATGCATTTATGAGGTCGAACTAATCATATGAAGATGAAAAATATTCAGCTGGAACAAGGTGCCCTGACCGATGTCCTCTCCAGGTGGGTGTGCTGTGCCTTCAAAACAGGCCTATGCTCATATTTAATCAACAAATTACAGGAATATTTCAGCTATAACAGATAGGACACAAACCAGGAAGCTGCAGATTTGTTGCAGAATAGTGTAATATATATATATAGCAGATGCCATTATCTTGCTTTGTGAAGCATCAGAATTTTGTGTTTTGGGCATCTGGATGCAACACGGACAGCTGTTCTGTATTTTATGAAATATTAAAAGTCACAGTAGGCCATAATATTAATAATGCTGATTTTGGTTCGTCTAATATTTCAACAAATGAAAAAAAAAAAAACATGCCTCAGCCTGCTGGCGATTAATATCACAGCTGATTATTTTAGTCATAATTATGGCAGGCGTGTCCTAGTGGATCTCATTAATATTGAAATTGGGAACTAGTTAAATGGATGTGATTTCATTTTGTCTTTTTTTTTCCCTTCCCTTCTCCCCCTTCCCTATTGTGGTGCATGAATTCATCTTCAACGTGCTCCGGCTGGCGTTGGAAGTAGTTCCGGTGGTTTAGCAGCCGAGCGGAGCACACAGACCCGGGATCTTCATGTTGCCGGAGCAAACGCGAATAGCGGGTCGAGCTCCTGCCGTCATGCCGGCCGAGTGACCACAGCGGCGGTCAGCTGGACGCCTGCAGCCGCTCCGAGCACCGCAGCCCCCGAGTGACAGCGCCGGAACCACCGCGGGGAGCTTTTGTCTTCGAGGGGGGAATTTTCAAGTGCAGAATCGGCGTCTGGAGCTTCTGAGTACAAAAAAAGAGAGAGAGCGAGAGACTGAGCCGGTTCATATTCAGCATATCCAACATACACCACGGTGAGTCTTTTTTTGAATGTTGCTCGTGAAGCTTGAAGAAGAAATGTTACGAAAAGACAGCGTTTTTTTTGTGTGTGTTTTTAAATTTTTTTTAGTTAGCAGGCCATGACAAGTTCTCTGCCTGTCACTATGTGCATGCATGCAGACGCGGTTTGTCTTTGCAGTGTCCGTGTGGTAAAGTCAACTACCCCAAGTTTAGAGTTTAGTGTTTCCAGTGGCATAGCAGAGGGCTGCAGAGGGGCTTTAATAAGGAGAAACAATTGTCCAAGCGGTAAATTGAGCCCGACGCGCAAATGTGGACGAGGACAGTTCAAAGCTGACAGGACTGGAGAAGTGATAACAGTGGAGACTTAACAGTTTAACGAACCCAAAAGTTGCACAGTGATGACTCCCAGCTCATCAGATCTGGATTGTTGAATGTGGAAAATGTAGAGATTTTCAACAGGATTCTTGGAGTTGGAATTCTTGGACTGGAAAAGTGACAGAAAGAGATATGTGTCACACTAATTGGTTTAAGGAGGTTCATGGGACTAACTAACTTTGTTTCACAGCATTATGTATTCCATTTACGTTTATATTATATAAGCATATATATATATTTACGTTTGTATGTGTATATATACATACATTATATATT
Source organism: Amphiprion clarkii (assembly GCA_027123335.1). Taxonomy (NCBI): domain Eukaryota; kingdom Metazoa; phylum Chordata; class Actinopteri; family Pomacentridae; genus Amphiprion; species Amphiprion clarkii. The sequence goes on from CM049574.1 coordinate 1,681,180, forward strand.
TGTATATATATGTTTGAATATGCACATACAGTGTAAATATATATATATATATATACGTGTTTATATACATACAGACAGTATATATGTATATATGTGTGCATATATATATACATGCATATATATATATGTGTATACACACATACAGTATATGTATGGATATATGAGTGTTTATATACATACAGACAGTGTATATGTACACAGTATATGTGTATATATGTGTGTATATGTACATACATTTTATATATGCATATGTGCATATATACATACAGTATTATGTATATATGTGTACATATACATATACACACAAATACACATGCATACATACATGTGTGCATGTATGTATGTTGATTATTTTTCTTTAGTAATAGATTTTTACTTCAGTTTTGTGTGTGCATCGTGTATACGTACTTTCAGTGCATAGAATTCCACCTGCACACATCATGTCACATGTCATGGACGCTCCCACTCGGTCCATTTATGAAGGACTCCCACTATTGCAACTTACAGAATATCAAGAGTCAGATATGCACCATGCAAGCTGGTGTTCCTTTAAAGTGGAAACAATATATACTAATATACACTATAGCTTGTTAATTTTTAAGTAAATTATGTGACTTTTTGTAATGTTTTAACCCAAGATGGCGCAGCTTCTTTTCACAACGATGTATGCAGCTCAGTTTTATTTTAATTTCCAGCAACCTGAGTGTGTTGATGGTGCAGTCACGCTCCTCCACCGTGGGTTTCTTTTCCATAGGCTGCCCCCAAATGGACCAGGTTTAGTCTCTAACCATGAAAGGTGGCCGTCTTACACTGTAAGGAGTCATTATCTGTCATTATACTGCATCAGCGTGGACAACCGAGCAATACTACACAACTTCATCTCACCAAAAATACACAGACAAGGGGAGTTTGTGTGTGTGTGTGTGTGTGTGACAGACTGAGAAAGCATTTGAGAGAACACCCTGCTCCTGATTTGGATGCGTCTCTAATTCCTATCAAGATGAGAGCTGTCTGAACAGATTTCTCTCATCATTATTTGCTCTGAGATTTACTTGTGCTTGTAAATGGTGTTGATTGAGGGTAATTTGGCTTTTTAATTGCTGAACAGCTGCCACACTCACTGCTGATTGCCATTGTAGACTTTCTCAGTAGATCACTCATAGACCTCCCTAAATGCCCCATTAAAACGTTATGCAGAATCTCATGAAACGTGAAGAGAAGGAACCCTCATAATGTTTTACTGATTTGTGTTTTATCATCGGAAAGGTCGTTGTAATTATCGTCAATGTCAGCAAATGCAACGCCGAGGAATGAGTGGAGTAATGACTCTTTGAAAGTTGAATTAAGGGTTATTTGTGGATACACTACAAGCATTTCAGTTCCTTTGATAAAGATGAACTCCATATGCCAGTTTTTGAAATGGCCATGGCTGTCAAAATTTGATGTTGTCTCTCTGCATATTCATTATGGCTTGTAATGTATTCTTTTTGTGTGGTTTCACGAGTAATGCCGGGTAGCCAGTCTCTTCTTCTCAGCGTCTGCCAAGAATGATTTGCTACCCAATTAAAACACGATGGAGTTAAGACACTCAACTTCTCAGTTTCTGACAAATATGTGTTTTGTGAAGCAGCTGATGTGTGCAAAGAATGCATACACTTTACCCCTTTTTTTGGAATTTTTGAGAAATCTTTAAGCACATATAGAATCGAAGCAGAATCTTTGCATCCCGATGCCTCTGTGGTATTCACAATTCATTGAAAAACGCAGCACGGTCGATGCTAGCATGTATCATTCAGAAGCCCTTTTTTTTGTGGTTCATAAGTAAAATCCAATCTCTTTGACATGCTGTGCAGAAAATGTTTTTTTCTGTCTTAATTGCACCTCTGAAGCCTGTAAACAGACAAACTGTAGGCTCACCTTTTTATACCGCCGCCGTCATAGAGAATCGGTGTTTAACCTTGGAACGACGTGTTTACTTAATGAAAAACTTAATAAGTAACAATATGCTTTTAGCAGACACCCACACTCTGCTGTTGTACAGATTGATGCCTGGGAGCTTTTCGTCTACGCTTTATCACCAACGCTGCCGCTAGAGGGGCCGTTGGTGAGCTGCCTTGCTCGAAGATAGCGTGGCAGCAGCTGTTAGAATAAGAGAGGAGGAGGGCTTAGTTGTTTCTGCTGGAAGCCCTCGAACCTGCTCTGTGCAATTATCAGGCCACTAGAACGTTAGTAGGTCATCTGGTCATTGTAATTACCTCAGGTCATGTCAGAAATCACTATTTGTAAGTAATTGTCAGGCCTATATGTATATATATATATATATACTTACAGACCAATTATTTTCTGTTATGCAAGGATTATAAATGTGAAGAATAGCTATAGGTGTTCTGCCTCAGAGATACGATTTGTCATATTGCAGATTTATGATCTAGTGTGACCGATAACCTTTTGTTTTTAACTTGAGCTGACCGTAGACTTTAGTTGGGCACTTCTGAATGTAATAGTAGTAATACTTCTCTTATGGATCTGGGACGACGTTTCTGGGTTCAGGGTTTATATGGTGGTCATATAGTAAAAGCAATAATAGAGTTTAACCGGTCAAAGATAAGCACAGTTCATAGTATATTTGTGTATATAGAGCCTGTATTGAATACCCTTTAACAGCCTCTCAGTGAGGCAATGTGTTAAAATGGGAAATTGAGTGATGAGCAGTTTTAATGTGATAGCTATGATACTTCACTATCCATGATACTATACTATAGATCAGGGGTGTCAAACTCATCTGAGTCCAGGTTCCACATTCAGCCCAGTTTGGTCTTCAGTGGGCCGGACCAGTTAAACCACAGCATAATAACCAATAAATATCCACAACTCCATTTTTTTGCTTTGTTTTAGTGCAAAAAAAGTAAATTCAGAAAATGTTTCTGAGAATGATCTTTTTGCAAAAAAATATGAACAACCTGAAATTTCTCAAGAAAAATAAGTTTCAGCAATATTATGCCTCGGTTTATCATTTACACATTACAACTTTCAGATCACAGTGTATCTATAAAAAGGCAGAAAAAAACCCAACAAAACCAAGACGAAATATTCAAAAAATGAGACACAAAATGACAAATCGAGACAAACGACATGAAACAAAGCAAAAAAGAAACTAAAAAATTGCAAAAAAAATTTCAAAATGCCAAAACGAGACAAAAAAATGACAAAAAAAGAAACTAAATCATAAAAAAAATAGACAACGCAAGCGAGACAAAACAACACAAAATGAAAAAAAAAACGATGTAAAACTAACAAATAAAGCAAAACACAAAATGACAAATTGGACCCTCTGGAGGACCGATTTTGGCCCACGGGCCGCATGTTTGACACCCCTGCTATAGATACATGTCTGTCTGTCTGTCTGTCTGTCTATCTATATCTATCTACCTGTCTATCTATCTATCTATCTATCTATCTATCTATCTATCTATCTATCTATCTATCTATCTATCTATCTATCTATCTATCTATCTATCTATCTATCTATCTATCTATCTATCTATCTATCTATCTATCTATCTATCTATCTATCTATCTATATATCTATCTATCTATATATCTATATCTATATATCTATATATCTATATCTCTCTATATATATGTTATTTGTCATCAGGCTGGGAGAGAGATACATGTGACAGCACATTAGAGCAGCCTTTCTCTCTTTTTAAGTACCTTTAAGTCCTCTGAGTGCTCCCAGTCACTGTGATTTTTGTCATGTCCCCAGGAAAGTACACATAATTTGAATTCAAATGCAGCAAATCCTTTTATCTTGTCAAAATCTTCTTTGATTCTGTTAGTAAAGCCTGGCTATGATTTGAAAAAAGAAAGATGTAAAAGATAAGATGGGGGGATGATCACTTTTAAAGGCCTGTCATTTGGACTGAACTCAACAGCTGTGCTGCCAGCGACAGGAGTTCTGTGCAGAGCCTCCGTTGTGAACCCGATGTAAAGCCCTGCTTCTTGCACAGGCTGGAAGTGTTGTTCTCTGCTGGTTATGTTTTAATGAGTAACAATTGTTAGCCAATTTGCATGTAAAACAATGTAATTGTAAACAAGCATCAAAAAGCTGTAATACTTCTAAAAAATGGAAATTACTCTCCATTATAAAGCGCAACAAAACCTCAGCCATGCCCTCTAGGTTTTGGATGCTTGCTTCCATTATTAATGCTATTCACAAGCCAAACTTTTTAGCTTGGTGCAGTTGGGTGCTTTAATCTATTTTTGCTGTAAATTAATGAATTTTTAAAGAGGACTAGTCCTCTCTGAATAGTGCCGGATGTGGGAATGTAGTCGTGGTGACGCAGTGCTATAGCCCCCTTTACAGTGCAAAGCATGAGTTCACAAACAGCATCCCATCTCTCTCTTGGGACCTTTCGTTGGGGGAGTTTGCCGAAATGCTGCACTCCTATGTTTTATTTATGACAAAATATGCCTTTTTAACTTCGCCGTTGTCAGAATGTAGAATTTTGATAGCTTTTTCCTAGTCGGTAGTAGTAAGTCTTCTGGGTCGCTAACTCCCTCTACCTTGGCAGATGTTTTCAGGTGTTATGTTCTGTGTGGGCTTAGCTAGTTAAATATTTTATTCCCAGACCTTGAGGGATTCGCTGGAACCTACTGATTTTCTTGCCTTCTCTTCAATCAGATTTTCTCTGCGGCTCGAGGAAAAAAATGTTGTTAATCAGAGCGTTCTGTTTCAGCTGAGATGTCACTCGATTGACTTGCTTGACACGGGTCAACCAGCAGCTTCCGCAAACCGCTGATGAAATTGTTGCTCTGTCATGGATAAATGATCATTCTCCACATCGCTCAGTGTTTCCTTACTTTCCCTTTCAGACGTCAGTTTGCCCGACCAGTCACTTTAGGGCCGCAGGATGTGTCTTACTTTGAAACAGTGCATCGCGTCGATGCCTCTCCAGGTCTCCTTTAAAAATAAGTCGACAGTGTAATTGCTTAACCCGGCTCCATTGAGGGATAAGCAAGCAGCCAACATGAGGGCAGCTGATTTGCCTTGATATCTTATAATTGAACCTTTTCAGGGGTATGTTTTCTGGTGCTGAAGCAGAAAGTAATTAAGACGTTCAATACTGCTTTTTGGACCTTTTCCTCCTCGCTTTGAATGGCCCACACTTCTAGACATGACAGCGCTCAGTATGCCTACAGACTTTCTTTTGACACATTAGCCTTACCCTTGCCAAGGCAGTCCTTCCCAGAAACCCCCTCTGCTCGGCGCGCTCCGGGTGGGTATTTTGTCATTACTTCATTTTCCTCTGAAAATATTTTGATGCCTCTTTCCTTTGGCTTCCCCCCCTCCTCCCTTCTCTCACCCATCCCCCGTCACTCCATTCAAAGTTCTCTATTAAAATGCAGAACTGTAAAGCCTCTCTCGGTCTAAAAGCCTGCTAGCAGCGGGGGACTGTTAGCTGTTAGTGATGCATACAGCTGAGTGAGTGCATCACAGCTACAAAGTCTAATGGGTGAATACATTCAATCACACACATACCCTCAACTCTTTTAAAGGGACAATGTTCCCGGTCGTGAAAGCTCCATCCACAGTGCAGAGAGTGATGTGTTTAAATTCTTTGCAGGGGGAAAAAGATTTCTTGTTCATAAACATCCAAATCCTTGCTCTTCTCTTTCCATAATGCTTGTAATCTCCTCTGTAAGTGCCAGCTAATATCTTACAACTTCCAAGTTACAAAACTTTTTATACGCTTTTTTTTTTGTTGAGTAAAAGATAAAAATCGCAGATGCCACATGTCCTCCTTTTACCATAATTTGAACCTCTTCTGACACCCATTAATGTTAGCCAAGCATCTCTCTCTGAAAATGTATGCTCTTCGCACGCATTCATCCTACAACCGCTCAAACTATTTAATCAGACCCTGCTTTTCTGTATGATCAGCTGCCAGAATAGCTCCTTTTCACCACCTTTATTTCCCATTCAGCTGCAGCTCTTTGAAATCCTCGTCTGTAAAGTTTTTGATGTTTCCTGAACAGCGATACAAAGTTGAGATTTGTGATTTTTGCCGAGTGTGAGCAGGAACTGCGTTACTTATCGTTACTGCCTACTCAATGCCTCAATCATCATCAGTCCTACCCAAGGAGAGCCTCTTTCAGGAACAAGGTCTGCTCTATCTCTGCATAATTATTTCTAAACATACTAAAAATCTATTTATGAATAATACATTTTGGATTTTGCCATTGTGAGATAAAATATGGACATTATCATCAGGTCATTCTTGATGTGGAACCTTTTGAAATTTTCCTATTTAGTGTTTTAATTGGTGCCGTAAAAAGGCAATGTCATAAAAGTGTAGCGTTTACAATTGGAACCTAAATGTACGTTACAATTTCATTTTATAAATTATTATGAATTATGCATAATTGCAAATGTTATTAATAACAATAATTTATCAAATAATACCAACAACAGTCACAATCATAATATATTATTAGTTATTTTATTTGAATGAATGTATTTATTTTATGCTATTTTTAATTAAAATTAAAAAATAATAATTTAAAAGTGGAATTCTATAGTAGCTAAAATTTGCCATTTATATATTATATGATATGATATGATTGATATGATATATTATATTATATTGTATTATAAATTATTATGAATTATATATAATACTTGCAAATATTAATAATAATGACAATATTTTACAAAATAACAACAATCATAATATATTGTTATTTATTGTATTTGAATTTATTTATTTATTTTATGCTATTTTTTAATTAAAATTTAAAATTTTTTAATTCAAATGTGGAGGTCTATAGTAGCTAAAAATTGCCATTTACCTATTATATTATATTATATTATATTATATTATATTATATTATATTATATTATATTATATTATATTATATTATATTATATTATATTATATTATATTATATTATATTATATTATGTTATATTGATGCCTCTTTTACAGCATGCTGATTGCATTTCTGCTTTCATTTTAAATGTTCGTCCATTAAAAGCAACATTTGAACTATAGGAACATCAACGAAATAGACAGAAGAGTCGTTTTTCTGTATTGCTTCAAGCTATTTCATACATGTCGCTGCTTCAGTGTGCACTGAAGGAAACTATGAAAAGTTCCTTGAGATGAATGAATCGTCTTCATGTAAACCATGAAACACTTATTTCAAAGAGTTTGTCAATCTAGCATCTATGCATTCCATACAATAGAGCGTGTATCCGTAGAAAACTGATAGCCGCGAGATAAGCAGAGATGTACTGTAAGCTGTCTTCTCTGCAGTGATCATTTTTCTCCCCTGATACCACGCAGGCCTCTGAGGCTGATGTGAAACACAGCAGATATCAGAAACAAAAGGCACAGTGCCGAGGTTAGCTCAGTCACTGTGGGACCGGTTGACTGAGTCGACTAGGTAATTGGTTGCGTCTACCCGCCCAGCAGGGCCCCTCTCCCCAGAAGCCAAGTCATGCACCTCCTCTTCTCTGGCTGCTCTCTTCTATTACTCATCATCCCAACACCTCACCAGGCTAGCGGTGCGAAGCTGCACCGTGCCGCCGTGCAGCCAGCCCACGCTCCCAAACTTCTCGACAACAACAGCCACGGCGGCGCAGCAGGTCGGGGCTTGTGGCAGGCTGATTTGCAGCTTGAGCCTTCTTTTAATGAGGGGAAAATAAGTACTTGTTGTTCTGTGTCACCACCCCCATCCCCACCTACCCACCACCACCACCACTATGGCTAAGCAGTGCTACCTTCCCTTCAGCGACGAAATGAGAAAAAAAGAAAAAAAAAAAGGTGCACTAATTAAGATGGCTTCCTGGGATTTGAAAGAGGGGGTTGGCTGTGGCTTCTCCCACAGTGGCAGGGCCTTGAGGAGGAGATGGGGGTGGTGTTGTGCAAGAGGACTCGTCGGGCATAGCTCCTCTCGGTTCCTCCTTCCTTCCTTTAGTCCCTCTGCTTGGCTTGTTTGGCTTGATGAGTCTGCTGCTAAACATGTGTTTTTTTCTTCTTGTAATTAAGCGAGGTTTTTACAGGAGCCGGGTATTTCCCTACTTCTCCTTCTTCTTTATTTATTTTTTTTATCCCGGCATATTGGGCTCTCCGGGGGGATTGGTGGAGAGAGAAACAGAGGGGTTTGCGTTCGTCTTGGTAGGCAGCCTCATTGAAGTTCTCCCACCTTGATTATGTACAGTGAGCATGAATGGAGAACGCGTGGGCCAATAGGCTCTTTGTTGTTCAAGGACACGTGAAGGTTACCGCATGGGATGGTGATAAAGGTTTGGATGTGGATTTCTGCATCATTAGGAGGTTGATTCCATCCACCTATTGTTGAGTACTGACTGGCATCGGCTCACTGCGTATCCGTTTCTTTTGCACACCTGTATCTCTCAGAATGTAGGACGTTTGTCTCCCAAAAGCACTAAACGAGACCATTATCTGTGTTGAATCAGAGCGTGGTCTGAATGCAACATCTTCACTCCTGTGATGAGTAACAGTTACATGACATTCTCAGTCCAGTAGTGACAAATCTACGAATGTTCTGTGACTGACTTGAAGTCCAGAACAATTGGTGAGTAATTTCTCTTGCGTTTACCAAATGATTGTCTTTGTTTGGTCGTGAATCATGCGAAAACTATTTGTAAAGCTCCCCCACCTCCAAAAAAAAAGAGAAAAAGTTCCCACTCCAACACACATTTTTAAGTTGTGTGTCGCTCTAAAAATAGCTACCAAAATATGAGGGTTATTGAGGGTTTTTTTTTTTTTCATTGTTTGTGTCTGTCTGACAAGGATCTGAGAGTCTGAGTCGGGGGGAAGCGGGGTGGGCATGGACTTGACAGGAGAGTGAGGCACGTCGAGAGTCGGAGAATGAGAACATGGTGAGTGTGTGTGGATGTGTGCGTGGTGGGGGAGACAGAGAGGGAAAGGGGACGAGCCTTTCAGCTCCTCCAGAGGGTTGGAATTCCTCCCGAGCTGTTCCCCCCATTTGGCAGGCACTTGTGAAAACAATTCCCCAGCTTTTAGTCACTCCGCAGATCCAATTGCCATTTCCACTTTGGAGGGAATGAGAGTGCGAGGCAATCCAGATAGACAGAACACAGAGAGGGAAAGAGAGAAGAGTTTTAATCGGGTTGGACAGATGCCGAGGCCAGTTGAACGGTTGTGCGATATTAATATCTTATGAAGGCTGTCTGGCAGCGCGAGCTCACCGTCTTGTGTGGTTTTTGTGTTTGTACGTTGCAGCGGCGGCCATTGCAGTGGCTAAATGAAGAACTTGTGAACATGCACGAGGGAAGGACTCTACCTTTCACTTCGGTGACTTCCCCAGATGCTTTGGCCCAAAGAAAGATGGAAAGGAATGGGAAGAGTAAGACACTTAACTCATAACTAGCCCCCCACAGTTGATTTGCAATGTATAAGTAATGGAGTGAAACTGTTTAATGAAAGTTTGTTTTCATATTCGTAGCTCATATTGCAGATCATCTTTACGTGCAACGGTAAAGACCGAGTGATGAACATGCCAAAATATTTAGTTTTCCATTATACAAAGCTACACTGTATGCGGAAAATAATGTGCAAGTTAACATCTGTGTGTCTCTGCCAAGTGTGCTTTCTGCTCCAGCTAAAGGAGATGAATAGGCATAGTAAACAAACCTCCTGCTTTTCCAGGCTTGAGCCAAGACTGCTGCACAGAACCCATTCAGTGAGCCAACAGGAGATCGTCCATACGCCACGTCGCCGAGCCTCGCACCTTTCCCCCCCTTTTGACCCCTCGACCGACTCGCACCATGACCTCTGAGCTGGAGAGCAGCCTCACCTCCATGGACTGGCTTCCCCAGCTCAGCATGAGGGCGGCCATCCAGAAGGCGGACGCGGGCCACCACCACGGCCACCACCACGGACACCACCACCACCACCACCACCACCACCACGCGCACCACCACGGCCACGGGCCTGGCAAGAAGATCGTGCATTTGGACCCGGGAACGACGCTGGACCAAGAGGAGGCGGCGCAGCACAGAGACGGGAAACCTCCCTACAGCTACGCCAGCCTCATCACCTTCGCCATCAACGGCTCGCCACGCAAACGCATGACGCTCAGCGAGATCTATCAGTGGATCTGTGACAACTTCCCCTACTACAGAGAGGCGGGCAGCGGATGGAAGGTAAGAAAACGGGAAAAGTCGACTGTGTCATTTGGGTTTTTGCTCTTCGGGGTTGAAAGAGAATAAAACATCTGCATCACACAAAACATTCAGGTTGCAGCCTCCCCTTATTTTGGCTGATATTCAAAGCAAATTCTATCACGTTGAGCAAGTAGATTGACCAGAATTGGGTTCAGAACCACGCTAGTCTGATCAGGTGTGGTTGGGCTTTGTTTTTACGTCCACAGGTTTCAGCTCCGTGTTGCAGTATATTTAATATTCTGCTGGATCTGATGTGGTTTAGAGAATGTTTGAAAATCAGTAGTCTATGTTACAAAGGAATTCAGTTCAATGAGTTACTTTTTGAATTTGATTCACAGATATTACAGTAATTAGAATAATGTGCCTATTTCTAATACAGTTAACCACAGAATGTTGTATTGGTTGTGCAGGTTTCGGTTCTTTCTGTAAATTAGTTTTGAATTAGTTAGACTGAGCTATTTCAGATCTCTTTTGGATTTGGGCCCAATATGCCACTTGATTTGCTCCTTCACGTATCAATTAAATCTTCTAGTTTCTAATTAAATTACTTATTATATTAAAAATTAAATTTCAAAGCAGATTTGCTGCTGGATACAAGCTTGATTACACCTCTGGAACTTATATCTCTGTTGCTCACATACATGTCAACTTATGTGGAATTTCCATGAATTATACAGCTTTTTCCCCATTTATATTGCTTACAGATGTACATGAAATTATGTGGATTACAAAAAAATCAGCATACATTTGGTAAAAGTTCACTCTGGTGGTCAGCTGCAGCCATCGACAGACTTTTCTGTGCTGTGAAGTTGCAGAACTTCAGCTCTGACTGCATTTTGTCGGGGCGTCAGACATCGGAAGTGCAAGTATCTGTGGCTGATTCTCTCTCTGATGTATGTTTCCTCTGGTGCAGTTTTGATTTAAAATGTTTATTTGCATCAAACACACCGGATGCCACCAGCTTGATTTCTCACACTCAGACTGTGCAGTTATTTGCTAGTGTGATGATGCCGTTAAACATTAAATAATAAAGTGTTAATATCTACTGCATTTGCTGCCATGTATAGACTGTGGATGGATTTTGGAGGCCTTTCTATTGGAGGATACAGGTTGGCATCCGAGGGGGTTGACATGTGCAGAGAATACACAAACCTCATCCAGTGGTTTGCCTGCAAGTGCACACAAACCTTTTAGTGAACCGAGGATGATTGACAGATGCATTTCGTCTCATTCAGATGACATTATTAAATCCTTATGCAAATGCAGCTATGCAAATCCTGGCTAATATGAGCAGAAAGGTGCCTGTGTTGTTGGAGACAAATGAATAGATCCCTGCGGTTGTGTCTTGGGGATTCTCTGCCTTATTAGTGAAGAAGGGGATGGATATAGTCCTTCCACTGACACACTGAAAAGGCTGTCTGCAAACTATCAACCAATTCATCTCAGTGAGAGCGGGAACATTTTTCTTCTTCTCTCATTATTTCTCTCTCTTTCACTTTCCATCTTCATCTCCCAAACACTCCACCAAACGCCCTCCTCTCTCCTTCGCTCTCTTAGTCACTCACTCCTCTCCTCTCTTCTTCTTTTCCCTTTTTCACCAACCTGCGTTTGTTCCCCGTCTATAATCTTCGGCTCGGCGTTCCCTGAACGGCGATGCATGCCAGAAACGGAGACAAAAAGGTTACGATACGAGCCAGGTTGTTTTGGCAGAGCTTCTTACCTGCATGTAGGATTCAATCAATTAGTTTTCCTGTTCGGAGAGAGAGGATAAGGGTTACTGAGACCATTCAGGCTTTCTCTCACCGCAGCTCATGACTGCATTCTCCTGCTGGTTGTATTTGAGTGCCAGGTTGTTTTAGTATCCCATAATTACGCCGCTAGATTCATTGATTTGTGTGTGTGGCTGCATTCTAGGAGGATCATTAAGGCACTCTGCTGATGGCATTGTGGTTTTCTTTTCACACGTTCTGGCATTCGTCCACAATAGCAGCGCAGGGAGTTTGTTGCGAGACACAAAACCTGGCGTTGTGTTGCTTTCCAGTCGGGCCAGGGCCGTAGAAAGAAGGCACAAAATCTTTTATTTGTAGTGTAGCAGTATTTGAAGAACACTTTGAAAACAAAATTCTTAAGATGCTCAAACAATGCGCTCCTTCAGTTTGTCTTGGGTTATACAGTGCTGCCCAGATGTGTGGAAAGGAAACACTTTCACCCCCACCGACCCGAGCGTGAACTGATATTTTAAAAGCATGCAAAGCAACGATTCAAGGCGGATCTCAAGACACATTTCTCTCATGTAGCTTCTCCAGAAAAGGCTGTAAGCCAGGATTGTCAAACTCATTTTAGTTCAGGTTCCACGTTCAGCCCAATTTCATCTCAAGGGACCAGTAAAACCACAGCATAATAACCTATAAATAACCACAACTCCTAATTTTTCCTTTGTTTTAGTGAAAAAAAAGTACATTCTGAAAATATTCACATTTAAGGAATTATCTTTTTTACAAAACATTATGAACAACCGGAAGTTTGTTAAGATAAATAAGTTCAATGTCAACAATATTATGCCTCAGTTTATCATTTCCACATTACAACTTCCAGAGTATCTACAAAGGAACACAACATTTAGTCACAGCTATCTGGAACTGAATGATGTAGTATTTCAATTTATGATCAAAACAACAAGAATCAGACAAAAAAAGCCAAAAAAATCCAACAAAAACAAGATAATATATTACAAAAATGAGATGGAGAATGACAAAACGAGACACAAAGTGAGACAAATGACACCAAAGAAAACGAGAGACAAAAAATCAGACAAAAAGTTACAAAAAATGGACGAATGCTAAAAGCAAGACAATAAATGACACGAATGAGACCAGAAATGGCAAAAGCAAGAAACAAAACTACAAAAAAGTAGACAGACACAAGTGAGACAAGAAAAACACAAAACAACAAATAGAGCCAAACATATAATGACAAAAATAAGGCAAAAAACACAAGCGAGACAGAAAGGAAACGCAAAACAACAAAAACGAGAAACAAAACGACAAAAACGTAAGACAAATGACTAAAATCAGACAAAAAACAACAAATCAAGACAAAATATTAAAAAATGAGACACAAAACGACAAAAGAACAATGAACAATCTAGTATTTTACTTCATGATCCAAACAACTTGTCATGGTCTAGAAATTATTTCAAATTTATACCTTTACAAATTTACAATCTGCAGCTATTGTCTCTATAATTTTTACACTTTGAGGGCCGGATTGGACCCTCTGGAGGACTGCTTTTTAGTGGTGTGTGATATTGCAAGATTTGGCATCGATCCTATACCATGTGAATACAGGGCCAGTATCGCCGATACCGATACTCCAGAGTAACTTTTTCAGTAGGAGAGCTTTAAGCTAATTTTTTTGCACAGTTACTTTAGTAATGTTAATTATGATCTTTTGTTCCCCCCCCCGGTTATTGTCTTTGATAATAAAGTGTCACAGACATCGTCAGTTCGTTGCACCCACCTGGTCCCACCTGGTTACAGGTGAAACACCTCACGAGACATTTACCGATGTTCCCTGAACGCCTCACAGCTCAGACTGCGGTAGATGCTGCTCAGTGGCTGGTGATCAGACAGGTGTGAGGGCAAAATTTACTGTGAAAGGAGTGAGAAAAAGTGTCCTCATTTTAAAGTAGTCCAATATGAAGCGATTGATTTTATCCATGTGTTTTTCTCTATGAGCGGAGAAAACAGCTCACGTAAGTGGCTACGTCTTTTAAGAGCGCAGCGCATTTTTAAATTTTAAAGGCCGCAGTCAATTCAAATCTTATAGTGGTTAGAAGCTAAAAATCATGATTGTGATTAATGATTGTTTAATTTTGTAGCCCTGCCACAGCACTAGTCTTTATAATGGTCTCTGGTTCAGGATCTTCCTGCCTGCAGTCTGATCATCAGCTGGATCTCAGTCGGACTTCTCCCTCTCTGCCTCCTCTTTCCTCAGTGTTGGCTGAGGAACATCCAGCAGATAAACATCTCATTCTGCACATCAGGCAGGAACAGACTGACAGAGCCACGGAAGAAATTAAAGTTATACTTTCCACCACTATGATATATGATGTAGCTGAGCCTGCTTGCTTGTTTATCTGGCAGTGCTGATTCACGTGATGGTACAACATCCAATCACAAGAGGAGGAATAGCTGCTGCTCCTCAGATGGAGGACCTCTGACAGCCAATCAGGTCGCCCGTTTGTTGAAGCCGCATCAGTGCAGACATACAGGACAGAAACTGAAACTAAAGTATTAATATCATTACACTGGTATGATTCAATATCAATACCAAGGCTAGTATCGATAGTATTGATATTTGGATGTACCGCTTTTGGCCCTCGGGCCGCATGTTTGACACCCCTGCTGTAAACTTATGCTTCCTGGATGACCCAGCTCAGCACAGCGGGGCTCGTTTCACACCAGCCGTGGCCGTCGAAGGGAAAGTTACATAAGTCCGGTTCATTCCAGTTCAGGTGATTGCTGTCAGCTGTGCTCAGTGGGATGCGGACACACGGATTGTCTTCCTGCCATGTTCAGGCAGACATCGCCGACTCGCGTGGAGCCACGTTTGCAGCGGCGAAGCGCTCCGAGGTGCTTGTTTTCTGAATGTACCGAAACACTTAGCTTTCAGAAAACACCTCATACGTTGTCTGTCGTGTTCGCCGTCTCCTTCACCCTCCGCCACACATGCATGCACACACAGACACACACACACACACACACACACACACACACACACACACACACACACACACAGAGACTCCCACTCAGGTAGGCAGCGTACGTGTGCAGTCTGCAGATTGCACACGGGGAGCTCAGCAGGAGATGAGATGGGAGGGTTGGGGGGGCTGTCAGAGAGCAGAGGAGAGTTTTACTACCCAGCACACGCACTCCGTCTGCTCTGTATGATAATGCGAGAGTGCAGGAACGGCAGAGTTGAAACCAGGACAACACACAGTCATGCACGCACACACACACACACACACACACACACACACACACACACACACACACACACACACACACACACACACACACACACACATGTTCCCCCAACTGGTTGGTTGACCACCGTTGGATTAACGCACGTCTTCCGTCTGCACACACACGTCTTCAAATGCATCCAAAGCCGCTCTAGTTAGCCGTTCTAATCATGCAACTTTCCAAGGTCATGAGATGAGTTTTTTTGTGTCTTAGCTGGAGAAAAAAAAAAATGAATATGGAGAGCTCTTTTCATCTGAGAAGTAATGATGAGAAGCTTCCTCCTGAGCTGTGGAGGAGGTTTAGAGTCTGCAACAAAAAAAATGGTGAAATTAAATAGCACATGCATGCATAAGCGATTTGTTTATGGAGCTTCTAAATTCAGCTTGTGTAACATGCATGCATAGCATTTTTTTTTTTGTACTGGAGTGCTGGATACAGCTGGAGTGGAATGCAAACAGCGTTGCATCAGGCTGCGTCATTTTCCGGTGTTTTTTTGTATCGCTGGAACGGCATTATCTCCCCTCTATATTATCTTTACCAGCCTCTCCCTGTCTCGGCCTGTGTCCTACGCTCTGCTTTCCCATGCCCTCTGCAGCCCCCTCACATCCCTTTACTTTTGAGTCCGACCTGACCGCAGCTCATCATGCACTCAGCAGGAAGCCAGAGCTGCACCGGGGGTTCCTTTTCCTTACGCTCCGGCTTTGTCTCATATTAAAGAAAGTGAGTCATCTGTAGTGAAAGAAGGTTTTTAAAGTCTATTTTTCTATCCATGTGCAGCCAGTATTTTTTTATTGAATGGAAAAGAGAGCAGAGTAGTGGCAAACTGCAAGTGGGGGCAGTCGGGGGCTCTGCTGCTGAGGGCATCTACGCCCGTCTGGTGGGCTGAGAAACCTCTTGGCCATCGGGTCGCCCCGTTCAGTCACGATTTTAAACTCCAAAAACTGACCTTCAACACGCGCCCTTCGGTCCTTGCTGCTCGGCGTTTTATGTTTTCCCTTAATTAGCTTTCACTTTATGCTCTTTCAGTGTTTTTATAGAGCACTATCTGCATTTGTTTTGCTACAGGTTGTTTGGCTGCTGATTTTATGTCTTGTTGAAATGATGTTTTCTACTAGTAAAGATATTCAATGCAGTTTAATTTTAATAAAGGAGCAGCGTGAAGGATTTACGCTCGGTTAGCAGTGAGGTTGAAGGTTGCAACAGCATTCCCGAGCAGGAGTTTTTGGTCATGTGTGGCAGCATGGTGGTCTCTGAGGAAGAGGAGCTGCTCTTTAAGGGTTGAAACGGGATTTCTAAGGTATTCATTATCTCTGGGGTTTCAAGGCCACCATGTGTGCAAATGCATGTGCACATCAGCATTAGTGACAGGTACAAAATTTCCACATTCAAACACCAATTTGTAGGCAATAATCACCATTTTAAAGACTGTACATAAACTCTAACAGCTTCTGATCTGCTGTGAATGTGGCAGCAGATGACAATAAAACCTTTGTTGTTAGGATTCCACTGAAGGTGGATTGAATATCAAGATTGGATGAGTCTTTTCTGTTACTTGCATTAAAAGGGAATTAATTTTAAACACTGTTGAAACTATGTAAGAGCTTGGAAATGATCAAACTACCTTGCATTAACTAGCGATGGTATTATCCTCCAGAGAACAGAGGGAAGAAGTATCTTTCTAACTTTTTTGTGATTTCCCGCCTTTTTTGGAGCTAAAACAACAACTCGCAATTTAGAATTTTATAACAATAGTTTCATTTTAGAGACGGCAGAACAATTTTACCATTAGCTAACACAATGTAGCATTAGAACACAGGAGTGATGGTTGCTGGAAATGTTCCTCTGTACCCCTATGGAGATATTCCATTAAAAATCAGCTGTTTCCAGCTACAATAGTCATTTACCACATTAACAATGTCTACACTGCATTTATCATTCATTTTATGGTATCCTCATGGGGAAAAAAATGGTTTTCTTTCAAAAATAAGGATCTTTCTAAGGGAGCCCACACTTTTGTAGTGGTAGTGTACACACTAATGGAAACATTATTAATACTATATTCTATTACTGCCACATCCCTATATAATAAATCCTACTCACTGGTCCTTTAAGTTTTTTAATGGTTAGTTGACAGACAAATAATTTTACTATTGGAATAATTATTAAGTCATTCATCAAGCAAACCAAACATTCACTGGTTTCAGCTTCTCAAATGTGAGAATTTGTTGCTTTTGTCAGTTTAAAATCATTGCTGTAAGTAGATTGTCTTTGGGTTTTGGATTAAAGATGACAGGATTTGGTTATGGGATCAGTTGAAGACAATTTCTTACTACTTTTTGAGGTTTTAAAGACTGCACGACAAATCAGTCAAATTTAAAAATGGCACATATTTTATTCTCTATTCTGTTTCGCTTTACTCTGTTCTGTTCGTGCTAAGATGGAAAATATCAGCTACTTAGAATTCATCTTTCTGTTGTACGGTTATTGAAATTTGAAGGTCTTCCCATTATCTACCACTTGAGAAGCACAGGCTTGACCCGTACCTTCACCAAATGGCTTCGCTGCCGTCTGTGCTGACTAACCTGCTCTCTTGCGACCCCTGTGGCCTCGGGCTAGCTCTCATGCAGCCGGGCTAATTGCCTGCGAATTAGCAAGGCCTAATGTGGCGCTGTAAAGGGCAACACTGCTGCAGTGGCCTTTGGCCTTTGGCTGAACACCACATGTCACAGACAATCACCTGATATGAATCAGCACCGGGCCATTATTCTGGCTGCCTTCTTTTCCTGCCTGCTCTATGAGAGCTCAGCGACTGAGCACAGCGGAGGTCGATGCTCCGTGTCAAGTGTACTTATGTATGTGGAGGAAGTCTGCTGTCATTGGCTGCTGGGAGTCATTATGTAGCTGGAGCTGCTCTGAAGCTCCTCAGTTTGTCTCTCATGAGCACAATTCAGATTTCACCACCGTACTCTGCTTGTTGTGATTCAGATTTTAATAATATGTGCGTCTGTGCATCTACAATATGTACAGTTGCATACAAAATGACTCAACCCCCCCTGACATTTTTGACATTCTGGCAAAATGTGATGCTGAGCGATGCTTCCAACAGTCTCTAGGAACATTCACCAGCTTGGATATCTTCTTGTACCCATTTCCTGTCTTGTGCAAAGTAACAATCTCCTCTTCAAACTTCAGGGACATCTCTCTGGCCTGAACCATGTTGCTTGCTAGAGGCATACAGGTGTGTGGCATTTGACTTGAACTGCAATTACCTGTATTTACCTGGCGTTGTTTATCGGGGGTTGAATAATTTTGCAACCTAGTTTTTGTAAAAAATTATCAATTTTGGATGGATTGTGAATTAAATCTTTTTTTTTGCTTTGGTATTATATTTCAGTAAACTAACTGTCCACCTCTTATATGATTTAGGAATCGCCTGCAGTTGTAATGTTGCTCATTTTTCCAGAATGTCAAAAAAAAGTCAGAGGGGGTTGAATAGTTTTGCATGCGGCTGTAGTGTGTAACATGATGTTGAGCACATGAATGTGTCTACAGCTGTTTGTGTGTGGTGTGTGTGTGTGTGTGTGTGTGTGTGTGTGTGTGTGTGTGTGTGTGTGTGTGTGTGTGTGTGTGTGTGTGTGTGTGTGTGTGTGTGTGTGTGTGTGTGTGTGTGTGTGTGTGTGTGTGAGCGTTTCTGTCCGTATTTTCCACAAAGTCATTGTAAAAGAGTCTGATAGCGGTGACTGGGTAAATGCCACAGCTGTCTGTTTGTTTTATTGAGTCTCACCTCTGACTGTGTGTTTATCCCCTCGTTACCAAGGAACGCATACAGAGCTGTTACATGTACCTTAGCATGTCGTACTGGACCAGGATCTGCTGTCCAGATGTGTGTGTTTGGGTCTGAAGGTCAAAGCCTCCTTCATGAGATTGTGTTCAAGATGTTGGTATACAATAAGGAGTCCTTATAATTCAAATGAAATCTCGACTCTGGAATGAAATTATTTGATAGTTTCCTCTCAGAGCTGATCAGTGAATTCAGGTCACCTTCAGCAAAGATGAACGATTTCCAAGACATGATCAGAGCTCATTACTGATGGCAGAAAATAACCTGCTTGTCATCCAGTTTAACAGAGAAGACTATGAAACAATCACGGCCACATTTTTTCTTCAAATACCAGAAGCTCTCTCCATCTACCACGTGTGTATTTAACGTTAACTGTTGCCATCGATTGGAAAGCAAATTAAGATTATCAGCATTTGTGTCATTTTAGAGTCTCTGCATACATACACCAGTGCTTGCATGTATAATAACGCACACCCTGCACACGTACACGCAGCTATTAATTATACTTGTATGTGAAACACTGCTAGAGCTTTTAATTACATACTAATCACCAATAGCAGTCTCAGTATTAAATTCTTAATTAAAAGCAAGGAATTTCTCTTGCTATCTCCTCGAGCGCTTGGCGTTCGTCCAACGCTGTGTTTCCCTCTCTAACCAGCCAGGCCTGTAGCTCTCTCCATATGGCTAATAATAGGCTCAAGGCTGGTTTCCCTACCACTCTGGAATGCAACAATTATACCACAGAATGAGCTTATTCGCCGGTTACAGGGTTTTGCATGCTGCTTGACAGGAGCCTGTCTTTTGTCAGGCCCTAAATGGCGTCAGAGCGGATCATAGAACAACAGAGGAAAGTTGAAGCAGCCCAGCTCCAGTGTGTGAGGGTTTGTTGCAGGAAAACCTGTGCAAGGCTTTCTTTAGATTTAGTCAGTGATGGTGAATTATGAAAAGTTGATTAATTTTTAGATTTGTTGATGTAACATATGAGCAATTTTTAATAGAAACTGGCATAAAATAAAAATGTACCTTGTGAGTTGTTTGTGTTCTGAACACTTTTACTGCAATCAAACTTTATTGTACAAGGTTATTTCAAGTGTCTTTCTAGACTAAAACTACATTCCAAATTGCATCGTCTTTCTTTATACTTCCTGTACGAACTGCAGCTTCAGCAACCCCTAAAACAGGGGTGTCAAACATGAGGCCCGGGGGCCAAAACCGGCCCGCCAGAGGGTCGAATCGGGCCCGTGGGACGACTTTGTAAAGTGTCAGAATTCCGGAGAAGACATTAACTGCAAATTGTAAAGTTGTAAAACTATAAATTCAAAATAATTTCTAGATCATGACAAGTTGTTTTGATCATGAAGTAAAATACTAGATTGTTCATTTGTCATTTTGTGTCTCATTTTTGTAATATTTTTTCTTGTTTTTGTTGTTTTTGTCTTGTTTTGTCTGACTTTTGTCGTTTGCCTCGTGTTTTTGTCATTTTGTTTCCTTTTTGTCTCGCTTGTGTTTTTCTCTTGTTTTTTTCATTTTGTGTTTTGCTTTATTCGTTGTTTTGTGCATCATTTTTGTTGTTTTGTTTTTTTTGTTTCACTTGTGTTGTTTGTCTATTTTTTTGTCGCTTTGTAACTTTATTCTAAATTTTTGTGTCTTTGTGGGTTTTTTGTGTTGTCTCATTTTTTTGTTATTTTGTTTCTGATTTTTGTCGTTTTATGTTTCCTTTTTGTGTCGCTTGTTTTTTTGTTTTATTTTTTTGTCATTTTGTGTTTTGCTTTATTCATTGTTTTGTGTGTCATTTTGTAATTTTTTTGTCTCGCTTGCGTTGTTTTTATTTTTGTCGTTTTGTTTCTCGCTTTTGTCATTTTTTGTCTCGTTTGTGTCATTTGTGCAATTTTTTGTCTTGTTTTTGTCAATTTTTTTGTCGCTTTGTAGCTTTTTTGTATAATTTTTTGTCTCGTTTCTGTTTTGTTTGGTGTCGTTAGTCTCATTTTGTGTCATTTTTTTTTCTCACTTTTGACGTTTTGTGTCTCATTTTTTAATTCCTGAAACGTGAACTTTTTCAGAACATACTTTTTTGCACTAAAACAAAGGGAAAAATACGGAGCTGTGCTTATTTATGGATTATTAATGATGCTGTGATTTTGATGATCCGCACACTTGAGATCAAATTGGGTGAATGTGGCCTCTGAACTAAGATGAGTTTGACACCTCTGCACTAGAATATACACACTGCTACGTGCTGTATGTATAAAACTGCTACAAGCTAATTCATCATAGTATTGCATGTTAAGTTTTGACCGTCCTGCTCGTATATGTGCATCAAAGCGAGCCGTCGTCTGTCTTTTTTTAAACCCTCGCAGACACCAACTGCGCAGAGGATTGTGGGTCAGAATGGGCAGAAAAGCATGCTGGCTTGTGATGTGCAGAATGAGAGCAGATATACGAGGACATCCTGGTATTTTTGGCATGCTGCGATTGACATACTACGCATTGGGACATGCTAAGTCTTTTTTGGCAGCCTGTATGGTATAGTAGCACTGGAAGACACCCTACTGTACATCTCTTCTTCTGTTTTTGGGTGCCAAACTACAGATTGTGCATCTTAGCCAACATCTGCTAAGTTGTGTGATAGAAAAGGTCCGATTAGTTTACTTAATCTCAACTTGTTAAACCTCTAAACTCATTGACATATATTTCAGATTCTGCAGTCAGACGAGTCAGCTAGGGAAAAAGACACAATCGTAAATGCTAATAATGAGAGGAAGAGAAACAGCTACTCCTGTGGTTCTTCTATGAGATGCTATTGCATGATTGCAAGGTCGTCAGTCCTATTGAGGTTTCAATCACAGATAAGTTAAAAAGTGACACAAAAAAAGCCCCTCACCTTGGATTTTAACAGCATCACACAGTGTCTCAACAGGCTAACAGTTTTTAAAAGGCTCCACTTTTTGGGCAATTATTAATCTGGACAAAATAAAGAGAAAAATGTGTTGTTTTTTTTCAAATTTAGATGGATAAGGTGGTTTTTGTATTTACCCGCTGTAACATCAAGATTACGCATATTAAACTCTTAATTGTTAAGTTATGTAGGGTTTTTTTTTACACAAAGAGGTATGCTTAGCGAGCAGATCATTATGAAAGAACATAACTAGAATGACCTTGAGCTAATTACAATTCAAAAAGTTCAAATCAAAGGAAAAACTGAATTGAAAACCAAGCAAAATTTAAGCAAAACATTATGAAAGAACATCCACACTCGTTGGTGTGGCTTTCAGTTGTTTCTGTACAACAGATTTCAGTTTAATATCGCTTTGTCTTGTCTTTGATTTGTGCTTAAACTAAGATTGATTTGATCTGTGTGCAACAGGCCAAAGTATGCTTTAGCAAGGACCATAAAACACACAATGTGATACATGCATGACAAGACAGATGATACATGCAAAGTACAACTAACATGGAAACTGATTATAGTTTCCTGCTGTGGTGTACGGCTCTGGCATTAAATATACTACATATATAGCTGGTGGTAAATTCAAAAATATGTAGATGAGCAAATCAAGTATAGCAATTCAATCCACGGCCTTCGTTTCATCAGGTAAGAGTGAGACTAGAGACAGGCGGCTGTCGGACACCAATGGGATGCCGGGTACATCCAGTGCACCGCTTCCTGTTCGTCCTCGTACCCCTCCTTCCTCCCTCCCTGCTCACTCGCCTCCTCTCCCGGAAAGCCGCTGACAGAAGCTGTCACTTCGCCACAGCCCTGCGCTCGACACAACCAGCAAACGGAAGTGTGCCACCGTGACCTAGTTTGGTCTCCGCGTTATTTTTGAAACACTATATTAAAATTACAGCTGAGAGGATTTGTCTTTCTAAATTAGTTGTGAGATTAGAAATCCTGCTCGTGTCACACAGGAAGGATGGGAGAGTGCTCTGAAAAGTTGAAGCTCATCTTTTGCTACAGCGCGGTGCAGTGTTCTAGAAACAAGGGGAACAGTGTGTTTGTGTTGTTTACCTGGTGGATAGTTGGCACGATAATAACAGCAAAGTCTTATCTGTTAGAAATCATTGTGCAGTGTTTCAATCTATAACTGAGGGACTTCTGAAGTCCATGGGATATAGCTGCATACATTTTTATTAAAAGTAAAAAAAAAACAAAACTAATGTTTATGTTCATTATGATCATGTCTTTACAAATTCCATAATTACTTATTAATAAAAAATTAATGAATATCACTAAAATTTCAACTATGTTACAAAAAGTCCCACAATTATATATTGACCCGTCCAGAATGACTTGAAAATGATCCATAATTATGGAAAATTAGTCCAGAATGACATGAAATTTGTCCTCAATGACTCGAAAATTATCCCAAAGACACAAAAATGATCCAAAATGACAAGAAACGATCCAAGCTGACATAAAACTTGTTAAAAATGACAAGAAAATTGTCCAAAATGACTCAAAACTTGTCCGGGTCAATCTATAATTGAGGGACTTCTGAACTCCATGGGATATATCTGCATACATTTTTATTAAAAGTTTAAAAAAAAAAAAAAATATATATATATATGTTTTTTATGTTCATTATGATCATGTCTTTACAAATTCCATAACTATTTATTATGGAAACAATCACTGATTAATAAAACTGACTGGATATCACTAAAATGTCACCTAAATAACCATCCCAGTTTAATACCAACCACCTTCTAATGAGCTAAACAACAATAAAATGAGCTGATTCAGAAATAGTTCAAACCAGTACCTTAAACAACACACCTCCAGTGCTGCTCCTTGCACTATTTCAATGCGTGAAATCCTGCACAAAGCTGCGTTTCTTCAGCTAACAGCTGGGTCAGTCTATGTCGGGTCGCAGTGTTGCAGCACCGCCTCCGAATTTGGTCAGAGTTGCTATTTGGGACCCAAAATTAAATTCTGTCACATATTGAGCTGAATTTTGAAAGCTTCATATGTTTTCAGACTTGGAAATGTTTGTATTTTCACCCTCAAAAAAAATTTAATTCGGATGCTTCTGGGGAGACTTCCTTTGGAGGTTTTCCGAACACGTCTGCCTGGGTGGAGACCCCGGGATAGACCCAGAAGGGAGGGATTATGTATCTCATCTGACCTGGGAACGCCTCAGGATCCCCCAGGAAGAGCTGGAAAGTGTTGCTGGGAGGAGGAACATCTGGAATGACCTGCTTCATCTGCTGCCTCCACGACCTGACCCTGGATAAGAGGAAGAAGATGGATGGATGGATGGATGGATGGATGGATGGATGGATGGATGGATGGATGGATGGATGGGCCTGCTGGTTGGAGTGATGCATTTGAGTATATTCTTTTTGTTTTTGAGGTGCTTGCAAGATCCCCAGAGACAGCAGCAACCTGACTTCCACCTCGTCTCTGTGATGTCTTTTGTGCCAGTCAGACACACACACACACACACACACGCACGCACGCACGCACGCACGCACGCACGCACGCACGCACGCACGCACGCACGCACGCACACGCACGCACACACACACACAAAGCATTTTCCGGTACTCGCATAATGTAAACCTGCATGCATGTAGACACACATTGTAACGCCGATGAACAGGTGTGTGCATCACCGTCGCACACCTCTATGCAGGTGCAAACAAAACACTGAAACACACAACTGCACGTACACATACATACAGTAGTGTACAAACACACTCTGCACAGTCACACATCGCTCTCATCTTATAGTTGTCTTGTGTGAAGCACTTCAGTGGGGAGTGAGGAAGGTAGGGGGGACGGGTCCATCAAATGGAATGAATATGTATCAGACGGGGCTTGAAGTAGTGACTCGTATTCAACCCTGCGCACTCAGAGAGCGTCTGTCACTCCGTCACCATCAGGATATAATAAGGCGTCTCAATAATGCTCAGAACCCAGGAGACTTTCACATCTAAGGCACCTGTCCGTATGTACCTGTACCCCACACTCCCTCTTCCAGCCCAACTCCCAGCTCTTTGTATCTTCGCACCTCCTCCCTCCTCCTCCGTCGTACCTTCAGACCTTTCCCACATTTTACCCTCTCTTTATGCACTCCATGGGTTCAGCTGAATGTTAATAGAATCTCTTCCTCCTCCTCCTGGTACATCTTCCTTCCTTTCTCGCTCCCTCTCTCTGTTTTTGTCTGTGGGCGCTACAAGGACTACCTCTGTGACACTGCGATGCATTCATCCTGAAGGGCATGGAAGAGACTCTCCTGGATGCTGCTGTGTGGGTGTACGTTTGTGTGTGCACGTCAGACTCCATAAGCCCTCCATAGGTTAACACCCCGGCCGGCAAACCTCTTCCCCTCTGACCTCAGCATCCTTGAAACTCACAGTTTCATTGGGGCTTACACAACATACAAACAGGCATGAAGGATTACCTTTCCTAGTAGAGACTCAAAGGCTTCCTGTCACTCCTTGCCAAGTGAATTTACAGTTTAGACCTTGAACAGTTTATCTTTTTCCCAGCGTCTCAAAAACCACAAAGGACCAAAACGTTGGATTTCACACATCTTTTAAATGTATTCTTGTAAACGTTTGAAGTTTGGTTTGAAGAAAGATGATTCATTGTGAAGTTTTGTGATCATATAAGTGATGCTACTGCTGTAATTTAGTAACCATTGTTCGTGGTAAAAAATGTTCGTAGTCGAACACCAAAAACAGCACCATTCATCATCATTATATTTGTCCAAACAAATGTACCTTTAGTTGTAGCAGGCATTAAAATGAACAAGAAATTGAAGAAAACAAGGGTGGCCTAATCATTTTTTCCACGACTGTTTGTCGTCTCGTAGGACTTCACATAGTCAGGTGAAGACGGTACAGATTTTAAGCAGAGAACCCAACAAGCCGGTTCCCTTTGAGCAAGCATTTAAGCAGGATGATTTGAGCAGTTTATTTGATTGCATTGAAATGGTTGTGATCAGACTGCATGGCCTCCACTTCATCCACAATGCATAGTATTACTCCATGGCCATTTTTTTTTAACCCATTGATGCGCAGTGTGGATCAGGACATACCCATTTTCCATTGGATTTGGGTCGCTTTTGACCCATTTAGTGCATCAAAGGGTTAAAATACTCATTCCAATATTTCTGTATATCTGCGTGCAAATTCCATATTCTAGTGTGTCACATATCAGGCTTATCTGTACAGACTCTACACTGCTACAGTGACAAGCGTCCGTCTGACCTTCCAAGCCTCTGGCGTTTAATTAGTCTCCAAACCCGAGCACATAAAAACTGGGCACGTGCCGTATTCAGGAGCCGAAAACTGTCCTCACAAGGGGGACTTTCTGCTCTGTGAGCGCACTGAATAGTTGTTCCAGCAGCACAAAAACATACTTGCAAGGACTGTTGCTGGAGCGTGACGAGTGCTCGCTCCACTCTCCAACGCTCAGTCGCAACTGTCCAACATTCAGTCGTTCAGAAGCGGACTTCTGGGGTTTAGACGGTGAGGACGGTGGTTAATAACTGTAGATTTTTTAATGTTAATTAATCACTTTCAGCACCTGCAGTCACCGGCCTGTCCTTAACAATAGTATAACGAGTACTTTGAGCTTGTACTTAAACCAAAGTAACACTACTACAGTATCAAAGTCCAAATAAACATCCTTCAGTCAAATTTCTACTTTAGTAAAAGCACAAAATTGATTGGTTGACTAGTTAGCAAATCACAGACAGCTCCTTTTTGTTATTTCCTATCCAATATGGAGGCCCACAGCCGGCTGAAACAACAAAAGGTACCTGATTTACATTAAAAATCTATAATTTAACCTGCCAAAGTGTAGTTTTTCATTACTTGCAAGAAAAAGAATGATTAAAACAAATGTTCAAAATGTCAGTTTTTACTTAGTCGTGAAGAAAAGCTTACATACACTTAAAGACCTTAATTTTATGATGCAATCACTGAAACACATGCGTATATCACAAAAAAGCAGTCATGCAGTTAGTTTTTTTCATAGATTTATGAAATACAACAAAATCTGTTGGGTCATAAATGCTTATACAGAAATGCTAATATTTGGTTAAACGTCTTTTGAACATTTTCACCTCAGTTATGTGCTTTTGGTTGCCGGTGACAAGCTTCTGTTTGTATATTTGATTTGATTTACGAGTAGTAAAGTAAATACATTTACTCAAGTATTGCACTTAAGTATAATTTTAAGGTATTT
The DNA here is from genome assembly GCA_027123335.1 of Amphiprion clarkii. Lineage (NCBI taxonomy): Eukaryota > Metazoa > Chordata > Actinopteri > Pomacentridae > Amphiprion > Amphiprion clarkii. The sequence goes on from CM049574.1 coordinate 1,708,469, forward strand.
GTACTTCTGTATTTTAATTTTTTTGCTGCTTTATGCTCATATTTCCCTACAATTTAGAGGCAAATGTTGCACTTTTCAGTTTACTTTGCATATTTACATCAATATCAAATAGATAAATCGTTTATTCCTCCAAATTTGCAGCTTCACTGTATGTTCACCAATCAAGCGTTTCACTTTAATCAGAGCTGTTTTGTTAAAATGCTTGTGAAACGTTTGCTTTTCAAGACTGTTGAGTTCACTTTAGAGGAAATGCCATCTCATGTTGCCACTTTCTATTTAACTCAGCTGCCATGACCCAAATCTTCCAAACCTACCCACTTATGTAACTTCACTCTTCTCCATGTGACCTGTTTCCTTGGTTTATCTGCACACACACACACACACACACACACACACACACACACACACACACACACACACACACGAAGCAACCTTCATGCCTTTGGCCTGAAAATCCTTCTGGCTGCTTTAACCTGCATCTTTCCGTGCTGCTCGTATCCACATCCACGTCACATTTTCCTCGACTTCTTCCATCACCGTCTTTATTTTATCCACATATAAACACAATCTCTTCCTCTGTCTTCCTTCCCCACCCGAAAGCACGTTTCCAAAACCTGACTTTTTGTCACACATCACATTATATCACATTGCATTTTGTCAAAAATTCATCCATGCTTATCGAGCCCTGCCTTATATAACTAACCTCGTCAAGTCCAGGACGCTGCAGTTAAACAGCAGCAGCAGCAGCAGCAGCAGCAGCATCCGTTAGTAAACAGGCACATAATGTACACAGCCTCGCGTATCTAATAATAAGTACGTAAAAACTGCTGTTTGACCTTATTTTGCAGCGATAGAACTCTTAATCTCCAGTCTCTAAAAATCGCTCATAAACCCAGGAGGAGCTGTACCTGCAGGTGCGTCTGCAGTTAGAATGATGTATACAGTGTGATCACGCATAGCCGTGCATGTACACACTCTTAGTCGAGCATAATAAATTACACAAAATATCCTTACTTTTTATCTTTCTGTAGTGGGTTAAAGTAACTTTCTGATGCCACATAATTTAATTTAAGTGGCAGAATATAATTAGAATCAGAATCAACTTTAGCTCTCCTGTTGTCTTCATTTACAGGCACCAAAAAATATTGTTTCCTTGTCTAAAAAAAGTCCCAAAATTCAGCTAAAAAATGCCCCAAATTTCTGAAAATTTGCAAAACCTTCAGGAAGAAAATTCCAATAATTCCTTAAAAGTTTCCCTTAAAAGTGTTATTTTAAAAAGTCCTCCAAATTCGGCAAGACAATTCTTGTTCTCTATTTTTTAAAAATTAGTAAAAATCTTCCAAAAAATCCTAAAAATAAAACAAATTTGCTGGATTTTGGTTGATTTTTATGTGAATGTTCTTAAGAAACATTTTTAACATTTCTTTTTTTCCACCAAAAAATGTTCAAAGATTTCCCAAAAATGTTGAAAATGTGGACATCAGAAGTTTCACTGTGAAAATATTTTTTTTCACATTTTCAAACTTTAAACCGGGTCAGTTTTGACCCGCAGAACGACACGAGGGTTAATAACCAAGTATGTACACAGCATACAAAGAATATGGTCTCAGCTGTTGGTGTCACCCTCAAAATATGGAAAAAGAATAATAAAAATAAAGAAAGTATAGAAACAAGAACAGGGAGAAAAAATATCGTGATAAAAATAAATATAACACTACATATACAGATATTTACAAGCTAGAAAGGAATAAATAAACACAGTAGTGCAACATGATAATTGCATGATGCAGTGCAAAAAGCAGAGAATGCTGTTCATGGAGCTAAAAGTACTGTACATATCCAGTAAATCCATGGAATAATGTCTGTTGTACAGGTGTGGAGGAATGGCTCAGCTGTTTATTAGCATGATGGCAGTGGGGAAGAAGCTGTTTTTGTGTCTTTGTTCATGAAATTAGCAATATGCTGGCAGTAAGATTGTACATGTATGAAAACAGAAACACACTGATCATTTTGCCTTGAGTATGTTTGCTTATGCAGAGAACAAACACCGACTCTACTGCAGTTTGTGTTTATATTCCATCAAAAATGTATGCGACACCAGTGATTTTTTAGGACTAGTACTGCTGAGCATTCTTTTAATTTTTATGCTTCATTCCTGAAATGTTTGTACTATCTTTGCTGCTGTCACCTCATCTTATGAAGTTTTTTTTTTTCACGTTCTGGGATTCAATCAGTGTCCTTCCCACATTTCACACAAAGACACAGTCGCACATGACGCCCGTGACTGTGTGATCCATCACCTGTTGGGCGGGAATGGCGTGGCCCCGGCCCAAAACGCTCATTAATCAGGCAGGGCGAGGGAGTGGGTGGAAGGAGGACGCAGCAGTGAATCTCATTATCTTACTTCGCAGCGCTGCTAATCAGTATACTTATTGATGATGACTGTTCGCTTTCACTGAGGGATTACTGCCTCTGTAACATTTAGGGAAGAAGACGTCGGTATGTGAGGTTTCGTGCACACGAGCCGCCTCAGACTGATGTTTTCCGGATGGAAGGACACTCTCCTTCTGTACGCAGTCATACAAAGAAAGACGCCCACATACGCACGCAGCATTTGTACGTCCTTGCAGCTAGCTGTGTGGAAAAAAAAAGTCTTGGTTCTTCTCTTTGCTTCTTTCTTTATTTCAGACTTCCCATCGGTGACAAGAGAAAGAATCAGTTTTATGTGTCATTGACCTTTTTTAGATACGTGTGGGTGGCTAAGAGAGACGGAGAGTGTGTCTGTATAATGTATAACTTAATTCTGCAAGGCCTCCTAAACGTTAGAAATGAAGCGCTCCTAATATGCATACCAAGATCACCGTACTGTAAATTAAAAGTACAGGAAATGCAAATGAAATCGAACCGTTACAGCTGTAACCGACCCAATACTTAGCTTAGTTAAAGTTAAATACGTCTGGAATGATACGTCTTTGATCAGCAATATTTTAGGGAAGATAAAGAAACATTTTCAGAAATAAACATGAAATAGAGTCAGTCATTCTCTCCAAGCCACCAGGGAGACCAGGAAGGTGAGCTATATTATGGTATGACTACAATTTCCACGATCTCAGATGATATTTAGTCTCACATCAAGATCAGATTTGTAGTCTTGTGCTGCTGGGATATTGTTAGCCAAAACATGTTGTATTTTAAAAAGTCACCAAAATGAAACCATTTATCAAAGCAAGCATCTGTGACTTGCAGGCTTCGCCGTGATGTTTAACAAAAACTAATGACACGAAACAAAAAAGTTTCAAAGCGATAAAAAAATGGACAAACGACAGAAAATAGACAAAAAAATGACAAAAGCGAGAAACAAAACGACAAAAAACATGAAACAAATGACAAAAGTCAGACAAAAATCTGACAAAAAAACAGCAAAAACAAGACAAAATATTACAAAAATGGGACACAAAATGACAAAAGAACAATGAACAATCTACTATTTTACTTCATGATCAAAACAACTTGTCATGATCTAGAAATTATTTTAAATTTATAGTTTTGCTAATTTACAATCTGCAGTTAATGTCTTCTCTGGAATCTTTACACTTTGAGGGCTGGATTGGACCCTCTGGAGGACCGCTTTTGACCCACAGGCCACATGTTGGACACCCCTGCTTTAAGCCCTCACTTTACTATTAGGGAACACAGTGGGGTAAAAATTTACACCAAACTTGATGACGAGAGCAAATTTAGGCCGAAAAGAGACTTTTAATGTCAGTAACTTTACCCAGCAGAGGACACACACACACACACACACACACACACACACACACACACACACACACACACACACACACACACACACACACACACACACACACACACACACACACACACACACACACACACACACACACACACACACACACACACACACACACACGGTAAAAGTGCAATAGTGTGCAAAGCCTGAAATACACAGAGTTGTGCAGACATTGCAGGTAGCGTACAGGTGTTCAAAAAGTGCTTGAGTAATAATAAAAAAGAGTGTGCAGATAAACAAACAGTGGGTTGGTAAAGTTAAGGCGGGCTGGCTGCTGAAGCGATGGGACCCTGTGTTAATGATCCACCACTGCCAACCCGCAGGAAGGAAAGTTTTATTTCTGAACAGATGGCTGCGTGGCGAGCCGGTCGCCTTTTTCATCACCCGGACTGCCACACGTTTCCTTGATGGACGGCCACAAGCAGCCAGCGACCCGATAAGCGGAGCAGCCGAAGAACCGCTGGAGCATTTCTCCAGGAGGAGCCGGGCGAGGCAGAGGTGGACCGGGCTGTTGCGGCGCGCTAGAGACAGAGAAGGTGGTTTTTAATTTTCATAGGCGAAACAAAGCCAGTGTTGAGCAGTAAGAACTCTGGGAGAAAGAGAGAGAATTCCTCCCATCCCTCTGTCTTCTCCCCTCCTCCTCCCCAGTGGTATTAATTAGCAGCAGCAGATGAGTGGAGAACGGGAGCCTGAAGGGAAAACAGGTTCATGTCAGGTTAGCGCTACACTGCTGTGGGTCTCTCTTTCTCTTTCCTCTGCCTCCTCTCTCACACACAAACAATAGGAGGTGTTACAAATTGTAGAAATAACAGCTTCCCCCTCATTAAGGCTGAAACTGAATTTGTTATATGCTTTTAAAAAAAAAAAAGTGAGTTTTTAAGTTTTAGCTGGTCACATATTCAAAAAAATGCAGCGTACCCCAGAGCGCCCCACCGCTGCCATTATCACCCAGCTCACAGCGTCCCTCTGGCTTGGCCTCCATCTACACCCAGTGCATTTCAGCATCCTGTTTTCTTTTTTTTTTTTTGTTTCAGGTTTGTACAACTGAACAGATTTGGTTTTAATCGACAGACCTGTCTGCACATGAGACGTGACGGTTTGCCGTTTAGTCGTGTGTTGCTGTGACTTTCTTCTTGTTTGACACGGTAAAGAGAGGAAAGACTTTTTATCTGCGTCTAAGTCCCACAGGGGCGATGCGTCTTAATTATTGGGAAGATGCAGATTTGTCCCCAAAAACACAGTATTTTACTGTTGCAAAAATACATCAGCTTATTTTTTTTTAATTCTTGTTTTCTATTTCTAAATATATCTATATTATTTTTGCACATTTGTTTGCAAATTATTTTCTATTTTTGAGTTATGTATATATAATTTAGAAAACAATTACCAAAAAAAAGATATTTTTAGTTTTTTTCTATATTTGGGCTTATATATATATGGATCATTTTTTAAAACTTTTTTTGCTCATTTTATTTTGTATATTTGGGTTCCTGTATATATACATTATTATTATTATTTTAATTTATTTATTTTTTGCTAATTTTTTTTCAATATTTGGGTCTTACAGGGTTAAGCTATATATATATATATATATATATATATATATATATATATATATTAGTGGTGGGATGTATGTGTGTGTATAGGTAGTACTTTTTTGTTTGATTTATTTATTTATATATATTTATTTATCTTTTTTTTCAATATTTGGGCCTCACAGGGTTAAGCTAGCAAGTCTCACAGGGGCAATCCATGCTAATTGTTGGGAAGATGCAGATTTGTATTTTCCTACTAGCAGTGTTAATGCTGCTCTTGATTCCATATTTTTGCAGCCTCCCTTCATCACCAGCTGCTTTCTGCTCTACACCAGAGTGAGGAAGAAATTGCCCAGTGCTGGCTCCCAAACTGTTTTTGCATTGGTTTCGAACCTATCCTTTTAAAAAAAACTGGAAAAAGCAAGGAGCTGCCATTGCAATGACCGCTATAGAACGGGACAACAATGAGCAGATAATGCAGTAAAGTAACTCTAAATGTTGAAAAAGTGGATTTCTTGTTAATTCACTTTATTTTTTTGTCCTCTTTCTTCTTTTCTCCCCTTCCTCTCTCTCCCTGCAGAATTCTATACGACACAACCTGTCCTTGAACAAGTGTTTTCTCAAAGTGCCTCGCTCCAAAGACGACCCTGGAAAAGTAAGTATTTCCCGAACAACATAATACGACTGAAAAGCTCGGCCTGAATTACGCCGCCGCCACACAATGAAGACGCAGTTCTGTCTGGCGGAACTTGTGAATGAGGCCGAGGTGGCTTCACGTGTTTCGTCGCCCTCGTGCCACATGCGTGTGCACTTGTGCATAAGTGCAACACACCGGTTCTTTGTCACACACGCACACACGCACACACACACGCACACACACACAAAAGAGTGTCTGCACTTAAAACCACTTTTTAAGTCCATAAAGCGGCTGTGCTGAATGCCTAATGCCGCTTCCTCTGTTTTCTGTGGCTCCTGCGATATTGATTCTGCCAAGTAATAATGTGGTACAGGGAGTAATGAATAATAAGTATATGTAGGTACACTCCTTCAGATGCAAGGCCTTTCACGCATCTGTTCTGCTTTATTAGGGGCTGTTTCTCCTCTCTGGTGGACACAATCACAAGAAGCTTTAGATATGTTTGGCTGCTGCTGCTTCTGTTGGTCGGGAAGCAGAGTTTAGTTTGGAGTTTCTAGCGCCGGTTTGATAACAACAATTTGTCAAGTCCTTGTTTGTGCCGAATGGAAGGAGTCGCTCAGACGAGGGGGGAGGAAAGTATATAATTACAGTTGATCAGTGGAGCCTGTCCCTACATGATTTTTTAATAAAAGCTCAAATGTCTGCATTTCGACTCATCACAGGATTATTGGGAGAGACAATCCATCACTTTTTTTCTTTTTTCTTTTTTTCACAAGCCCAAAACTTTTCATTGAGCTCTCAAAACTCTGGCTCATTTTGTTTTGTGGGATGGGGGGGGAGGGAGGGTGGTGAAGGAGCAGGAGGTGGAGGAGGGAGTTTCTCCAGGCTGCGGGGATTTTGGAGCCATTGAAAAATGAATTAGGGGGGAAGAAGGTTTAAATAATTCAAACAAAATCCTTGGGCTTGAGTGGAGGCCTATAGTCTGCAAAGACACAAAGAGAGCGGCTCCCCCCTGATTAGCCGGACTTGGACCTGACTAGCACCTTAATTCACAGCGTGGATCGAAGTGGTCGATAGCTCGGTGTGGGGGGGAGGTCATCTGTGTGTGTAGAAGTTGAATGGACATGCTCTGTTTGAAGCCACAGAGAGAGGGGAGAAGCTAAATCATGCATGTGCTAACTTTAATTGGCTGTGTACTGCTCAGTGATGTGGGACTGAGAGACAGGGGGAGGAGAAGAGGCAAGAATAGGGGAGATATATGTTGAGAGATGAGCTGTGTGTATGTGTGGCCTAGATGAACCTCTTCAATTCAGTCTGCAGCTTTGGACCTCCTTGGGAGGGGAGAGGAAAGAAATGAAAGATGAGGGGCGGGGGGGGTTAGAGAAATCAGACCGGGAGGAAATCAAGGACCTAAAAGCAATTGATTTCCTCCTTTCTCATTGTATGTGTTTATTTTGGAGGCTGCTGTGTTTTAACGTTGTGTATCAAAAGGATTTCGGTGGATTTTCAGGGGAAAGGAAGCAGGAGCGTGCAGGAAAACGAAACCGAGAGAAAACTGATTTGATCCACAACTGGAAGAACAACAGATGCACTGGTTTTGTGGGATGCGAGGCATCCATCTACTGCACTTTTTCTGTTTAGTCACACTTAGTTCCTCCCGTTAAGGAGAACGAAGCTGCTTCGCTCGGAAGAAGTGAGAAAAATATGAGACTTATGGTAGCAGCAATAAGCAGAGTTACTTTTCGCATGAGAACAGATGGAAGTACTCTGAAAATGTGATGATTTTAACCCTGCTAGGATATAATTAGACAAAAAGAACGCAGATATTAACAAATACAGGCTGCAGTTAATGATATATATGTTTTCAAATCTTCCACTTTTTACTGCGACTTGATCTAAAACTGGGGAATTGATATGTAAATGAATTAAGTTGTGAAGTAGAATGACAGCTTTTTCTTTTTAAATGGAAGAAACTGTAGTCCTCAGGAAATTAAAAGTCTTTCAAGGTCAGAAAGAAGCTTTTACATAATTTTTTTTTAGATTTTCTTCTCTTCTATCGGAGGCCGTGATGCTCGCTGCTAGTCGAGGAACACAATAGAGAGGGTTGATTTTTTTCTCGCGTATTCTAAGATCAGTAGTGGGTTTTCACTACTGATTTGTCAGAAATGGTTTTAGAGAAAATATCCTGAAGAAAAGTTCAAACCCAGACTTCACTTTGAAGGTCATCCCTGGGTTAATGTTTTTCGCAGTCTAAAAGGAGTTTGAGTGATTGGCGATGGGTGCCAGAAGATCTTTTGTGTCCAAAACTGTGAAAGTTTTGACTGCTTTCCTTGCAAATGTGCAGAGTTTACAGCTGCAGGATATTTAGGAGTTTAAAAAAAGAAAATCAGATATTGTACTGAAGGAAACAAACAAGCTTGATCCAGATCCCTTTGATTTTTAGATTTTGTCTCCACTGAGCAAATTCTGGTCTATAAATTAGTGATGCCCAATTATCAGTTCTTGATTTCTAGATGTGATTTTCTACATATTTACATGTACAGGTTTTTGATTTTTGACAATTAAGGTTTGGTTGGTTGGTTGCTTATTTCCAAATTAATCGTAAATTCTTGGTTTATTACAACATGCGCTCTGAATTCTGTTAATCTTGTTTTGAAATCTAGATTTTTGTGTTTGTGTTGTGACATTATATCTGTCATATGTTGTCTCCTGTAACCTGTATGACTCCGCTTTTGTCACTGTGCATGGATAACTAATGTCGTTTGCTTTCTGGGCCTCAATAACATTGTCTGAAGATACATTATTTGGCTAAATAAATTGACTCAAGCACCATAAGGAAAGATCATTTCGAGCTCTCATCTGTAAGTTAGCTTGCAAATCTGAATTCTGCATTTTAAGACGTTAGTTTCTGTACTTATTTACAGCGTTTCTCACAAATGAATGGCTCATTAATTGAATTCTTGCTGCCTTTATTCTTAATAAATAAGGTACGCTTCTGTAGTTGCACTCGTAAAAATCTAAATTCTGTACTTTTTCTTTGAAGGGCTGATTTGTGGATTTTTTCCTTATTAAAAGAGAGATGAAAAAGAATTAGAAATCTGTACCTGAACCCACAGAGCAATGAGAAGTGCTGGCGAAACACACAAACATGAGGCTGACATGTCTGTTTCTGGGGTCACCGTTCAGGGTTCCTACTGGGCCATAGACACCAACCCTAAAGAAGACACAGTCCCCAGCAGGCCAAAGAAGAGACCACGCTCTGGAGAACGGGTGAGTAAGAACTGTAGCTTTCTGTACAATCCTCCTTCCTGACACTTGTGGTGGCACAGCGCTCAGTATCCCACTGACATCTGTACGGATCAGACTTAAAGGTGCGTTTCCATATTCTTAAATGAAGTATTTCTTAGTGTCGTTAAAAGAGCACAAGCAGTGATTTTGTTGACGTTGTCTGAGGACGCGTTGGTTCTGGTCTAAGATTGGAAACATGAACAGAAAAACAATTGATTGGGAAAAGCTGCTCCGTACACCTGAGATGCTACAGAGATGTGTGAACAGACTAACAATCTGTCTCCTATTCCCATGTTCTAATGATGCCTGGATAGAACAGCAGGCCAATAACGTGCCTTTAAAACCAAAAAGAAACAGGAGTCTGCAGCCGTGCTAGCGGCTCTGAGAGGCTCTGCTCACATCAGCTAATTAGCCCTAAACACAAAGCACAGCTGAGACTGATGGCGGGTATTTATTCATCTATCAAACCATCGGACAAATTAGGATTTTAACCAGACGATGGTGTGACATGAAAAGTGAGAAGATCACCAAGTAATTAATAGTAGTCTGAGGCAAGCAGGAATATCTGGACCAAATGTCACGACAATCCGTTCACTAGTTTTCACTCACTCACTTAAAACCACAAACATCGACTTTGTTCAACATCTGGGGATCCTGAACGCCTGTACAGCGTTTCATGGAAATGCAAAAGTTGATAAGGTGTTTTGCTCTGGAACCGAAAATGTGTCTGAAATAACACAACATGCAGGTTATCATTTCGTTGATGGTTTCAAATGATTTTTTTTGTGACTTTGCACCAGTGACACCGGAAGCCTCTGGCATTGTGTTTTCAGGTTGTTTCTATTCCGTTCCCATGATTGCAGTGTCTCTTAATGCTTTAAGGCAGCGGTCCCCAACCACTGGGCCGAGGGTCATTTGGTACCCGGCAGCACGGAAAGAAGAAAAACATTTTGTTTCCACCAAGGAACGCCTCAGAGTGATGTGACGATCAGCGTACGTGAATCCTTCCTTCCTTCCTTCCGTCTGTGCGCAGCATTAATCAATAACAGACAAACGGATTGAGGTGAAATTTTCACGGAACGTCAGAAATGACACAAGGACCAAGTGATTAGATTTTGGCAGTGATGCGGCTTATAGTCTGGATCCACGGATTTGTTTAGGATTTCCCATTGAGATAGCGGCACGGCACCACTGTAACCATGACAACAAGTGAACGCCACGTCAGCTGCCTGCTGATGATCACATGATTACAATCCTACTACAAATCCACTGCTGCAGACTTATTGGAAATGATATAAGGAACAATTGATTAAATTGTGGGGGTGTTTCTGAGTCCCATCAGTCCCGCTACATATTTAGGTCACGTGATTCGGTATCCGTACATAACGTACACATGCAGAACACACGCCTGCGTTCAGTGCAAGGTCAGGGAATGAGCAGTCTTGGAGGAGTGCTGCGCTCTCTGAGTGCTTTTCTTGTTTTTTTATTTTGTTTCAGGCAGAGTCTGCATGGTTTTTTATTTTGAAAAATTACTGAATCATCTTCCCATCACTTCCATCTGTGCTTGTTTCTCACACTTGACTCAGTTTTCATGCCGTTAAATGAAGCTGTCAATCTAAGCTCTGCCAAAATTAATAAAAACGTCTCTGGAGAGCTTCTTTGAAAAGAGGAGAGACTCGATGCTAAAACAGAAGAAAAAATACACACATATTCAGCAATAAAAGCTAATTTTATTTGTTTTAGTCGCATTTTTAAAAAAATAAAAAACAACTATTATTATTTGTTATGTGCATGATCACTGGTCCGTAGAAAAGTGTTTGAACACAGTGTTTGAACACAGTGTTTGAACACAGAGGTTCGGTGGTTAGCACTGTTGCCTTGCAGCTAAAAGATCCCCGGTTCACGTCCCGGCCTTCCTGAGATCTTTCTGCATGGAGTTTCCATGTTCTCCTGGACATGTGTGGGTTTTCTCTGGGTTCTCCAGCTTCCTCCCACAGTCCAAAAACATGCTGAGGTTAGTTGGTGATTCCAAATTGTCTGTAGGTGTGAATGTGATTGTTTGTCTCTATATGTATTCCTGTGATAGACTGTTACCTGTCCAGGCTGTCCCCTACCTTCACCATAAGTCAGCTGGGATAGACTCCAGACCCCGCGACCCTGATGAGGATTAAGCGGTGTATAGATGATGGATGGATGGTTAAACACAGACACTTGTGACTTAGAACAATGCAAGCAATATAGTACATGGAGAATATGGGTTTTGTGAGTGGTCATATGATAATTTATTGTTGTTTATGGTCTATGAAGTGGCAAGTTTCCTGAAAATCTTATAGACATTGCCCAGTCAAATTAGTAATAGAGTTCAGTTTGCATTCAGTTTGGCCACATAATGACCTACATGATCGAGATGATAAACTCTGAGTGTTATTTAAATCTGCGGTTGTCACATGGATGCCAGTCGCCAGGAGAAGCCGACTCTAAACACAAAATGAAGGTGAAAAATTAAGTTTTTATGGATATGTGTTTAATTTGAACTCATTACCAGCATTTTCCCCTACTGTAAGGCACAAGTTTTCGTTGTTTTTTGTGTGTTTTTGCATGTTTTTAAGGGTCTCTATACGATCTAATGACAAAAAGGATTTGATCCACATTTTTCAGCACTATTCACAGCCCGACTTCGATACACTTCAACTCTGTTTTCTTTTGGTTTGCACATAAACTACAGTGATGGTGTGCCTGAACGCCTCGTGTATAGACACAGATGGAGTAGACACGGTGTAACACCTCGTCTACACGGGAGGCACAGCATGAGCGCCGCCTTAGCAGAGCAGCTGCACTAAATCTCTGCCATACCCCAAAAACTTGAGTTTCTTGTGTAATTGTTACATTTTTGAAACCATAAAAGCAACAAAGATTACACTCCTTTTTCCCTGGCTGGGTCAAACTGGTGGGGTCATCCTCGCTGTGTGCTGTTCGATTAATATTGACTCATTCGTTACTGGATTGCCTCCAACAGGAGATTGCTGGGAACGACGCCTCTGTCTTATAGAAACATATAATCGTCAGTTTTTTTTCTTTTAGCCGATAGTTGCAATTAAACAACGCCGCAAACATATATTCATCCGTTTTAACCGCAGGCTCCTAGAGCTGCAGTTTTTCCAGATGCCAGAGAAACAGCAGGAACGAGCTGCAGGATAGATGTGAGAACACAGACGTAAGGAAGTAAAATTGGTTTTGAGAAATTGATTGACAGCAGCGGAGGCTATAAATATATGTAACCCTGCATCGACTTGGCAGAACGCGACCGGTGTTCAGTCATTAACCCGAGCATCTGAATACAAAAAGGGGAGCAGAGCGAGCGCCGTGATGTATTACAAGTCTGGTGTCACCTCCATCTGCTGTCATCGCTGTTGTTTTGACGCTCACTTTAAGGCCACTTCAAGGTTCTTTGGATCTGCGTGTGCTGACCGATGGGGAATTTCAGCGCAGACGGCAGACGCACACATGGTTCTGTTCACACTACAAATAGGGTTTTCATCAGCCCGCTACCCTTCACATCAAACACTGTCATGAATATTTCAGGGAGATCGGTTGTGAGTTTGCACTTTTTAGTATAGCAGCTAGCTACAGACTGTGCTATAGCAACCTGCAAGTGATTATTCCTAGGGTGTGTCTGTGGAATAACTTGCAGCTGGAGTTAGACAGTACAGAGTTTTTTTGGAGAATCTGGAACTTCCCACTTTGTTTGGGTGCCATCAGTGGGAATCGCGCCAAAATTAAGCCTCATAAGTCGGACAGCAGCTGCTTTATTTATAACTCTTTTGATTGGTGTGGATGACGTCAAATGTCCTCGCACAGCTTCCCCTCAACACAAGTATTAATTTTTTGTTTTCCAGACACGTACACATTCACCAACACCTGCAAAGGTTTACACACAGTTCCTTGCGGACTTGAAAGGGTAGCGAAATGTATGTTCCCCTTCTGATGTTAAAAACACGAATTGGCTTTACGAGAGTACTTCAGAAAGTTCTCTGCCTCACCTGGAACCTGTATACGAAGCAATCAAAGAAAACAGGAGAGGAAAGCTGGCTGCTGTTACAGCGTACCCATCCACTCAGTATCGGTGGCAGACGTACCAAAAAATGGCTTTTTCTTCATGAACCTTACTCATCCGACCTATACCGCCTGACTTCTACCTGTTGCCCAAACTGAAATCCCACTTGTGTGTGGTTGCCGTTTTCAGACTGATGATGAAGTAATTCATGCTGCCAAAGAGTATCTGAAGGCTCAAGATGCCATTTTTTTAGGATAGCAAGCTTGAATTTAAAGAAGGCTATGTTGAAACATAACACAAGAACAATCTTTGTTTTGTGGTAAGGCGGAGAACTTCTTGAAGTATCTCTGAGTATTGTGCATTTAGTTGTCTGTTTCCTCAGCATCATGGCAACCACGATGTTCTTTAAAAACATCTGGAGTGAAAAATTGTTCTACTGAGTTCAGTGTTGAAAGGTTTCGTCTCCTACCTTGGAGACAGAATCATTTTATTCATAATATGCTTCTATTCATGATCCTCTGCTGCCATTAAATGTGGCGTCCCCCGTGGGTCTATCTTAGGGCCTGTTTTATTCTCTCTATACATGTTGCCCTCGATTCTATTTTTGAAAAATATGATATCTAGGTAGTGGTGGCTCAGTTGTTGAGGGTTGTGGGCTACTGATCAGAAGGTCAGAGGTTCAAGCCCAAGCTGCTGTAGTGGTTGTGTACTTTCTCTATTCCGTTGTGTTAAGAATCAAGCAGAGCATTCTCTCTCTAGTACCATATCCGCCGTTTATTTTCAGGAGAAAGGCACTGATCAAACACACTGATGTTAAATCTCTCACAGTTGCACTCGTGGTAAAACTCCAGATAATGCTAAAAACACAAAAGAAATCATTCATTCACCGACAGCACAGAGGTTGCAAAGTTACGTGCAAGCGAGTAAAGTCGCAACAACGTGGTGCACTTTATTCTGTAAACATGCCGGTCATCTCATAAAAGCATTTGGCATATATTTTATAACCATAATTCCTACAAAAGCCAAAAATTTAGCTCTGGCCTTTCATGCTGAAGCCATTTCGTCTTACTAGGACCTGGAAACACTTATCTCTGTTTTAATTGCCTCCCAGCTGGACTACTGTACCTCCCTGTATATGGGGTTGACCCGGTCCAACCCTGCCTGTCTATATTCTGTTTAAAATCCAGCTGTGAGACACTCCAGTGATGACTCATTTGCAGCAGTTACCAATCAGAATACAGAGCTGGTTTTATACTTTTACTATTTGCTTTTAAAGCCCTTAATGCTTTAGCTCCACAATACAAGAGCAATATGTGGAATCTATTTTCTGCCCTTAGGCCATTTAGGTCATCACTGCAATTATTCCTCTCAATCCCCCACTCACTCCTCATAACCAAACAGGCCTTTCTGGTTACTGCGCTTTCTGATGTTAGACAGTAATTCCTGTGCCACCGTTGGCAATTTTTAATCAAAATTAAAGACTCATCCTTTCTTCCTTGCTTTTAAGTCAATCTGCTCTACTGGAGTCCAGCCTTAGTTTCTTTTCAACAGCCTGTTATTTTGAAGTGATTGGTTGCTGCTTTTACTCAGTTTCTTCTTTAGATATATTTTTTTAGCCTTCTTTTTAATTTCCTTTTTTTTTGGTTTATTTGTTTTGTTTATTTCGTTCTTACCAATATGTTTTACATTGACTATGTTTATGTGGTTGTGTGAGTTCTACTCCTGTTTTTACCTTTTTAATGAGCCACAACATTAAAACCACCTATTATGCCGAACATTGTGTAGGTCCCCGTAGTTACACCTACAGAGCAGTCAAAACAGCCGAAAGGTGTCCTGTAATGTCAGCCACTAAGGCATTAGAAGCAGGTTTCGGTCCTGTATGTTGCAAGGTGGGATCTTTATGCATGTCTTCCAGAACATCCCATAGGTGCTCAGTAGGATTTAAATGTAGGGGAATGTGGAGACCAAGTGAACAGCGTGAACTCTTTCTCCTGGTCCACCAACCATTCTTGATCAATGTTTGCAGACTTGCAGGGCACATTATCGTGCTAAAAGACACCGCTGACATCAGGGAATACTGTTGCCATGAAGGGGTACATGTTGTCTGCAGCAGTCTTTAGGTGGAACATGTCAAAGTAACATCCACATGGCTACCAGGACCCCGAGTTTCCCAGCAGAATTTCCCAGAGTGTCCCAAAAAGTGGTTCATTAGATCAGACTGTCTTATTCCATTACCTCATGATCATGTTCTGACACTTCTGTGCCCAGTGTAGGTGCCTTTAGCGATGTACAGGGGTCAATTTAGCCCCGTTCAGACGTAGAACATGAACTTTGCTGGGTTCCTCAATCGGTTAAAGTCTGTCGATTAAACCCCATTCATAGGTCAGTTTTACGGTACTCTGACGCACCACAAGTTGCAATGCTCTGTGTGTTCTGACGTCTTTGCATCATAGCCAGCATTAACCCTTTGATGCACACCATGGATCAAAAGTGACCTGTATTCAGTGGAAAATGAGTGTCTCTTGACCCATGTTGTGCATCAAAGGGTTAAACTAACTCAGATCCTTACAATTGCCCTTTATTTCCTGCTTCCAACACATCAACTTGAAGAACTGTCACTGCTCACTGGCTGCTTAATATATTCCTCCCCTTGACAGGCGTCATTGTACAATCAGTGTTATTCACTTCACCTTTCAGTGATTTTTATGTTGTGACTGATTGTCATAGATTTGTATTGTTAGTCCTTTGTCTTAAACGGAAAGCACTTTGGGTCAGCTTCTGTTTTAAATGTGCTAGAAAAGACAAGGTGACTGGATTAAGGTTTGATTAGCACATTCATTACTAATGTTGACAAAATGAAAATCATTCTGTCTGACTCAGTATTCAACTCTGAACAGAATTCCTTTTTGATCTTAACCTCAGCTGAGCTTCAATGACCCGTCCTTCCTGCTTGGCAAGTAGATGAAAACTACATGTCCGTATGCAACATGACGTTAAGACTTTGAATCAAATTTCTGCAAAAAACACCAGAACAAAAAAGTAAATCTAAAATATTAGAAAAGTTGTAATTCAGTGATGTTAAGTGTTGTCAGCATTTATTGCTTCCTTCGGTCAAGCTTCAGCCACCAATTAGTGAACTCAGCCGGTGTGATGGACCGAGCAGATCTGCCGCATCGAAACATCTTCAGTAAAGCCTATTTTGCAATGGAGATTCACTCCGATATGCAGGTTCCCTTCTATTTTTCACTGCACATTGTGGATCGTTGTATTCAGCAGCTGACACATTGAGATTTTTTTTCTCAATTTCCCCCCCAGACTACGACGTTTGATTAAAGAAACCATGCAAAGTCTTTTCATCATAGTCATCCCTCTTCTCTTTTTCTCATGCAGCGTCTCCGTCACCGTTTGTGCATCTTGATCATAATCTTTCTGTTTGTCTGACACGCTTTCCTCTGTCTCTCCTCCGCTGCCCACATCGCTGCTTTAGTCTTCTCCTCTCCGGGGAACTCATGCAGGCATGGAGCAGCAAAGTGCACAATCACTGTTGCTCATTGGAGGAAGGATTGAGGTAAAAAAAGCAGGCAGGAAAGGGTTGGGGGGTCGGTTACAACGCGGCAGGGGAAAGAATGGAAATAAGTGTGAAAAGAAAAAGAGAGAAAAAGACATCAAGGTACGGAGAGGGAAAAAGTCGAGCTCCGCGGAGAGAGAAAGAAATAAGAAGGACTGAGAGCGAGAAGAAGGAGGAGGGCGAGTATTCGAGGCTTGTGTTCCAGTTAATTACCACAGAAGGCCCCGGGGCTGCCGTTAGACATATTTTCTTCACCAACGATTTTTTTTATTACAAACATTAATTAATTCAGAGCCTTGTCATCTCGTCTTACATGGATGGGCCCTTCGACCCCTTTTCTTACGCCTCACTTGCACCGCTGGCAGACACACTGTGGGCTGTCACATGGGCTAAGAAGAAACAGGGAGGTTTTAAGTGCTAAGATTTATGGCAGTATCACCGTCTGTTTAATTTTTTTTCTTTTTTTAAATGAAAGAAGAAGAAAAAAGGTGGGCTAAATATGTCGTACTGTTTTCATTGGGGTTTTGTTGCAGTCAGAGATTTAAAGTTGGCAGGGAGGCTAAACGTCAGCCGCATAAATGCATTGTATAAGTGTGTAGACAGGCAGTCTACATTTAGTTTAGTACCTGCGTCTCCGGTGCCCTTAGCATAATCACTCTCTTTCATTTCCTGCATGCCCTTCCTTCCATCGGCCTGTCTGTCTGCCTGTCTGTCTGCCCGTCTGTCACCACTCAATTATCTCGCCGCCTATTCTCCCCCTTTCTCTCACAAGCCTTCCTCACTCCTCTCTTCACCTCGCCGTTGTCTTCTTTTTAAGTGCCTCCGCCAGGGAACCGACAACCCGTTTTGCTTGGAGTTTATCATAAATTAAAGATTGCATTGTTACCAACCAATCCTCTTACTGTAAGCAGTTTGGGAGAGGCAGGCAAGCTGTCTTGAACCCTGAAAGGAGTCAGACAAGGAGAAAAAATATCTTCCTCGATTTTTTATTTATTCATTATTTTATTTTCCATTTGGCGGCCGTCAATTTAGCCCTTCATCGATCTTTGAATGGCTCCTCATATTCTCACACTCAGTTAACCCTCCTTTAGCTCTTTGTGAGGACAGCGGAAAATGAACTGCTGCTGAATACATTTTAGAGACGTGAATAATGCATGAGGACGGCTTGATTTATCTTATCAAGTGCAAGTGATGTGTCCACTTCCCCGGCTGTTTAAGTGTCCAGCAATTTAAATGAAGCGCGCCTCGACTAGTTCCCATAGTTTGAGCCTGGGGCGCGCTGGTGATTCAGGAGGCTCACTAAAGAATCATGAACTTGCAGCGTGCAGAAATTTCTCATAACCTGTGTCACATTTCGTTTCCCTCCTTATTTCCAATCTCGTCTGGATATTTCCAATCAGTGGAGAGCATGTTTGAAAAAGTTCTGTATTAAGGGACAAGACTCACAGTTACTGTTGAGAAAATATTTATGCACCTATGCGTGTACAGAAAATGCTACATAAAATACTACACTATACAATGCCTAACTCATTTATTAGCACTTTCTATCATTTAAGCTATGTGTGAATGCACTTCCTGCAATATGAAATCAGGCAAATTGACTAATAGATCGCGCTACAATTATATTACAGATTTACGCATTTTCATAATTTCAACAATGCGATGAATGATATTATCCATCCTGACTCATACTTCTTTGAATTTGTCAATGTGAAACGCTGATTACAGCCTTAAATTGCATTTTTGTAACTGGCATTATATAATTACTTCATTTTTAGATGTAATTTGTACCAAAATATCAAACATTTGCTGGTTCCAGCTCCTCAGATGTGAAGATTTGCTGCTTTTCTCAGTTTCAGATTGTTGCAAATTCAGTATATTACAGATTTACACCTTTTGCTCTGAGAAAATACTCAAAAAAATGCTGCTTTTTATGTTGTGAATGGTCCATTAAATATTAGCTAGTGTCACTCCATCACATTTTCATAATTTCAATAATGCTGTTTATGACATTATCCATCTGGACTCATACCTAGAATTTTTGAATATGAAACGCATTGATTATAGTTTTTCAAAAGTTGAAATTAGATT
Source organism: Amphiprion clarkii (assembly GCA_027123335.1). Classification (NCBI taxonomy): domain Eukaryota; kingdom Metazoa; phylum Chordata; class Actinopteri; family Pomacentridae; genus Amphiprion; species Amphiprion clarkii. The sequence goes on from CM049574.1 coordinate 1,727,453, forward strand.
TTTACATTATTCTCACTAACATTATAGAGCCACTTAAGGTTCATCAGTAATTAGTTGATGAAAAAGTTTTGCATTTGCTGGTTCCAGCTCCTCAGATGTGAAGATTTGCTGCTTTTCTCAGTTTAATATTGTTTCAGATTCAGTATGTTTCAGATTTACACCTTTTCTCTGAGAAAACTACCAACAAAAACAAAGTTTACTATACATAAATTATTTATGGACTGCACTTTATATCATTGCTATGTGTGAATGCACTTCCTGCAATGTGAAATCAGACAAATGAACTCAAATAGATCATGCTGCAATTTTATTAGCTGCCTGACACCAAAGGGAACTCCACAGTCTTATTTACTTTGACTGAGCTACAAAAGAAGTGTGTCTGATGTGAAAGGGCATACAATACTCTAATTTAAAGGTTCCTGGAGCAGTTTTATTTTAACTTTATTAACAAGACAGGAGTTTTTTGACATGCAGGATCTGCAAAAGGAATGAGGAACAGGATAGGAATGCTAAAAAGGAAAATTTGTCAGTTGTATGGAAATATTTCGGACCTTAAACCGTGTCAGTCCCGACGTGAAGCAACACAACTCTTTACCATTTAAATCAGCGACACAAAGCTCTGAATGAAAAGCCAGATCTGAATACAATTAAAGGCAAAAAACTACTTTGGATGCATTTGCCAGTGTTGCACCATCTGGAAAATTTTGCAAGCAGCTTTTTTTTGTCAATAAAAGTTTTATTTTCTATGCAGATGCACTTCCCTACATAATCACCCCAGTCGGACTGGAATGATTCAAGTCATATGGTGCAAATTCCTGTGTTTTTTCATGCTTAAATAAACCCAGAAAGCTAAATATTCCAATGTTGTACAGCCCTAATACCAATTAAATACCACAGCTAGTGACACGGGATCACTTTTTTATAAATTCGATAATTATTGCCCTTAGTTTTACTTTCACAGCCGAAGGATTCATGAAATATGTTGAATTTATCATGAATTCGGTTCCTAAAAGGTTTCTACAGGCATATATCAGATAAAAAGTGATGCATTTGCTACTGTGGGGCTTTTTTTGTCTTTAGTCGTCCAGCTCCTAAGGAAACAAGAAAAATGGTCTCGGCTACTTTATTGTTTTTTATCATGTTTTCTGTACATTCCAGCCGTCTCCCCAGGGTGCAACAATTCACTGATTTAAATCGATGTACCGAGCTTATGGTCTGCGCTGCTCTCATATCAATACAAACAGCTTGGATTTAGGCTCACAGATGGCAGGGAATCACAGCACGGCCAACACAAAGTTTTCTTTTACAGGAAAGACCCACAGATAATGAGACATATCAAGTTCTTCTGAGGCTGAAATAAATAAAGCACCTTAAAATACTGTGCAAGTTCACCGAAGGAGAATCACCGCTGTTATAAATGCACCAAATATTGATTGAATTCCTCTTTATTGAAGTTTGTATGAAAAATAGTTTAAAATGTGTGCCTAATACCCGTGCACAGCGCTGCATGTAAATCTTCTCTGTCTTATCATGTAAATGTTTTACTTGAAATGAAGGAATTAACACAATCTTAGATTATCCAAGGCCTTCTTGCAGCAGACTTTTAGACTTGTCAGATTAAGCAAAGCACAAATGTTACTAATAATATCAACGATAGCTCCGTTGTATTCAAATGTCTCTGGATTACCAGGATCCTGAAGCTAAAGCAGCATCATTAATTGATTGTTTTACATAATGAGTGACATTATATTAGATTTTATTCACTCCTCTGTTGTGTTTTTCTTGCAGGCATCGACTCCTTATAGTCTGGAGTCGGAGTCTCTGAGGATGGACTGCATCATGTCAGGAGGAGCATCACCGACTCTAGCCATCAACGCTGTGACCAACAAGGTAGGACACGAGTGATGCCTGAAATACATGCATGAAAAATCTGAAAACTTACAAATATTCCTCTGAACGATGAATCACACCTGAGTTGCCTCGTTCAATCTCACAGCTTTCATATTTGACAGAACAATAATTATGATTGTCAAATTCATGTAGAATGCAGAATAAGAGGAAATACCTCGAGGAGATGCAAAATAGAAACGGTGATTTTAAACAGCTGCTGTAATGCACTACAGTGGTTCCTGCATATAAGGAAGAATCCAAAGCCTGTGTTGCCCGTGATTACACAACAACTCGACTTTTACATGAGGAGCATTTCCAATAAATGTATTCCACAGATTGTTGTGCAGCAGACATGATAGACCTTTTAGAGAGGAACTCCAAGCTTAAAAATACTGCAGGAAAACACAAGTTGCAATTTATAGTTGAACAAAAGTTTGGTAGAAATTGTACTTTAGCAGAGTGGAGAAAAACAACCGTTATTTCACCATTTTCTGGTGTGATGCTCATTTCAGGATGTGCTTGCCTCCTAAATTAAACAAATTCAGATAGGTAGCTAGCTAAGGCCTGGGTTCGATTCCCGCTCACGGCCCTTTACTGCATGTCTTTCCCACACTCTTCTCCCTACTTTCCTGTCTGTCTACACTGTACCTATCCAATAAAGGAAAAAAGGCCAAAAACACAACTTAAAAAACGAACAAAACAGACTACGGATTTGGTTGAATTTTTCAGGGAAGGTCAGAAATGCCACAAGGACCACCTGATTAGACTTTGGCAGTGATGCGGCTCGTAGTCTGGATCCACGGATTTGTTAAAGATTTCAGCCGTCAGAAATGATACAGCGACTGAGCATGTTTGGTGGAGTACTGCGCTCCCTGAGTGCTTTTCTAGTATGATGTTTGTCATAAATAAGAAATATCGAATAGCCTCATAAAGAAGATAATTTAAAGCGGTTCATTGTCACTGGTGTTCATACTGATGTGAGTTTATGATAGGCTTGGTATGTTTTCCACATGGATAATTAGCAAATATTTGACAGTTCTTTTGGATGATCATGAGGCAGCGGTCTCCAACCTTTTTTGCACCACAGACTGCGCACATAACAAGTAACTTTTTATTTTTTGAATCATTATTATTAAGCTGTGACTATACATCTACTGATGCCTCTGGACACATGTTCAGTGATGTTCCTGTAATCGTCTTCAACATCATACACCCTCCTCCAGGTGACCCAGCTGGGACCGATCAGACCCCAGCTTATGTCCAGATGTTTAGCTACTGTGACTCCATGACTCTCCTGTCTTGAACCACAGCCATCTGGAGGCTTTTTCTGCCTATTCGGTGGTTCTGCGGATGGCTCTCCTCTTCCTCTCTCCCTCGATGCCCAACTGGCTGAAAGCTCTAGTTAAAGAACGGCCTACAAAACCCCTGCATGCCACTTCCACTGGAAGACCCCTTGCTCTCCATCCTGCCTGTTGACAGCTGTAGATCAGCTCTGCATATCTGGAGAACTTCTGTTCTAAGGCCTCTTCCTATGGGACTGTCAGCTCCAACACCACAACCTGCTTGGATTCCGACATGAGGACAATGTCTGGTCTCAGGGTGGTAGCTGCAGTGTGGTTGGGGAACTTGAGCTTCAAAAATACTGTCCTTAACACATAAAATTACTTTTTATTGCTAAATATGTATTTGCTTTTTCTTCTGTCTCTGCCTCTCCTCTTTTCAAAGAAGCTCTCCAGAGACATTTGTTCTTTTATTAATTTTGGAGGGGGTTGGATGGATGGCTTCATTTATCGGCCGAGCATGAAAACTGACAAAGTGAAGTGCAGGAAACAAGCACAGATGGGAGTGACGTTTAAAAAATAAAACACCGTGCAGACTCCGTAGGAAATAAAACGAAAAATAAAGCGTTTTTATTCCTTCTGTGCGGCCCAGTACCGGTCCGCGGCCCAGTGGTTGGGGACCGCTGTGTTCAGTGATCAGAAAATACAACAAGACAGAAAGACGGGAATCTCTGGAGCTCTACAGCTTCATGAAGTGCTTCAGGAGCCAGAGATATTCCATACAGAGTGTTTAAAATTTCAGACTGATGCTGCTCAACGGGCAAATAAGTGAAATAAATATTGATTCCTTAATGATGCGCAGTAAAATCTTTGACAAACCAATTTGTCAAGAAGATGAGAGAGGGATGATGAGCTCGGTTATGGCAGTAATTAATACGAATGGGATGTATTTGATTGAAAAGTGCAGCAGAGAGTGTCTGTTTTTGCTGCTGCAGTCTTCAGTCTTCGCTTTAGATGCACAATCTTACGCAACACGTTCTCCTTTAAAAGCTGAACTGGGTGTGACCGTTTGTATACGAGGGTCAGAGATCAAGCTGCAGCCTCTGACGCCTGTCTGATCCGACACACACACACACATGTTGATGATGATGTGTGGAAGGCGACCCTTCCTTTGACCCCAACCCAAGAGAAAATCTGTCCCACAGCAGCTCGCAAAAACTCCGAGTGTTTGCTCTGGATGTGATGCGATGGTCTGGACTTTACAGCTGATTACAGCATGTTTCCACTCTGTGCTTTTTACACATCCTGACTCATACTTCCAAGAATTTGTCAATACGCAGCACTTAAATCAGATTTTGTCATTTTTCTCACTAGCATTATACAGACACTTAATTTTTATTGTTACAGATGTTGAGCATTTGCTTTTTAAAGCTGCCCTGGATGTGATGCAAAGGATTGTTTTTCTGCACGTTTAGCAGTTCCTGAGTCATACTTTCAAGAATTTGTCAACATGAAGCGCTTTGATTACAGTTTTTCAACGCCTGAAATGGTATTTTTATCACTGGAATTATATAGCTACTTGATCTTTATTAGTGATTTCTAAACCAAAATGTCAAACATTTGCTGGTTCCAGCTCCCCAGATATGAAGATTTGTTGCTTTTCTCAGTTTCAGATTGTTGGAAATAGTGTAGTAAATAATATATAGTTCAGTATATTACAGATTTACACATTTGCTCTGTGAAAATAACCAACTAGAGCAAAGTTTTCTGCTTGCTATGTTGTGATGGGTCCAATATATGTTAGTTTCACTCCATCACATTTTCATAGTTTCAACAATGCTGTTAATGACATTATCCATCTTGACTCATACTTCTGAGAATTTATTAATATGAAATGCTTTGATTATAGTTTTTCAACATTTGAAATTAGATTTTTTTTTACATTTTTCTCACTAACATTATAGAGCCACTTAAGGTTCATCAGTAATTAGTTGATGAAAAAGTTTTGAATTTACTGGTTCCAGCTCCTCAGATGTGGAGATTTGCTGCTTTTATCAGTTTGATATTGTTTCAGATTCAGTATATTTCAGATTTACACCTTTGCTCCGAGAAAATAGCCAACAAAAATACAGTTTCCTGTTTGCTATCTTGTGATTAGTCCCTAAAATATTGGCCACTGTGTCACTCAACCACATTTTGTACCAGTATAGTTCCAACAATGCCATTGATGACATTATCCTGCAACTCTGTCAATTTTCTGCAAATAGACAGACAACAGGCAATAATTGACCTTAAACATGTCCGATTGCACTCATTCCTGCAGGAAACATGGAAACTTGACTGGCCTCAGATAACATTATATGTTTTTGAAACAATATTCAGAGCAGAGAGAGGAAGACCTTGATGATAATGATGCTGATGCCAACGTCAATGATATCCACCCACATCCAGACAGGTGGCATCCTGAAGGCACAGCAGTGCGTCAGAGCCTCTTCTATAACACATTTGCTCACTGATTTTCTGTTTGCATTGGAGAATGTCTGCGCTGCTGAAAAAGACATTCCTCCAATTTGCTACCAGGAGATCGGGATAACAGAAAACATTTTGCTTGACAGAGATTTTTATAGTCGTCACTGCAGTCAGATATAATGTGTTTTTTAAAGGAATTCCAAGTAATCGAAGCTCTGCTGAGTCTGAAAGAACAACTTGTTTGGTGATTATCAGTCTTTCTCTTTTCTTTTTCCTATAGCATTCAGGCAAACCTCAAATATTTTCTTGCCGGTACAAAGGTTCACTCACTACAGCTTTCATCAAATCCACAAAAACAGAAAATGTCAAGGATTACCCCTCGAAAACACTTTATTTTTTCCCCACTGCAAGATGTTTTACAGAGTAGAGCACTGCCCCGAAGAGCCTTTACTGTTGTCTCACCCGAAGGCTATATTTTCACATTTGTCTATACAATTAAATGTAGCCTGGAGGTAATTCAGGCGCTCTGCCTCACAAGTCCTGACAGTCAAATAAAACAAGAGAAACATGATTCAACCTAATCCTGAGGCGTTGCTTTTAAGTGCTTTGTGATCTGCCACCACGAGACAATATATAGAGGATCCGACGCAACACTGGAGCTACCTGTGTAATATTGTGTAGGTGCTTGTTGTGCAACCAGAACACCCTGAGCCAATGGGGTGTGGATGCAGGAGCTATGAGGGTGTCCTGTGGTGTCCAGCACTGAGGTGCTGACAGCGGATCCTTTGGGTCCTGTATGTATATATATTTATTAGGGCTGTCAGAATTAATGCGTTAATGCAGATTAATCCATCATCATGATTAATCAGATTAAAAAATTTACTCAGAACCCCTGAAACGTCTTTTGCAACGCATTTCGGGCAGTCTGTCCAAGTGGATTTGCGCAAATGGGCAGTTGATCCGGTAGTGGCAGAACCAACCAAGTCCAAATGGAAGACGCTAAACAGCACGTTGGCCATCTTGGTGGGAAATTTCAATACGAAAAAACCAAGACATAACAGTCGACCTACATATAGTAATATGCACACTCTGCAGGAAGCACTTCCAGCTTGAAGTACCACATTAACACGAAACATGCGTTAGTCGGGGATTCTGCTAGCACTTCGACTAACGCGTCGCTTTAGAAATCAATATTTAATTGTGATTAATCAAAATTAATCCACAGCAACCTGTGACATTACTCATATTTAATTATGTTCTTATTAGGGCCGATAATTGGTAATCAAGAAAAACCGGTAACCGATATTAGGAACCAGTACACGTTAAATGTAATGTTTCAACAGCATGTGATAGCAGAAAACCTCTCATTCATAACTAGGCTTCTTCATTAATAAGTGTGATTATAACTGAATATGTATAACAGAAATAGGAATGATTAAAGGATCTCCTCTGTTTATGTGGAATAGAATAGAATAGAATAGAATAGAATAGAATAGAATAGAATAGAATAGAATAGAATAGAATAGAATAGAATATCCTTTATTAGCCCCACAAGGGGAAATTTGTCACAGCAGCGAAGTGACACTAAGAAAAGCAAGACAACACATCTATAAATTAAGACATAAAATATATACACAGTGTATACAATGTAAATAAGAAAAATTAAGAAAAAAATACACACCAGGATACTAAAAACACAAAATTTAATAATATATACACAAATGAGATCGATCTGTTTGTCTCCTGCAGTTATTCTTCTCTGTTTTTTTTTTATCTTCCACTGTTCTGTCTCTTTTGTTGTCCACTAAGTTCCAGATCTCAAACCATTATTAAAGATCTTTTTCCAGACTCTGTTTCAGGTTATTCTGTGGCTGCCTTCTAACTTAGCCGCTAGTTGTTAGCGTAGCCTTAGCCACTGTGAGAATCGCTAAACTTCCTGGTTTGTGGCAGCCGCTTGTGTTTCTTGTTCACTTTTTGCGAGACGTTTCTGAGACCACAGAGTGACGACAGACAGAGAGAGGAGGCTGCACCAGACTGCAGCATAAAAATAACGATACCGATAATCGGGAAAATACCAAATATCGGCCTCGATAATCAGTCTATCCCTAGTCCTGTGGGTTGCAGAGTGGAGTCTCTGGATTGAAATGGACTGGGATCTGTGGAGTTTTTAGGCCTTGTTAGCACCTTTGTTGTGTTCCTGGATGCATTGTCTTTTGCATTGCGTTGTCATTCTGTGTCGGCAGCAATGTTTAAGAAGCTGGTACATGTCAAAATAGCATCCATCTGAGTACCAGAATCCAAGGTTTCGGAGCAGAACACTGCACTGTAATGGTCCATGTTACTCTCGTCACCTGTCAGTGGTTTTAATGTTGTGGCTGATGGGTTTAGTTCCTGTAAAACTTCAATTTTCTGGTGCCAAAGTCATTTTTTAAGCTACCAGGTGTTCTCTGAAGCAAGACATTTAATCAAAATCAACCAGTTCTAGGGGGGATGGTGCTTTTATTCAGCAGCATGACTAATTTCCATAAGCCCGCACTTCCATATTTCCATAAGTTAATGATGCATGGGTAACTTCCTGAGGTGGGCAGTGTTTACTTTAGCCTTGATTTGAACTGGCAAATGGACAAAAACAGCAACAAGGTACAAGAATCTCATTAATTCACTGCCTTTTAGAGGAGTAGTCCGTAAAGATTTCTGCCTTTTCTTGTCACGTGAACCTGAATCTGTTGTGTGTTTGTGCAGGTAGCGCTGTACAACCCCGAGGCGGAAGGCAGCGAGAGTCCTGGAAGTTTGGGCGGCAGTCTGAGCAACAGCCTCTCCGAGCAGAGTTTGGCGTCCGTCACCCTGAACAACCTGAACACGGCCGTCAGCAGCGGCAGCAACGTCCACAGCTACACTCCGGTAAGATCTCTACTTTGGGAGTTTGTCTGATAATTGTCGCTGGAGAATTTCCCTTTCTTCCTTGCGTCTGTCTGCACAAGTTGACCTGAAGCTGCTACAGACTTGGTGTCTTTTTTAGGGACACTTGAGCACGGCCAACGCTCACTCCCACTGGTTTTTCATCTCCAGCTGGCAAAATTTGAGTGTACCAGCATTCAAACTATTTTTTTTTTGTATATATATGCTCCGTGTTCCCTCAATTCTGACATAATCTGTATGATTCAGTCAGTGGTCCAGACACTCATTAAGTACAGAAGGTGTCTGCTGCGCCCTTCACAGACTGAGGAGGTGGAAACCAGCTAACAACATGTACTCAGAATCTAGTGCGCCGCTGAAACTCTCATTTTGCGTTTGATGTTCAGACTTTGTGTCCATGTATATTTTCTGTGTACATTTATCGTGCGTGGACGACATCTCCATCACTTCTTATCAGTGGAATTAGCAGGAGGCATGAACAAACACATTCTTGTGACTTTGTAAAGGCTGTAAATTCCAGTTCAATAGATCATAATTTGAATATTTTTCCTTGAAATGCATAAAAAATGCAAATGGGACATTTAAGGACTTAAACAAGTCAAATTAACCCCTTTCAAAAGGACACATTTTTTTTCCTGAAATGAATTAAAATAGTTGCAGATTGATTGAATGCTGCATTCATATGCACTGATTATTTAGCTTTTGAGTTTAATTTAGTTTTTGCAGGAGACTATCAATGCTGTTTGCAGCCCTCAGGGTCGCACTCGACCAAATAAATTCTAAACCTAAGGGACCTGGTGGCGTGCTTTGATGCGAGCTTGCTTCTGTCACGCAAAAAAAATAAAAGAGCAGGAAAAATCAGAGTTGTCCCTTTGTGTTGCCAGTTTATGGCTGTAATGTGTGCTGCATTTTAACGACGGCGGACCACACCAGTATTAAAACTTTTAGAACAAAAGGGACCAAACTGCACACAATTAGAAGCAGATCATTCTGTTAGGCAGCAATTAAACATTGATATTGTGCTCCATTGGTAGGCTTTTAAGGGAAAAGTTGTGTGTTGGTGTGTGTTTGTGAGTGTGTGCGTGACTACAGATAAACTTTCAGACAGTCCGACATTGACACTCACTTCACGCTGTGATCGCCCAGCTGTGTGGAGGTGAGAGAGGAGCCATGGACTTTACTTCTCTCTCCAGCTCTCTCTTTTCTTTCATTTGTTACACAAGTATTTGTGGTTGTTCATGTATACAAACAATTTCAACAACATGAATGTCTTCCTGTGGAGACTGTCACACCCCACAACGACATCACTCCACCACCTTCAGCTTTGAGAGCGACCATTTCCATCAGGTTTTTCACTTCCAAAGCGGCACATCTTATGAGCTAGTTTTGACATAAGACGACCCTGGGACTGTGTGACGTTTATCGAGTGGAAAACCCCACTAATGCCCCTCCCTCGGCAACTCAGCATGCCGGCTTTGTGTCTGAATGAGCACCATGGCCACTTTTCTGTAAAAATTGCAACGGCAATCTTACCAGGTTGCAAGATATATCCCATGGACTTCAAAAGTATACACTGACTCAGATAAAGCTGTGAGAACTAGCAGCTACTTGACATTTTTCTATTTTCCTTTGTATACCTTTTTCTTCAGTCTGTTTTATTCTCTCCATCTTTTCACTTCATGCTGCTATTACACTATAATTTTCCCACCCCGGTCGTCAAAGTTCCTTTCAGTCAAATCTAAATATAGGGACTTCAGTCAGACTTGTATATTGCGTTTGATGTTTTTGTCACCGTGTTCATGTCTGTCCCTTTAAACCAAAAATAAGCCAATTCTAAAGGCCGGTCTCCGTTCAAAAACATTTAGTCCGAAATTACAGGAGCGCTGAAAAAACTCCCAACTCTTCATTATTTCTCCCTTGTAACAGCTGCTCACCTTTTTACCATCAATCACTTCCCCCCACTCACCTCCCACCTGCATTAGCAAAGGTCAGCGCAATCTCATCTCGTTAACCTCTCATTTCTAGAGGCCATCTTTTGTTTTCCTCCTCCCCGCATCGCCTCCACCTTCCTCCGTCTTTTTCCACACCTCATCTGCGGTTCAGTCCGGTGGGATCGGGGTTAGTTCTGACTCATTACCTGGCGCAGGTGATCCCCCCCCTGACTGACGGTGATTACCGGTGGCATCGCTGGCACGGACCTCAAAGACGGCGAGAGAGTTTTAGGGAAAGCGGGTCGCCATCGTTGGGTGGAGGTAGATGTGTGGGCGGTGTGTGTCGTGGTAAGCTGGCGTATTTTTGGCGGAGGCGCACCGATCGCAGCAAATTGCTTCTGTTCGCTGGGTGGATGGTGAAGAACGCGACAGCTGGGATGAAATGATTGAGGGTCCAGAAAGACGGGCTGCTTTTACGATACGAGGCAGGAATTTCAAGCAACTATGTTTTGTTTTTGTGTGTAAAAGAAATGTGTAAAATCGAATTTGGTGTGATCGTCGTATTGAATGGCTTTAAAAGATAATTTGTAACAGTAATTAATGTAAAAAAATGAGTTTGAAAGGCACAGATGAAAATGTAATTCAACTCTTTTAAATATAAGGCGATTATTATTGGATTTTATTTTACAATGCAGCTTCGCTTAATGCAGATTGAGGGTTTTTTCCATTTAGATTCAGCTACTAGAAACAAACATCCATCCGGCAAAGCGAGGACTTAGTGTGTGTTGGCTGACAGGCAGCAGCCCACCAGGCCACCAGGTGGGTTGTGTTTTCCCTTCAAACACAAGTAGGACACTTTTCTTGCCCACTTTTGACTTGTTTGGTGCCTCATGATAACACCGCCTCAACCATACTACTAATTTTAACCTGGTGAATGACAGAAGCTTAACTAAATCTGGTATGATGTCAAATTGAGGTTGCTGACATTTATAAGATCGGGGAAATTAACATATGACAGCAGCTAGATACAGATGAGGCATGGAAGAAGCCGGACGAAACTAAAAATAAAGATGTAACACAGACAGTGTGCACCTTTACATGTATAGATGTGACATGATGGATATACAGATGGATAAGTACAGGTTTGGTGTGATATCTAAGGATTAAAGTGCATATTGCATTCCTAATCTACATAGTCCATGTACAGGAGGTCCTCGGTTTACAACGTCGTCAGTGTACGCCGTTATGTCGTTACGTCGGAACTGGTTACGTGGAACTAGTTGGCGAACAGAGTATAAGACTCTAGTTTCTAAGTTTCTAGTTCTTTTTACTCATGTTCTGAGACGTCTGGCTTGCAAAAAAAAAAAGATCCTATCATCCTAAACAATGGAATGAATTCACACACACATGGTTTCTGTCATCATCTTGTGCATTTTAGATTTTTTTTCAAAAGCCACACAGCCGAGGATTCTCATCTCTGCCAAGATTGTATAGATTTGTTCCTAAACGTCACATAAGCTGCGCCGAAAATGGGAATTATTTATTGCAATAAATGATTACTAGCTGGCAGTAATCTACCGGTGCAGCACAGACACACGTGATCAACATATGATGAGTTTTACTTCATCAGCTGCACGCGTTCTGCAGCGTGAGTTCAGTCTTTGGTGTATTTTTCTGATTATCTCTGTGTCGATGTGTTCCTGGTCTCTGTTTGTCTTGCAGGTGAGCAGCCACTCGGAGCCTTCGTCCCAGTCCCTGAGCCTCCAGCAGCCCACCCAGCCTCCGCCGCCGCCTCCTCCGCCCCCCCAGCCTCAGTACGGTCTGCCCGTCCCGGAGTCGCGGGACAAGCAGCTCTGCTTCTCGGACTTCGAGGACCTCAGCGCTTCTTTCCGCAGCCTTTACAAATGCGTCTTTGAGCAGTGTTTCTCGCAGCAAGGTGGGCGTCAAACCCTCGTTTCGGTTTCCTTCGTCTGTTCGTGTGTCCAGCATCTATAACGACACGTGTGTTTGCATTTTTCAGAAGAAAACTCCACGTCAATCTTCATGCACGTAATTAGCTGGCAAGCTTAAGCTTCCCTTGAAATTCAAACAATTTAACATTGCTTTCATAGGCAGAGTTTCAGTATTAACCTCCGCCGCGCGCTACTCCTACTCTATTGTGTTTTAATAAACAAACAATCTGTTGTTCCGCGTATCTGCATTTTACGGCTCGCTCAGTCAAATGAGTAAAGGCAATTAAGAGTAAGAATTCAGCAGAAGGAGAAAGGGAAAACTCACAAACACATCTGTAGTCGAGCAGAGCAAAGGGTTCTGCTGCTTTGATAGCAGCTAATTAGATTGGTTCTAAAGTTTGTGAAGCATCTCGCTAATTGCTTCCTGAAGCTTTCAGGTCACCAGGCCTCCTCCCTCTTGGACCCCCCCCCCACCCTCCCATCACCTCTTCCCTCATGCTTTTCTTCTCCCACCCCCCACACGTACACATCCGTGGATGTTCTGTAACCGAGGAGATTGATGCGCTCCGTTGAGCTCTGCAAGTTGTTGCCTGGATTCACCCTCTGACAAGGTCCCCTTCAATTTGTGGTCAGGGCTGCACACGCCGAAGATAAGACAATGAGAATACTGGTTTAAAAAAAAACAAAACAGAGACAACAGAGAGATCTACAAGGAAAATGAGGAAGAAAATGGATTCAGTGGATGCTTGAAAGGGTCCCTTAAGTGTGAGGCTTAGCAGGGAACAGTGTCAGCAGTCATTGTATTTGAGAATTTGAGTCACAGTGAGTCACCCAGACAGCAGAGCTCATCGTCTCCTCCGAGGAAAACCACAGCGAGTTCAAGACCACGTACCAAACTGTGTCGCAATCACACATCACAGGTGAAACGGAGACACAAAAGAACCCGAAACGAGTAAATTAATAAAACATCATCGGGAACAATTGGCAAAATCGAGCATGAAAACAAATGTGGCTTTGAAAACCATACTCTGCTGTCTGTTATGTTCTAATAAGTCAATGAGACTTACAGAAAAGAGGCGTGTGTCAATACAATTCTGAACAACTTTATTCATCCCAGCAACACTTGACAGCTCTCATAACAGCTATACAATAAATTGGGAAGGAAGAACACAGCCGTAGTTAGAAACTCTCTGTGGATTTCCAGTAAAGCGTAAATGCAGATGAAATAGCAGATCAGGAGCATTTTCAGAAAGTATTATATTGACGCACAGCAGAGGAGAAGCTGTATTAAAAACAAGCAGGTAAACTCTAATGACTCCCTGGTGGATAAACTGAGTACACGCATCGCTTTCCTGATGACTGGTTGATCACCAAAAAAAGAACAGATTTGAGCGATAAGCAGTGAAACAGCAGATAAAAGCAAAGGTCAGAAAACTTAACAAGAGGAAGATAACAGACTTAAGAACATGTGTGCTGACAGAAAGGAGTGCAAACTGTCTTCTGTTAACATCCCACCTTAGTTTATCTGTAAACAAACTCTTCCTAAGATTTTTTTGCATTTAACTCGACCTACATTAGTATTTAGAGAAGAAAATGTCATTGTACTAGTCACAACAGCACTTAAAGGACAACCAAGGTCCAGTTCTATACCTTTAGAAAACACGAAATCCAACATCTTCTGAAAACTGAACAAGCTAGCTGCCAACTTAAAGTGTCTGCAGCTGCCAGTACCCGTGATGAAAAGCAAAGCAGATAAAACGCGCTCTTGGCGTAACCTGTGCATGCAGGGAAATGCATTTTGCAAGAATCCTCGGCTGTGTGGCTTTCGAAAAAAAATCTAAAATGCACAAGATGATGACAGAAACCATGTGTGTGTGAATTCATTACATTGTTTAGGATGATAGGATCATTTTTTTGCAAGCCAGACGTCTCAGAACATTAGTAAAAAGAACTAGAAACTTAGAAACTAGAGTCTTATACGGACCCGGACCTGTAATCTGTAAATTGTAACAGGATTTTAAATTTGACCCACAGGACGACACGAGGGTTAAAAAGATAGAAAAAAACACAAAAGCTGCTGAATATTATTAGCTCCTTATAAGCCCCTGCGTTAAGACACACCGCCACGGCAACAGGTGATATGTTAAAGGGGAAAAAAACAAGTGAAATCTGACTTTATTTATTGATTTTTCTTGCTCTTTTTCCCTCCCAGCTGGTCTGATGAGTATCCCCGGTGACTCCAGCCAGCAGGCCCGGACCGCCTGCTCCTACCAGCACTCCCCCGGCGCTGGAAGCGGCGGCGGCCACCACCACCACCAACACAACCACAGCCAGACGTCGCACCACCCCCACCACCCTCACCTCTCCCCCCACTCGGCCCACAGCCAGCACCCGACTCACGGTCAGCACCAACAGCACTCTGGTCACTCCCAGCAGCACCCGTCGCTCTCCCACCAGAGCCACGCAGTACAGACCTGCCCCACCACAGGTGAGAGCACGCTTGCAACTTCCTGTTGTGGTGTGTGGCGTTGTCTTTTTTTCCCCAGTTTCAAATCACAAGGCCTCTACGGTACCTGCAGCATTTTAACAGCTCTGACCTTGGTTGTCACCTGTTGGTACACAAAAAAAAACCCACAGTGGCAGACAGAAAGGCACACCGACTGTCCCTGAATGTGTCAAAAGCAGCACTAAACTCTAGTTTTTGTAGCTGGAATTGTGCAATTTAGCTACAAAGAACTAGTAGTGCCAATCGAAATAGTTTCAAATCAACACCGGTAAACATTCCACATGTAAAGACTTTCAATGTGCACTTGAAAGTTTTCCCTGAATGATAAGATTAGTGCTCAACAACACATCTATATGATAGTCCTCTGATAAAAATGCCTGTACAGTGGTCCCTCGCCGTATCGCGGTTCACTTTTCACGGTCTTACTGTGTCGCAGATTTTTAAATTGCATTTGGTACCTCCGGATTTTGCGGTGTATAGATATTGTTATCAATCCATTATTGTAGCAAGCTGCGTTGAAGAATGACGCTGGAGAAAGAATGTCTGCATTTTATGCACTCTGCAACTCTCAGAAGCTTTTATTTTGGCACACGCATTGAGCAACATTTTAGAAAATATGGCAGGAAGTCAACAAACACACTTCATAGTCACCGTCCGGACAACATAACACTTAACCAAACTAACGAGGATGACTAAACCACAAACACTACTAACACTGTAACACTAACATGAACCACAATAATGACATTTAAACCCCAAACTCCCATGGTGCATTGCAGCACAACAGTTCAGGTACATTATTTTAAGTATTTTTGTGATAAAATAAGCATTTTCCAGGCTAAAGAATTGGAAAACAATACAAAAAAATCTATAAAAATATTAATTAAAACATATTAAAAGAATATTTAATCTAAATAAAATGCGTAGCGTACAGCGCTGGGCTCTGATTGGCTCAGCGATCGTAGCATCAGTCTCCTCTGTCTCCTGTGTACAGCAGCATTCAGCATTTGGCCTTGTCCATTTCACATAAACATCTGATCGCTGCGTATAGTGTTGCTCTGCGGTGTGTGGGGACGGTTAATAAAGCCTTAAAGTATATATCAATAATAATATATATAAGGTCGCTACTTCGTGGATTTTCATGTTACGAGGAACCACTGTACTCCAGTAAACATTCCACATGTAAAGACTGTCAATGTGCACTTGAAATTTTTCTCTGAATGATAAGATTAGTGTCCAACAGCACATCTACATGATAGTCCTCTGAGTTATTGCACAACACTCAAGGACAGAGGCTGCAAAGGCGAAGATTCTGTGCATTAAATGTACTTGAAAACCCGTGTTTTATCAGAACCAGTTCGATCTGAACATGCAGGCAAACACCTAATGAGAATAAACATCCATAAATGTGCCTAGAAATCATTTAAAAAACAGTTTTCCTCAGTATCCAGTGCTATTTGCACATGCATGGGTACTAATATGGAATGCTTAACAGTGTCCGTTTCTCAAAATGTAAACAAATGTAGGCTAAAAAAGCGGAGCTCGATTCGTATCCCAGAGCTACTTGTTTGTCGGTGGAGGGAGCCACGATGTTAGACGTTAAAAACCTCTGCTCTAGGATATTATTACAGTCACCAGTTTGAAATACTCGACCTCGTTAATGAGCAATCTACTGTTTCTGTGAGTTTGGTCACTGTTGCTGTTCGCACCGTGTAAATACAACACAGGGGACTTCTGATGGCAGTTTAAGAAAAAGTAAAATCCAGTATTAAACCCATCTGAACCCCAAAACAGCCTCTGCACGTTTAAAACATTCTTTACCTGCCACATTTTTATTCGCTGTGGGCTGAAGCCCTGCACCTCTATTGAAACAGCAGAATCAGGCCTAGAAGTAGAGAGAACTAAAACATTAGTTCTCAACTAAAACAAACTTAGAAGTATGTCACTTCAGTTTTTAGTCATATAGTTTCCACTTTATTGTATATTTCAGGTTTGTTTTTTCCTATTTATTTGTATTGTGGTGCTGCTCACTTTAAAGAAGAATTTTCCCTTGGGGATCAAAAAGTATTAAGTATTATTTCTTTCTATTATATTCTAATGACAGAAATCATAAAAAGGGGGAAATAAAAGCTGAATTTCTTTGTTTTTGAAAACAAATACTTGAGATATTTTACTTCTTACATTTTCACTTTGTTTGTGAGTGAACACTGCCTGCAGTTCAACCCAGTTTAGTGGAAAAGTTCCTTTATTTGTGTCACATGACTGTTGACCACAGCTGAGCAAGTCATGGTGTCCCAGTTTTACTGAGAAGCGGAAATTGTTTTGTTTTTTTACAGGATCTGGTTAGTGCACAAGGTTTATTTTGGGCATTTTTTAAAATAAGACACGTCAAATCCAAAGAAGTTGATGAAACATCACGACTTTAAGCTTAGACTTGTGTAATTTTCCCAACAAAATTGAAAGATTAGTTCAAAGAACACTGGGAAATTCTACAATCTTGCTGTTTTTACAGTTTCTGGCTCTGACAGATGGTGTCATTTTGCCATTTTTTGTAAAAGTAATGTGCTTTGTTTAAAACCCATTGGTGAGTTTTGAGGTTCAGAGAGTCAGCATTTAAAAGTCGAGTTTTAAATGCTTTCCATTTGTCACTGAACCGCTTTGAATATGTTAAACAATAACAATATCAAGGTATTATTTATATCAGGTACCTTCATGTAATGTCTTTATGTTTATAATTTATGACAACATGGTTATTCTCATTCGGATGCTGTAATGAGAATACAGCACGAGGAGAAGACCTGCTCTGACCAGGATTTTCATGGCGTCCAGCATACTCACCTTTTTAATTGACTGCTGAAATGAACACACAAAGTGTACAGTACACTTTCCTGTTTCTCATATAACGATGCGGTGCAGCACCAAACAAAGATTCCCAAAGCCACGGCGGTATAAATGCGATGCACCGAACACATCACAACATCTCGTGTCTGTGCAGCCTGCTTGCATTTATATGATATTCTTTCCTCTATAAGGTCCCCCAGCGGTTGATATTATGAAGCCGGACTGATACAAACAGGCTTCACCGAGGCTTTTTCTGCTCATATTCCCAGTATTTGCTCCCCCCTCCTCCCCCAGACGGAGCTCTCAGGCCAGTAAAAAGACTATTCAGACGTGATTTATCTAGGTTGGTATTCTCCTCAACCAGGCTGAGGATGAATGAAAGCAACCCCTCAGTCTTTGATCCTCGGCTTGAGAATGTAATGTTGTTTAGTTTGTGGTGGTGAAAAGCATCTTCTTTCCTTTTTTTTCCTCTCCAAAGCAAAGCTGTGGTTGGATTTTTTTCTGTGTGAACTCATACCACCCTGTGGCTGTTTGCAGAACTGAAACTGAATCAAATTTCACTTCTTTCTAATATAAACCCGTTCACCTGTTTTTGATCGTTGAACACCACACCGCTGCTCAGCATCATATTCTCACCGTAGTTAATTATCAGGTGATCAATCATGAAAATTCTCGTTAGCTGATGAATTAATAACCTCAAAGCTGACAGAAAATATTCTGTTCCTGAAATATGAGGATCTTCTGGTTTATATTGGTTAAAGTTTTTCAACAAATACACAGTTTAAAGACTTCAAATTCTTTATTCTTTATCATTTTATAAACTGAATGATTAAACAGGAATTGTTCAGCCAAGCCAACAAATGTTTTTTAACCACGTAAGACCCAAATATAGAGAAAAATTTTAAAAATTATCTATATATGAATCCAAATATAGAAAAGATTAGCAAAAAGTTAAATAAAATAAAACAAAAAAAGTAGTATATATATATATATATATTTTATTTTTTTTTACATGAGTAAAAAATAAAATTAAACTAAAAAAATAATAATTATATAATAATATATAAATATATAATAACATTTCCAAAAATAATATATACAAATATATATGTATAAATAATAGAAAACAATAATAAAAACTAAATAAAACTGATGTTGTATTTTTGCAACAGTGGGTTTTACAGGGTTAATATTCAGTTATGGCATTGAATTTGTATGATGGTTTACAATTTGACAAGAGAAGTTGGTAGAGAAGAAAAACTTTCTTTAAAGAAAAAAATAGATATACACAATAAATGACGTGTGTCGAATCAATTAAAAACCTTTCAAAGTCATCCAAGAAATCTCCAAACTCCACTAATGCCTTGAAGCCTCGCTAGCATGCGTTTGTTTGAGGGAGAGACGTTGTTAAGGTCATCCTCTCCTTTTGTTTGTGGATCTGTTTTAAAGTAGTATTTTGTGTTGCAAAAGCAGAGAAGGATCATTTTTAATTGCTGTTTGTAATTTCCCTGCTGTTGCTGTATGGTTTGGGTCTTTAACTTTGTGTACATGGACTGAGCAGAATTCCCTCATGTGCAGTGTGTTTTTATTGATCAGTAGGAAACAGGTTCATTTAAAGGTGTGCGTCGTCTCCCAGGTATGTCAGCAGACTGGTATCCCAACCTGGACTGGCTGAAGGAAAGCTGCCGCATCGCCACCAGCTACAACTGGGCCGACGTGGACCTCTCCCCGTTTCAGGGTAAAAACACACACGCTGCAGCCATCAGTGTAAACATCTGAAATGAACACTGATAAAGCCGTCCGCAGCAACACGGAGAGAATTGATAAAATGCTTCTGATGCCGATCAGTTACTTTGATTAAACCATTATGATTCCTCGCTGCGCTCTCATATCCACTCGCCCTTGAGGCGCAGTATCATAATACCCAGCGTTGTAATAGTACTGGCCTAATAAAAGTCATTATCCTGCATGGAGAGGTTGGCAGTCACACACACACACACACACTGAGGCTGTCTCGCTCCCTCCCAATTGTATGATGTGAATAATCCAATTAGGTCCTGGCTCAGTAACAGCCTCTTATCACGGTCAGCGCACAAAGCCGGCAACATCCACACACGATTGATGACGACTGCTGGTCTTATAACACACACAGGCTGCCGCCGCCGCTTCCTCTCTCTCTCTCTCTCCCGCTGCAACGCTTGACCTCCCTCACACCGCCGCCGCCATGCCGTCCACCGCCGCCATGCCGTCCACCGCCGCCATGCCGTCCACCGCCATGCCGTCCACCGCCGCCATGCCGTCCACCGCCGCCATGCCGTCCGCCGCCGCCATGCCGTCCACCGCCGCCATGCCGTCCACCGTCTCTGGCTCGAATCCAGCCTCTTGTCTCCGTCACCGTCTCACACACAAGCTGCACAAATTAGGTTTTAGAGAAAGTATCAGACGGCAGTTTGCTGAATAGAAGCTCCGGTGTGTCTTTATTTTAGACGTACGTTAGATGTGATCAGGCATGTTGTCGGGATAACTGGTTTGTTATTAAGGTGGAACACTGCTGACGGTAAAACTAGTTTCTCTGGATGTGATTTCATGATGTATGATCGGTAATTATGGGCTTTTTTTGTTGTTGAACTAAAAATAAAAAGGAAGTCTTGGAGTTGGTAGTCATTAAAAGACTGTATTTTATAGGTCTAATAAAAGCAAAATGTCACCATCAGCACTTTAAATTCAACGTAAATGTGTCGACACTCTGCCTCAGTCATTAAAAAAAAATCCTCAAGCACTTTGCTGTTGAATAAAATCCTGCAAAAGTTTCTATACACATGTAAAGACCAGGCAGGCTTGAGTTTTCAGTGACTGCTATAACTTTTTTTTAATAGAATTTTTCAAGAAGACCTATAAGAAATATACAAAAGAACCAAAATGCATGATTGTTTTTGTTTTTTTTAGTGTGACAAAATTATATAGTATTCAATAAGATAATATAATATTAGATCAGATTAGATCAAATAAGCCTTTATTAATCCAACGGTGGGGAAATGTACAGCAGCAAAGTACTAATCCTAGAAATAACAGCATTGCACAGATTGTTTCATGAACAGAAATACTGAGAGAAGTTTTAATATTGCACAGATTATCATCCATGTTGCACAGATTTGTTCGCAAGTAGAAAAATAACGATGTAGCACATTTGGTAGTTTATGTAGAAAAATACATATTACACAGGTTTTTTTTGAAAAAAACATTCATATTTCACAGAATGTGTCAATATTTTACCAGTGATTCCTTCATAGAAAATTATGAGTTATAGGAGTCATTAGGAACTCACAACTGCCATAATATGGCATGGTCTAAACAATATATATACATATTCATTACCTGCATACTTTGTTTTCTGCTTGCAACAAGTGATCATGTTAGTCTTATATATTATCAGACTTTCAATCTTCTAACCAAGGATTAGCACCGTTTAATCTCAAAGAACATTATTTATATTCTAGTGGTTAGGATCGGAATATTAAATGTCATATATCTGAATTTCAGATGTAGTGCAAACACTGGAAACAAAACCTGGTGCCTTACTGTATTACTGTTTTGCACAGGTGCACTTTTACCATGCATGATTAGTTTGAAGTAGCAGGAGCTCAACAGCGATCCGTTTGCCCTCTCTGCCAGGTCTGAAGGAGAGCATGCGGCAGGCTGAGCTCAACAACTGGTCTCTGGACGCCGCCCAGATGGCCGACCTGTGCTCCTCCATCAACCGGTTCTTCACGGCCACCGGGGTGATCCCCCCTCAGGGCGCCGCCCACCCACAAGCTCAGGTCCAACACCCGACACCACCGGGAGCACCGCAGCACCCGAAACCCAGCCATCACAGTCAGCACGGACAACACAACCAACACAACCAACACATCAGCACAGGTCAGTCAGCACGGACAACACAACCAACACATCAGCACAGGTCAGTCAGCACGGACAACACAACCAACACAACCAACACATCAGCACAGGTCAGTCAGCACGGACAACACAACCAACACAACCAACACAACCAACACATCAGCACAGGTCAGTCAGCACGGACAACACAACCAACACAACCAACACAACCAACACATCAGCACAGGTCAGTCAGCACGGACAACACAACCAACACATCAGCACAGTACAGTCAGCGTTCATGCACAGGATTATACTACGTGTAGGCAGAGTACACCTGATATCCTTTATATAGTATCTATTTACAAAGTTAAAGGAGCAAAATGCTCAAGAAACAGTTTAATAAATGCAATACACAACTGTTGTTGGTTAATCCCAGGAAATCAATACCTGACCATGTATTTTTCTCGGGCTGAAATGATTCCTCGAGTTATTCAAGTAATTCGATTACTAAAATTCCTCGAGGCAAAATTCTCTGATTCGAGGCTTCGTTTAATCCACTGCATACTAGACCCCAGGCCACTAACTGATTGACCCAGACTTCATCCTATACGGACCAGGAATTTAAATGTGACGGAACGTTTCCATTTTAACAGACGGAACTTTTCCAGTGTTTATGGCGTTTATCAGATCAGAGGCTGAACTATGAAGACAGTTAAACACAGTCAGACTTTCTTTGTGTGAGTCGACTAAATCTAAAACCTCAGTCAGAGTTAACAGGTATGAAGGTGGTTTTCAGCTTTCTTTAACTCAGACTTTCTGCTTCAAACTCGTCACACAAACAGGAGCGTTTAATGATTATTTGACTCATTTTCCACACAGAATGAACCGATAACAGGGTTGTTTTAATGGAGAACAACAAGGAACATAAACATTTTTCAAGGTAAAAAGCTGCTACTGGAAATAATGTAAGACAGAAAAGTGTTAAACGTGCATAATGTGTTTATTTTACCGATCAATGCAGCTGATTGCTGACAGCTGCACAATAAAACTGTTAAACTAATATATATTGTATTTAAGTGCATGTAGGTCTGATACTGTCTCATAATCGAGGAAATCATGTTAATTTATGGCCAAATCAAAGTGAAACTAATGTTACTGATTGAATATTCTCTGTAATAAATACTAATAATCTACTCAGTTTAGGCGCTCACTTCCTCTTTTGATGCTGTATCGCCAAGCATGGAATCCGATTACTCGATTAATCGCCAGAATAATCGATAGAATACTTGATAGCTGCAGCCTTATATTTTACTGATGTCAATCTAACACCGGCATAGTTTGCCTAGTAACACCCCAATAATTAAGGCTGCCTTTATCTGTGGGCATGTTTAGGTTGTTTTGAAAGTTACTCAAAGCAGGTAAGAAAGGAAGAAGGAAATACACCAAAGAAGATTAAAAGGAAAGTTCTAAGAAACATGATTACAGGTTAAGATACATTTTCTAAATATGTGTCCGAAAGTAGTTTTGAGATACAAGAGTTTCTACAAACAAATAATGACTCATCTGTGAGATAAGTGCAGTACAGCATTAGGAAGGAAAAGATGTCACCAAAGCATGCAGATCTTCCTTCATTTCCACCCGTGACTTGCTCGCCGTGAAAGAGTTCGCCTCTCTGGGCTGGAAGCTAAATTACAATCCCCACTCACTGTGCCATTGTTGCCTCATTATGTGTTTTCAGGGGAGTTACGGCTGTTGTCAGTTACACAGCAACTAAAGTACAGATACGAGGACGAGAGGATGTGAAATCCACTGAGTGACAGCAGATTCTGTAGGATTTCTCCCTGCTTAGCGTAACATGGCAGTGGAATTGCACACGGTAACAGCTTGTGTTCTGCAGAGACCAGCGTGTGTGAGAGTCGGGATGCTAATCTGACAGTTAGTCATTGGCCTTTTGTCTGTTCTCCTGCAGGGAACATGTACATGGACTCCAGACAGAATATTTCCTCTCTGATGGGTCCTCCAGGATATCCACACATGCCTCCCATGAGCAGCACCACTCCCTCCATGACAGGTGACTCCTCCATCGCTCTCTTAACAGGTCAGGACTTAGAAAAGCTGCGTCTATGTAGGCTTGACTGTTACGTAATCGCCTGAGTGCGACTATTGGAGCCGACTGTGTTCGTATTTGCATAATTGTTGGAATCGTTTCCATTCACCAGGTTGAAACTAACAGAAATGTCACGTCTCAATTACTGCTGTTTTCCACTGTTTGCGCCCCGTTTCTTCTGCCGCTGTTTAATGGCACCGACTGTTTATCTAGAAGCACTTAAGCTCTAAATGTTTGACCGATGAGCAGCTATTGACATTTACATCATGGGTTTGAGTTGCGGAGCTAAACACCGCAGCGCCACTGTGGGCACATTTTGGTTTTAAGCCAAATGAGAAAGGACAGTCCAATAAGTGGAGGTGATTTGTTTGGATTTGCAGCAATAAGGTGGCGATTAAAGGCCCTAATACCACAAATCTAACAGGAATAGAGGCTTAAAATGAACAGAAAAGTGCAATTAATGTACATTAATGTACAGTACCAGTCAAAAGTTTGGACATATATTCTCATTCAATGGTTTTTACTAATTATTTTATACATTCTAGATTAATACTGAAGACATCAAAACCATAAAAGAATACATATGGAATTATGTTGTAAACAAAAAAAGTGTTAATCTTCAGTATTAAATGAAACCCAGTTTTCTCTTCCTCCTGCTCACTTATTTCAGCGTATTTGTTGTGATGTGTACCAGGATGTTTCATTATTAATCTTCTTTCCTGTCCAGGTCATCACAGCCAGCTGAGCCAGCAGCAGCAGCAGCAACACTCGCTGCCTCCGGGACACTTTCAGGTGAGACGGATGCTCGCTGCCGACGACATCCAGGACGACTTCGACTGGGACTCCATCGTCTAAAGCGAGTCGAACAGGAAGGAGGTCCTGAAAAAGGGAGAGACGCTGAGGCGCTGTGTGACGTTAGCGAGGTATGGAACTGACCAACCTTCCACCCGTGTGAAGAAACAGACGACAATCCAACAAAAACGCAAACGGAAAGTAATTTTTCTAATCATGCTGGCCTTTTGTTTCCTGATACGAGCGATGAGTCTAAAGACAATCATTTAAAAACAGAGACGGGACTGACCGTGTTGGACGAGGATATATCGTCCAAACGGCAAAAAAAGGACGTCTGAAGCTCTCCGAATTGTCTCATGTCGTGTCCCCCCCAGTGCCAACAGGGTTACAAGTCGCCAAAGTGTCGTCAAATCGTCTGTGAATCGTTTTGCTTTTGTTTTCTGATTCTGTTCCCTGCTACAACTTGTGTCCCACGTCTGCCTGTGACTGAAACGAACAGAAAAAAAACTTGTCTTCTCCAAAACGCTCTGCAGAAAAATCACATTTTCTTTGTTTTCCACTGAGCATGTCCAAATATTTCATCCTTTCTTCCTTGTTTTTTTCCACTCTGGGCATCTGTGTGGCTGTGGGTCTGAAAGAGGAAAGTAAAGGTGCATCAGGTTGGATCAGTGATGAATGCAGCACCACCTGCTGGTTACAACAAGCACCGGTTTGCTTTGTTTGCCTAACCCTCCTGTTGTCCTCATTTACGGGCACCAAAAAATATTGTTTCCTTGTCTGAAAAAAATACAAAAATTCAGAAAAAAATCCCCCAAATTTCTGAAAATTTGCAAAACCTTCAGGAAGAAAATTCCAATCATTCCTGAAAAGTTTCCCCCAAATTTGGCAAGAAAATTCTTGTAAATATTTTCAAAAAAATGAGTAAAAATCTTCCAAAAAAATCCTAAAAATATCTAAAGTGATTACATATATATCAGTAAAAATTGTAATATTTTCTTTAAGAACATTCACAAAAAAATCAACCAAAATCCGGTGAATTTCACTGTATTTTTATGTGAATGTTCTTAAGAAACATTTTTAACATTTCTTTTTTCCCACCAAAAAATGTTCACAGATTTCCCAAAAATGTTGAAAATGTGGACATCAGAAGTTTCACTGTGAAAATATATATTTTTCCCCACATTTTCAAACTTTAAAACGGGTTAATTTTGACCCGCGGGACGACACGAGGGTTAAAAAAAAGATCTATACACCACAATGTGTTCTTTCCTGATAGTTTTTCAGTCGATTTTAAGCTCTTTTCAGTCTGTTTTGTCGCTATAATGCCGTGTGTGCAGCGGTCCATGGTGCCATGTTCTCAGGGTGTAATATTCTCATGCATCTCCATCTCTATTTGTGAGGTTTAACTGTGTGTCGTACGGTGCCGTCAGTGTTCCTGTTGGCTAACAGCAAGCATCCCCGCGACTGTGGTCAAAAGATTTTTTTAAAAAATCTTCATTTTTTCAGCTGTATAAGCTAACAAAATACTGTGGAATAAGCTTTTCAGTAGCTCAAATAACAGCCACTAATTAAAATGTAAACGAGACGCTGGCTAGACTCGGACTACATCAACATTAATGCATAGTTTTCTGAGGTCTAATTCAGTTTTTTTTCTCTAATTTTGGGAAAAGTGCATATCATTAATGACCAGGCAGAGAAAGTGAGTTTAAGATGCCTCATTTAGGAGAAGACGAGCAGTTTTTTGCACAACGCCGAGCTTGATAGCGTCCAGTGAACGGGGAGAAGCAAAAGAAAAGCTTTTTAAAAAACGTTTCTTTGTTTCAAAAGACATTCAAAACAGAAAAAAAAAACACAAATCAACAAGGGAGCAAAGACTAAACGAAATGCTCAGCTTTGTTTTTTCACTGTGATGTTAATTTTGTCTGTGTGTACAAGTGTGTATAGTCCTCTCTGATTTCCTTTAGCATACAGCTTCATACGGCTCAAAAAAACGCAGAAGAAACTCATGAATTTCTTCGTATTAACGCTTTAAGATCCCACATTTCTCCTAGCAACGTATGGGATCTTAAAGCTTTAAGGGTGAGAAGATCTCGGTGATTGTTCAGGTTGTCGAAACAAGGTCTCATTGTAGGAAAAAAAAGAAGGAAAAATACTCTTTATTATTACCATTTAATGCTGTATTACAGTGACCAGCATATATATCTTCTATGTTTGTGTGTTGTTGTCCTTGTAAATAGCAGTATGTTACTCCTCTGTTTGCCCTTGAAAAACACGGATTGATAAAAAAAAAAAAAAGGAAACAGCAAATGGAGAGGGTATTTTTTTGTTATTTGTCCTTCAGGAGAAACACATTATGTACATACCTTCAGTTTATTGTAAATAAGTGATTTAAAAAAACAACTGGCATTGGCATTTTGTGTGTCATGAATAATCTGTGTATGGCAGTTCAAGCGGTGAAAAAAATCTGTTTCAATGTTTATTAAAAAGTCATGGACCATTTTTACTGCGCTAACCTTGCATCTGCTGCCGTTACTTCATCAGCTGTTTGCGTGTTGGAATGAACAGAAAGCTTTAAAGCAGGGGTGTTAAACATGAGGCCCGCGGGCCAAAAGCGCTCCTCCAGAGGGTCCAATCCGGCCCTCAAAGTGGAAAAATTACAGAGAAGACATTAACTGCAGATTGTAAATTAGTAAAACTATGAATTTAAGATAATTTCTAGACCATGTAAAACACTAGATTGTTCTTTTGTTGTTTCGTGTCTCATTTTTGTAATGTTTTGTCTTATTTTTGTTGTTTTTTGTCTGACTTTTGTCATTTGTCTCATGTTTTTGTCGTTTCGTTTCTTTTTTTGCTGTTTTGTTTCCCTTTTGTCTTGCTTGTGTTTTTTGTCTTAGTTTTTGTCATTTTGCATTTTTTTTGTCTCACTTGCGTTGTTTGTCTGTTTTTTGGCGGTTTTGTTTCTTGCTTTTGTCATTTTTTGTCTTTTTTTTGTTTTGTTTCGTGTCTCTCATTTTTTTTGTCATTTTGTGTCTTGCTTTTGTAATATTTTGTCTTGTTTTTGTTGTTTTTTTGTCTTACGTTTGTTTTTGTCGCTTTGTTTCTCATTTATTTATTTCTAGGTTATTATGTTATGATTTTACTGGTCCGGCCCTCTAGAGATCAGATTGTGGCCTGAACTAAGATGAGTTTGACACGCCTGCTTTAAATGATGCTGCTGTGTGTCTGAATCTGACTTGCAGCTCCTGTTTTGCAGTTAAACTTTAAATTTAATGATGAAGATGTTCACTTTTTCGTGGTTGGAATGACTTCATCCACCTGGACTTTTGTGGCGTTTTGCCCCTCGCAGCTCGTCGTCCAACAGGTGTCAGCCTAGTGCCAAGCAGCAGTTTGTTTGTCCTGTATCGCATGTAACGCCGGCAGACCACCCATGCTCGCCCGTGTGAAAGTCACACAATGTTCTAACTGTATTTACGGCCCCTTTTCATTGGCAAACTGTTTAAAAAGCAGCTTTCTCCCGCTACTGTGTACGAGCCGCAGACGCACGCTGCCAAGAACAAGAGTGACGTTTTAGCGGATTAATCCAAAACGCCCTGCAGACGAGTGTTTCTTTCTTTTATTAACAGTTCAGCAACTAACATCTATACCTACTTGGCTCTCAAACGTGCTGGAAGGAAGCTCTGTTTACATCTCTCTCCATTCATTCAGAAATGCTTTCTAATCGTCTGAGCCACCCAGTTGTAGTTTGGACTGCCTGTCTTGTCTTGATAAATAAGCCCAACGGTCTATTTCCAAGTGTGTGTGTGTGTGTGTGTGTGTGTGTGTGTGTGTGTGCTGCTGATATTGCAGGGTTTGCAAACAGGAGGGCTGGGCACCGAGAGGAGAGCTTCCACAGGGCCGGACCCGTCTAACTGCCCCTATCCAGACGCCCTCCTCCCCAACCCAACCTGCCCCTTTGCTCCACAGCCCGCCCAGCCCACCACCACCACCACCACCACCAGTACCAGCACCCCTCCTCCACTCAAACGCACCCTCTATTCCCTCTCTCTCTCTCTCTTTCCTTAGACTTCCTCTAAGTGGCCAGGGCTCCTCTCTTTTCTCTTGTCCTCTCCACATCCCTCCACCACTCCTTCTTCTCCCTCCACAGCGACCAATTCACCGGCTCCATCTTCACCTCCTCAGGTTGAAAAAAAGAAAAGAAAGGATCTCTTTCCCAGAACTTCCCCTCCAAACATCTGTCTGTTTATTTTTTGGTCCGTCCTCACCGGTTTTCCCTGCGGACAGGCCGGTCGGTGAGTGTGTCTGGCGTGTGCGAGGGTCTCCGGTGTCGTGCTCTTTGCCCCCGAGGGACTCCCCTGAAAGCTTTTTGACCGGAGAGGAGATCGCAGGAGAAGGAGAAGTTTTTCCCTCACGATGAAAGTTCAGCTGCTGCTCGTCCTGGCCCTGGCCGGCCCTTTCTGTGCCTTCACTCGTGCAAGTAAGTGAACTGTGTGCTGCTATTAGCACACCGTGTCCCCTCTCTGCCTCCATGTGCCCACACCACCCCACTCTTTGTCTGCTTTAATCCTGTTGTGTGAATGATAACACTCCAGACGCTGCGTTCAAACGGTTCCAAAAAAGCTCCAGTTTTAATTTTTTTTATCAATAAATACAGTTCATTAGATTGTTTTTGTTTAAATCTTCACATACCTTTAATCATTTTAACATTTTTATTGAAATATTGTCACTTAATGCTGATTTTTGCTGTCTTTTGAGCCCGCTGTAGCTGAGAATTACTGAGACAAAAGCAGCATTTTTTTTTTTTAAAGGAATATATTATTTAAACGCTAAATGGATGCTGTATGTTAAGTTTAACAGATAGCCTCATCCCGTCTTGCTGTGTTTCTTTCCACGCTTGTTCCCACTCCTGAGCACCGGACAGCAGGAAAAGTTTGATTCGCAGACATGAGGGAAAAACATGATGTAATAGCAGGAGCTCTGCTGCCTCGTGTCTGTAAATTCTTGGCACTGGCAAAGAGAAGAAGGGAATATCCTTTGGAAGCCTCCCAAAACAGTGCTCATACGCAGGGAGGCGGGGGGGGGGGAACTGTAAACTGTAACGGACACCGTACACATTTATCTGAAAGCCTATCCACTGCTTCCTCTCATTTTACCCCTCATTCTGCCCTTTCTCTCCCTCCTGCTGCAGCTACTTTCCTCCTTTTCTTCGTATTTTTTATTCTTTACGTCTCTGCTCCGTCTCCTGTCTTTCTCCCCAGTTTGCAGGGTTTTCCTTCCTTTATTCTTTCTGTGCTTCCTTCTCTTTGCGCTGACCAGGGGTCGCCCAGGAGAGGCAGCGTTCAGCGGGGAGGGGGGTGTGGCGGAGGGCTGCAGGGCAGGGCAGGGCAGGGCAGGGCTGCTTCGCGTGAGTGTATTAATAGAGGAAGGCTCTATATTTAAGAGGGTCATATGGATGAGGACGATGAGCTTTAAGAGGTGCCCCACCCTCCCCTAGCCGTGTGTTGTCAGTCCGTGTGCTGCGCCACCCCTTGGCATTTACCCATCTTTGGTGGGGTATCAAGCTTTACCACTTAAACCCCCCGCCTTCCCCTCCTCTCCAGCCTTCCCCCTCGACTCGCTGCCCCCTTTCCCCTGTTCCAACTTGATGAGCCTAACCCTGGGAGACGGAGTTGGTGTAGGCACCGGGAGGGGAACAGTAGAGGGGTCTATTTTTAAGCAACAACCTTTACCGGACGACATGCCTGCGCCATTTCCATGGAGGTTTACTCTGAAAACTTCCAGAACGCTTCCACTCATTCCTCATCCGTGCCCTCTTAAATGGGGTCTTTTAACTCCATCGCCTCGGCTCTCTTAACTAGGAAGCCCCATGAATCCTGTAAAAAAAAAAAAAAGCCCTCCTCCTCCTCCTGGTCTCCTTCTTAATGAGTTTTGTCTGCCTCGCCGGGCCAATAACACCGCCGTCACATCTGGCCGCTGAAGGGAGAGGTCAATGGCCTTTGTCCGCGGCCGCTCTAAGAAATGACTCAAATGTTGCGCTCACGCTCCAAATATGAGACACATGCCAGTAAAGAGGGACGAGGAGGAAGGAGGACGGAGCGCTTCGCACGAGTCTCGTTTCAGGCAGGAAGAAAAAAGCGCCCAGTCATGCTTTAAAAATTTCCGCAATGAAAGAGAAACATCTGTTTATGGAAAAGGAGGCTGAGAGGCTGTTTGGCCTCCACCACACCCTGCAGACCTGAGGCTTCTGTCCGATCACGACTACCTCAGCGGCACAGAGACTCTCAAACCTCCCCGTGGAGACTCCTCTGTGAGTCCAGACACAAATGTCTCATATCAGTAGCACCTACGTGGGCTGTGAGGTGAGACATGGTGCAGGAGAAAATTAGAAAAGAAAAGAAGCAGTGGTGCTGCTGCTGCTGCTGACAAAGGAACACTTACGCAACCGGGTGGGTGTTTTATGATGTGGGAGTTTGGATTTGAAGGTTAGCGAGATTAGGAGTGCATTAAGACGCCTGCTTGATAAACTGGTGGAGGTCAGGAGGGTTTAATTTTATCTCGAGTGTTTAGTTTGGTTTGAAAAATGGAGCAAGTCGGAGTGATGACACGGGATTACGTGTTTATTTTGACATTTCTATGGTGTCCAGGTTCCTCACAGAAATGTTCTTTTCCCCAAGTCAGACCAGGAAGAGGGAAAACATGAGTTCCTATGCATCGCTGACGACACCGGCTGAGAATTTTCCACTCTGGCCTGTCTCCTGTTTAAAATCCCCAGTGGGTGCGCTGCATGGCACAGCACCAGTATCTTTAGAGATGACTCTTACTGGTTCTGGCGGGGGAGGGTAACAGCATCTCATGTTGGGCGCCTGTATCTGCCCTCGTTTCCCTCCTTCAGCACCACAAAAACATTCCAGGGCTCCGAAGGTGGACGCAGTCCGACTCCCACACGGTGAATTAGCAGCAACACAAGCAGGAGGCCTGAGCTGATGGGGATGGTAATGGATGGAAGCTGCTACTCCCTCCTGTCCCGTCTCACATCGATGCGTCCCTCCTTCTCCTCTTCACTCTCTCTGTAGGCTTTTCTTCATGTCAGACTCCTCCAACTCTATCATTTCCACCACTTTTCTCTCAGTCCTTCTCTGCCCGGCTGCCTTTTAAACTCCTCATCCTTCTTTTCCCACAAAAAGCTTTTTAGAGAAACTGTGGAACTGATCCTTTGGGGTCAGAAATGATTGTGGTGTATTTATTTTTTTTTAATATGAAATCAATTTTTTGTGTGCATGTCCTGTTTAGCCACAAACTTAATCTTTATTATCCCCGAAGGGCAATTTGTCCCTAATCGTCCCTAATTGCGTATCATTATGGTGTACTGCTGACTGCACCACATTCAAACCTCTCAATAGTAAAATATGATGATGAAAAGAAATATTAAAAATAATAAATTATCATGAGTCAAAAACAAACAAAAAAATATGACAATAAAATGAAATGAAATAAAATAAAATCGAAAAAATTAAGATTAACATCACAAAATATTGTGATGAATTGAAATAAAATAGATTGATATGATCAAATCATCATCAGTCATGGACAATAAATGTGACAATAAATAAGAAAACTGATTAAAATAAAATCAGTCATAGACAAAAATTATGGGGATAAATTAAATAATGATATAGATTAATACAAGACAAAAATATGATGATGAAATTAAATTAAAAAATAAAATCGAGTAAAATAATAAAATCAAATGTTTTGTCATAAACTAAAAACATGTTGATAAAATAAAAATAAAATTGACTAAAATAATCAAATCATCAGTCAGACAGAAAATGATGATGAAATAAAATATTGTGTATAAAATATAAAATAATATATATTCAAATAATCAAATCAACATCATTCATGGACAAAAAAATATTAAATTAAATTAAAAAATAGATTAAACTAATAAAATCCTAATCATTCAGAGATAAAAAATGACAAGAGAATGAAATGAAGTAGACTAAAATAATCAAATCGTCATCAGTCTTAGACAAGAAACACCAACAGAATAGATTAAAATAATCAAGTCATCAATCAGAGAAAAAATAATGTCAATAAAATGAAATAAAATAGAAAAATCTAATCACATCTAACTTTTTTCTTTATTTTAATAAGTTACTTGAGGTAAATATTTTTGTAGTTTGAGTCCAGCAGCCCTGTAAAGCCCCTGAAGCACTTGCTAACCCCTGCTGAGGACAGGATGATGTTTCAGGCATGCTTGACATGGAAATGAATATGAGGAAGCGCCCCACTTAAGGTCAGGAATAACAAGGACAACGACAGAGTTATGTTTGTCCTGTTAGTGGCTGCTCATCATGAGACACACGAGAGGCGCGAGGTGTGCAGAAACTCTCCCTTAACTGGACTAAAAGCCTCAGAAACCCCTTAAGAGCATCTGTGGTCCGGCTCCTCGTCTCTGAGCCCCCTGAGGATTAACACGGAGCCGCCGACATATTAACCACTAGACACAGTCACACATCCTGCTGGAAGTGCAGACGGCAAATCAGAGACAGACCAGGTGAAGCTTTAAGACAGAGTCCAGAGACCAGTGGGCCGGACCAGTAAAACCACAGCATAGTAACCAATAAATAACCACATTTTCCCTTTGTTTGAGTGAAAATCTAAGTTTTGAAAATGTTCACATTTAAGGAATTATCTTTTTACAAAACATAATGAACAACCTGAAATTTCTTAAGAAAAATAAGTTGAATTTCAGTAACATTCTGCCTCAGTTTATCATTTCCACAACACAACTTCCAGATCACAGAGTGTCTACAAAGGAACAAAATATTTAGTCATCTGGAACTGAATGATGTAGTATTTTACTGTGTGATCAACACCACAAAAGTCAGACAAAACAAGACAAAAAACAACAAAAACAAGCCAAATATTACAAAAACAAGACACAATATGACAAAAAATGAGACAAACGACACGAAACAAAACAACAAAAAGAGACAAAAAATTTGATAAAAGTTACAAAGCGGCAAAAAAAGAGACAAAATGACAAAAAGTTGCACAAATGAGAGAAAAAATGAAAAAAAAACGAAAAGCAAAACAACAAAAAATTAGACGCAAAAGATAAGCAAGACACAAAGGAAATGCAAAATGACAAAAAACATGAGACAAATGACAAAATACAGACAAAAAAACAACTAGAAAAAATATTACAAAAACAAGACACAAAATGACAAACGAACAATGAGCAATCTAAAATTAAACTTTTTGATCAAAACAACTTGCCATGGTCCATAAATTATTTTAAATTTATAGTTTCACAAATGTACAATCTGCAGTTAATGTCTTCTGTGTAATTTTTGCACATTACAAAGTCGTCCCGCGGGCCGGATTTCACCCTCTGGCAGGCCGCTTTTGGCCCGCGGGCCGCATGTTTGACACCCCTGCTTTAAGACATTCCCTCAGAGCTGCCCTCCACCCTTTCGCTTTCCCATCTGGCCGCCCTGCTTCTTTTCCTCCAGGGAATCTCAGCAGCAAACCTCTCCTCGGGGAGTGGCAGAATCACACACAGGAAGATAAGAGTAGATTAAAAGGAAAATGACAGCAGAGGGGATGCAGGCAGCAACGGTTACTCACTAACAGCTGCAGTAGAGTTTGCACACCGCAGAGGAAACACTACTCAGAGCTAATTGTGGGAACTGTACACATAATGAAGCAATTGTTAGTGGAGGTCGAGGGGGCGATTACACATAGTGGACGTCCATACGCTGTGAAGCGGAGCGTTTTATCATCGCTTACAGACGTTCCAAACAAACAGTCCGAGCCGCCACTTGAAAACCCCCTCCAATAGGCTGCCATACTGGGAACAAATGTTTTGTTATATTTACCCGCCTGTTGCTAATGAACGCACCGGTTGTCAGAGCAGACCATTCAGAGTTATTTTTACCCCGGGTAAAGCATTCGCTATTATTTCAAGTATTTAGAAAGAAGTGGACAGAACGGGCATGAAGAGAGCATGATGTCAGACGCTAAGTTTAGAGGACTCACTTCTGCTCTCTGCACTGAGAAAGCTTTCAAGGATAAGTAGGTTTTTTTACTTTTCCAAAGCAAAGAAGCAAATTTCAGGCCAACATCTTGTCAGTGGAAAGTTAACTGCAGACTGTAATTTTGTGAAATCTGCCTCCTTAATTTGGAAGCAGCGCTGTCCAGGCTGAGCTTTCAGTTGTGGCTGGAGGGATGTCGAACATGGGGAGATGGAGCGAGGCTTATTGGAGGGAAATGATTAGTTTGAACCCGGGCCGGTTCATCGTCCAGGCCTTGATGAAAGACAGAAGGATAAGTACATGTCTTTACACGCTCAGGACAAAATGGGAGCTTCTATTTCACTGCGAGCGCAGATGGACTTCTGGAACCTGCCTTTGGATGTTAGAAAAAGCTGAAAATGACTCAAGATTCACTACACTATCACTACTTTTCTGTTTCGTGAACAGATTTGGTTCTGCTGAGAGAGTCTTTAGAAAACTGCAGCTCATCCAGTTGTGTTGTTTCTCACACGTTGTTCAGGCGTTGTCCCTGCAGCCCCACCCTCAATGATTGCACATATTAAGCGAGCCGAGGGTTAACAAGGCTTTCCCGCGCTGCAGCGGCTCCCTCCACAGGAAATGAGGCAGAGGATGTGGCATGAATGTACGCAAACAGCCCTGAAGGAGGGGAGGGAGGATGTAGATTTTGTGAGGTCACTGGGTGGTGTTGGACACGATGTCTGGGCGACCACGTGTCGACGGTGGGAGAACCGTTACCAAAGAGGAAAAGGTCAAGTCGCGACTTTGTGATGTCAGGCAAGAATGCAAACATTTGGTCATTTTTGACCTTTTTTGTACCCAGACTGACAGACAGGGAAGTTTTCTGCCGTTTTTGCGCCATTACTGCCCTAAATATGGCCATTGAAGAGGCAGGAAAGTACGCAAATGTATTATCCCTTCGCATCAATATAGAGTTGACATATTAAGATATAGTAATACTGTTCACAGTTATCATATGTAGAATGGTTAGAACAACTCAATAGGTTGTATGTTTTTCATTTAGTGTGACTCCTTTTAATTTTTTGCCTTGATGCTATTGTGGCCAAAGAATCTCTCTTCATCAGTTCAGTCATATTTTGACTTCCTGTGAGTCTATAGGTTTGTCTCTTTTACTGGAGGGTAGGTCAGGAATGTCAAACTCTTGATCACAAAAATAAGTGAGGAACAAGTAGAAAAGTGCAAAATGTGTGTTTTTTACTCTTGGATTCTCTGCTGTCTGTCTATATGAAGTGCTTTTAGATAGCATATGTTGGGAATTGGCACTATTTAAGTACAGCTGAATTGAATTGAATTGGCATGTCTGAAATAAATCTATAAACGAAACATTACCTTGACTTTTGAAAATATATAACTATAGCAATATGTTAACAACGGCAATATTTTATCTAAATTGCCAAAAAAGCTAATTAAATGTTATGTTTTCAATATTGAACATTTTCCTGTCTGGTTTACTTTTTTACAGCCATTACGCTGTTTTTTTTTTTGCCTTTTCTAACCTGTTCAATCTCAGCAGCACTATAAATTGACAAAAATCTAATTACAATTCGATGCTATTAATGCTGAAAGTCAACCTTTCAGTTTTATTCTTTGGAAACCATGACACAGTTTTTGCCTTTTTCCAACCCATTTGATCTCAGCAGCACCATAAGCAGTGTAACACAACATATAGACACCAAAAATACCATTGCATTTGTACCCACATGTGACTTAATGATAATATTAACTTTATTTATATATCCCCCTTCAAAAACGAGTGTCACAGATACCAGAATTTCCAGCGAAGAAGACAAACCCCCCCTTTTTTTTATAGAAACAAGAAGATCCAGCTGAAATGAGACAAGACTGGAGAAAGAAAAGCTCTCCATTAAACTGTGATCTTTCCACTGATTCCTCTCCCCAGGCCCCACAGAGCTCCCTGCAGACACCACCGAAGAGATCCCAGTGACAGCAGTCGTCCCTGATGCCACCAATGCTGCAAAAGAGGAACTTATCACTCTTGTCACCGAGCCCCCTGCCACCGAACCGGCGGCGGCCCCTGAAGAACTCATGACAGAGGTTGTCACCGAGGCAGCACCTGCAACCACGGTCATCATGGAAGAGGCCGTGGCTGAGACAGAAGGCCCCGTTGCTTCTACCGCAGCGGCACCAGAACCCCTCGTCACCGACGCTCCTGTTGTGACCGAGGCCCCGACCGAGGCTGCAGAGGTTCCAGACGTTCCAGCCAAGGCGACGGCGGCCGTGGAGACGAATGAGGAAGTTGTCCTTGAGGAGGGCTCAGAAGGTGAGGAAGCTGGCAGAGCGTACAGATCTGAGGTCAGATGTGATGAGGTTTGCAATGCCATAGATGGTGCATCCCTCCAGATGTGACTCTATTCCATCGTATTGTCTTTCCCTGACCTTCTCAGACGGCATTTGATCCATTCTTCCTCATTCTTGATGCTATTTAAGGATAATTAAGTCTAACAAATGGACTAACTCTTGTCTCACAGATGGCCTGAGCTCTGGTCAGGTAGTCGGCATCGTGATCGGCGCCCTGCTGGCGGTGGTCATCGTCATCGCCGTGGTGATCGCCGTGGTGAGGAGGATGGGCAAATACTCGTAAGTACCTCATCTCTTCAGTTGGACAGACATCAGGGATAGACTGATTATCGGCCCGGTCAATTAACAGAGACAGTATTTGGTATTGCACCAATTATCGGTATTGTCATTTTTATTGACCAATTATTGATAAATGAGCTACTTCAGGTCTGATGCAGCCTCCTCTCTGTCACTCTGTGGTCTCAGGAATGTCTCTCAAGCAGAAACTGCAAAGAACTGAACGAGAAACACAACCAGGAAATGAACTACTTTCACAGTGGCTAAAGCTACGCTAATGGCTAGCAGCTAAGTTAGAAAGCAGCCACAGATTAACCTGAAACAAACTCTGGAAAACAATTACTAATAATGCTTTAAGATCTGGACCTTAGTGGACAATAATAAAAATGATAGAAAGAGTAAGAAGACAGAAGAACTGCAGATGTAGCTGCAGGAGGCAAATTGATCAATCCTATTTTAATCACTCCTATTTCTATTTTACATATTCAGTGATAATCACACGTATTAACAAAGAAGCCTAGTTATGAATGAGAGGCTCTCTGCTGTCACATGCTGTTAAAACATTACATTTAATGTAAACAGGTTCCAAATATCAGTTATTGGCCTTTCGAGATCACCAATAATAGACATCAGTATCGGCCCTGGGAAAACCCATATCAGTTGATTTCTAATTTACATTCATAACCACTCAGACAGCTTGAATCCATGCCGTGTAATGAGTCATAACTTCTGGATTCCCCTAAATATGGAGTCAAAATGCTCGCAGTCATCAGTGAGGAAACCACTGATGTGAAATGAGAGTTGTTGCGTGAGATAAGATGACCTCAAAGGCTCGACATGAACCGCATTTCAACCACACGTTTGATCGTCCTCTCATGAGATCCTTCCGAAGTGACAGATTTCCCACGAACCGCACCCTCCCCTATGAGAACACAATGATTAATGCTAATGATGACGAATGCTGACGGTGATGGATTTCTGTTTGTGTCACAGGTCTGCCAAGAACAAAAAACCTGCCAAAAAAGACAGCATTATGGTTTCTGTAAATTTATTTGATTCTTTCAGCTAATCACTGTTAACCCTATCGCCCACCTTTTCATTTACAGATGTTTAACAGATGTCTTTCTCCCCTCCTTAAAAACAAAAAAAACACTGACAAATGGTTGCTTTTGCTTTTGCTGACACACAGTCTCATGTTTCTAGGAGAAAAATCAGGCATTCATGGTGACAAACTGGTCATGTTGCTCTTAAAGGTCACTTGTTTATTGACTCAGAGTCTGTATTTGGTCACCAAGTAGACTGGATTTATACTCCCAGCTTGATTTGATCCCAGAAACAGAGGGCTTGTGTTTATTAGAAGTGCAAAGCATCAATGTCTTTTTCATTTTTGTCTATTTTGTGTATTAAAAAGCATATTTCACAGTGTATCATCTTGAGATCCCCCTCTAAAAAGAGAAATGTAGCCCAAAAGCTAATCTTGTCCTCTCCCAAGGAAGTTAAACCAAATGTTTCCCCCTTTAAGCCTCTTATATTGTTTCCTTTTGGTAAATTGTCCTACATCTTTAATCTGTTAATTAAATCTACGAACCAGCTTTTTTCATCACCCTTTTTTCCGTTGTCAACGTCCATTTACCCCGATAATGAAGAAATTAATAGTAAACAGCAAGTAACAAATCCTCCAATTAATTAACCTCACGTTAATATGAACCATAAACATAATAATCCTCACTGACTGTCTCTCTCTCTCTTCTTTTTTTCTATCCCACAGACCTTGAGGAAAAAGTCGGCCAAGCAGCAGGAGCGTGCAAAGTTCTGGAAATTCTGAACTACTGAACTGTGATGTTATTTCTGATCATTAAAACAAGCACGATCCCAGAACTAAATCAATCTAACCAGGACTCTGGACTGTTGCCAAAATACAAACAAACCAAAAAAAACCCAGAAACCGAGGGGGAGGGAGGTTTGTGTGTGTTAATGTATATACTGCATGTATGTGAGACGAGACGGGGTTACATGAGCCGACATCCTCACCTCCCCTGCTACCTCCTCCATCCCTGGGAGCTGCTGATAATAAAAGGCTCCGTCGGCCCCCTTACTCCCTTGAAGAGAACAAAACAAGGTGACAGCAGGATGTCACAAAGAATTTCAGGGCTTTTCAAATGCATTTTATAGAGAAAAAGAGAGAGACAGAAGAAGAAGAAGGGGGATTATCTGACATCCAGGGGAAAATTCTCTCCTTCTAAAGTGATGTAGCGACTGACTTAGATTAATGCTGAAGTTGGAGGAAAGGAATAAAGAAACGGAAAATACTGACAAAAAATATATATAAATCAAACCCACAAAGAGGGTCAGG
Source organism: Amphiprion clarkii (assembly GCA_027123335.1). Taxonomy (NCBI): domain Eukaryota; kingdom Metazoa; phylum Chordata; class Actinopteri; family Pomacentridae; genus Amphiprion; species Amphiprion clarkii. The sequence continues at coordinate 1,767,043 of CM049574.1, forward strand.
ATTAGGAAAGCAGGAAATACTGTTGCAAATTCCACAGGATGTATATACAATGCAAGGGGACTACATAGTATACAGCTAATGACTTTCTCATATGTTGCAGTTGCATAGGTTAGCATTTGATATTATGGAATACGCAGTATGTACAGGCAGCCGTAGGCTATTGTTGTGGCTAAAACAACCCCTGAGCACCAGCTAGAAGATCTTCTCATGTAGCCAGAATCCCTGACATGTGTTGGCCAACTGTATGAAGCACCGAGTGCAGAAGTTGCTCTGACATAACAGTCGTGAGGGCGAGCAGCGAAGGGAAAAGACACCCTCATTTGCAAGAGTAACGTGACATTCTGCCCACTTTAACACTGACATATAAAAACCTAATACATATCTGTGAAATTTAGCAGAAGGGTTTGTGCCACTGTCTCTGGTATTCTCTAGCTAGCTAGGAAGATTTTAACTTTTGAAGTGCATTATTAATGTGAATTGACTGTACTTTTAAACTGACACCCATTCCAAAGAAAAAAGCAACACGACTTGTTCATTATAAGGGCTCACACACAGCCAGCGATAGCGATGTCTTGACAGTGTATTCATAGTAATTCTGTTCATAGTTAGATTACCAGAACAGCCGTCCAGCCTTTAAATGGAGCTAACCCCACATTGCATGCACAGGATGACGTTTCACAGTTGCACTTCGTCACAGTGCACAGTGTTAGGCAGTTTTATTGTTATTTTTTGCAATTGTAAGTGTGCTAAATGGGTCTGCAGATAATGAAGTCTCAACTTACCCCTGCTTGCTTTACAGACTTGTTTAATATGTGCACTGAATGAGTGGTGTAATGTTTAATGAATAGGCTTTTAGACACTGCAAACGTTTGCAACGACGTGTTTGTTTCCTCCCTTCTGCTTCGCCACATATTATCACTTCTAGGTCTTTAATTTGTGCCGTCTGATTCGTTCAAGCCTTTTATTTAATTGCAGTGTTTTTGTTCATACTGTTTCAATAAAAAACTGAAAAACACTCCACGGAAAGATCTCGCTAAATTGTTCACTAAGAGCTGTCTTTGTTGCATGAAAGTATCCCTGCATAGCAATTTCAAATATCTGCTTACTGTCATTTCCCCTCAATTAGATTATGCAGTTACCATGGAAACAGCTAAAAGCGAGCGCGTCATCCAGACGCATTGTGCTCGCTCTTGAGTCAGGTCAAAATGCTCGCTACTGTTGTGCAGCACAGAAACATTATTAAAAGCTTCCACAGGGGCCGCGTCCAGCCGCCCGCTCTGATTGGACCGTTCAAGTAAAGCTTCAGATATTTAAAAAAAAAAAAAAACTGCCCCCTTTTCGCAGCCGCCAGACTAACAGCACCAAATATGGACGGGCATATGGCCTTGAAACGTTGGGTCCGCTGAGCCTCTGACAGTTAGGTGTGTTTTTTGTGTCGTGTTGTGGGCTTTTTCATACGGCGCTGTTAAGCCGAGGCAGGGCTCCAACAGCAGGCTGCGAGTCGCACAGAGATGCTCTGTGTCTGGCCTCCCCTCTCCTCTCCTCCGTGTGGTTTTAGGCAGCGGCCCAACACCCACCGCCCCAGCCTCTGCCCCAACGGCAGGCCTTCATGGCTCTCTTCAGCTCACTCTCTCGCCTCAGACTTCTGGGAACAATGGAGTCTTTTGAGAAGGGGCAAACGGAGAGGCTATGGGCCGTGGCTGGGAAGCTGCTCGCCCACAGCTCCCTCTCTCCCACCTCGGCGAAACGGGGGGAATTCTGTACATGGCTGCAGGGTGGAGTCACTTCCTGGGTGGGCCCAGCGGCGATCATGTGCTCCAACACGCTCTTAGAAAGTCGCTCAGCACAAATCAGCAACTCTGTGCCCTCTGAGCAGCATGTTAAAGCCATTAGAACAGTCATGCAGCAGCAAAATGTCTCAACAAAGGCGGCTATTAAGACACATCATAAAAGAGTCACACACACTGCAAAAACTACAAATCTTACCAAGTCTGTCTTATTTTTAGTCAAGATGTCTCATCCCACTTGATTTAAGATAAATTCACTTAACAAGAGACATTTCAGCAGATGGAGGGACTAGTTTTAAGACACCGCATCTTAAATATCGTGTTAAGTCAAACAATCTTGAAATTATCTTGTTTTGAGTTGAATTTTACAAGAAAATTCAAACTAAGTTTAACCCTCCTGTCGTCCTGCAGGTCAAATTAACCCGTTTTAAAGTTTGAAAATGTGGGGGAAAAAATATTTTCACAGTGAAACTTCTGATGTCCACATTTTCATCATTTTTACGAAATTTTTGAACATTTTTTGGTGGAAAAAAAAGAAATGTTAAAAAAGAATGTTTCTTTAAGAACATTCACAAAAAATCAACCAAAATCCAGCGAAGTTCGCTGGATTTTGGTTGATTTTTTGTGAATGTTCTTAAAGAAAATATTAGAAGTTTTACTGATACATATGGAATCACTTTAGATATTTTTAGGATTTTTTTGAAGATTTTTGCTCATTTTTTGAAAATATTTACAAGAATTTTCTTGCCAAATCTGAGGAATTTTTTTTTAAATGAAACTTTGAGGGAAACTTTTAAGGAATTTTTGGAGTTTTCTTCCTAAAGGTTTTGCAAATTTTCAGAAATTTGGGGAATTTTTTGGCAGATTTTTTTGGATTTTTCTTCAGAAAAGGAAACAATATTTTTTGGTGCCTGTAAATGAAGACAGCAGGAGGGTTAATACATCTCAAATTAGGAGGTTACATGAAAGCAAAAATCTATTTTTGAGTGAAAAACTACAATTTCTTTAGCATGTCTGGCTTATTTGAAACACCTAAGCATGACAATCCTGATAAAATATAACTTAAATAAGTTTTCTCAGCTAATGTTAAGATCTCAATATTCTAAATATCATATCTTATTTCTAGAAATCTTACCAAGCCATTTTTCACTTGTTCTAGTGTCAGATTTTTACACTTATTTCAAGCTAAAAGTTCCTTGAAATAAGTTTTTTTTCTTGTTTTGAGAGGGGCATTTTTTCCAGTGCAGGTCCATGTCTCATCTTTAATTATCAGACTAAAAACCTCTTGCCTATGTGGCACGCAGGCATAAACATGAGGAAGCTCTGCATGTTCACGTGTGTGTTTGGCGTGTGTCATGTAACATACAGTATCCGTAAACACGTACACGGTGTACGAGGCCAGACGTGCAAAATGAATCAATGCGTTCATCAGAGGCTACTCCCTGCACAAAGTTTTCCCTCCCTTTTCCTGCACTCGTCTAACGGCGACTGAAAAACATGAGAGGAAGGAAGAAACCGCTCAGCTCCTGCAGACAGATACCTCCTGCTCTAACCTAAACCAGACCGGTGCATGTGGATTCAGCAGAAGAATGTGTGTTTATTTCGGTCTGGTGGCAACCAGAAATACATGGTCGCTGGGAGCTGCCTGTTTGGAACATATTCCACACAGAAGACGGTCTAATTCGGTCATCGTTTCTATTTGGAGCAAAGCTGTAATGCTCGCTCAACAAAAAGTTAATACCAGCAGTGTAATGAAAGTACAGATTATGAAACGACAGTGGATTCTGGTGGATTTGTTATGCGCAACAGCTGTTTGTCTTATATGGCAATTTGGCCCGTAGCCTGCCTGAGCTCACTCTTATCACTTCAAAAAAACAAGCAAAGGATGAAATTCTGCAGTTAAAAAGATGTTTCGATCCTGTTGTGTTTATATGACGTTTTTAAGTGATTTAGGAAAGGATATAAACACTTTCTGAAATAAGCAAGTACAAGAGTACAAATATACAGAAAAAGCTGCTACACCACACCCAGGAAGGAACGGGAAAGGAGCTATTTCTTTAAATAAATAAAATGTAGCTGCACACTAAATATCCAAGCTTATTTTTCAAGTATCATGAAATAGCTTTGGACACTTTTGCTTTCCTGTTTAGGATATATATATATATATAACTGTTGCAGAAAAAAATGTTTGCACTGTCAGGTGGCAATGAAGTCTGGTTCGAGATTTAAAATGAACAAGATGGTTTTTTCTTCCTCTAATGTAGGCACATTTTAAGCAAATTTGTCACCATCTATTGGTAATTGCTGTCTAAGCACATCAGTGGAGTGCAAGAGCATTAATTCAGTTTGTGCCACAAAGATGTTTTCTATTTCAAATTGAAAAAAAAAAAAAAACTTGCTCCAATATGAGCCCTTATTGGTCGAAACTCAACCAACTAACTGTGGATCTTTGCAAAATTTCATGTTGTGTTTGGTTTACCAAAACATTATGTTGTCAGGCATTAAGATGTCAGTCGTCTGCTTCATTCACTTAATCTAAGATCGTTTTCTTTTAACAGATTCTTTTCACCTTAACGTAAACATTATGCCATGTGAGAAGCATCCAGAAACAATATAAAGCTGCCAGTTCATCGGCCTGTATGTCCTGACTGTGGGAAGAAGCTGCAGTATGTGGAGGAAACGCATACAAAACACACAGAGAATACACAAGTTCCACACAGAAAGGCCTCATCTGGGCAGGGCAGGTTCCTGTGTCACATAATAACCTACAGCTGGCTGGATCAGGAACAGTTTGAGAATATACCCCTAATTCAGCGCTTTTAGGAGACCACTATCTGGGACATGATACTTCAAAAGTGCTGACCAAAATGCAAAATGCAAGTGAGCTATAGACTGATGCTTTGTTTAAATCTGCACAGTTTGAATTTCGTCACAGGTACAGGAGAATACAGACTGGTAAGACACTGATGTAAACAAGTAGAAGCAGCAGGTTTCCATGTATTCCATGGAGCTGACATGAATACCGTCCTGCAGTGGCTGCAGCTCTGTAGCAGATCCGCTTGCGTGCAACCAGCCCCACATGCCAGGCCTATAGAGTGCAGGGGTTTGTGATGTCATGACAAAAATGTCAGCCAATCGGCCTTTGAGTGCCAGAGACAGCTGGGCCCAAGGGTGGATGGAGGGGCGGAGGAGAGAGGGAGGGTGCATGAAGCTGGGTGACAGGCTTAGACAGTGTGTTTGTGTGTGGCCACGTACAGTACACCCATACTGTACATGCAGGGAATCAGTGAATGTGATTGTTGCAGCAGAGAGACAGTGAAAGCAGAGAAGGACTGATGGTGTGTGTGTTCAAGTATCTGTGCATATGGCAGGCTACTTAATAGGGGCTAATGTGATCTCTAAATGGCCGTTTGTGTGCAACAAGTGAGAAGGGGCAGTGATTTTGCTGGGCACGTGTGTGTTTAGAGTTTTATTAGCTTGTGAGTGTGCTGTGTGTGTGCACGTACTGTCAGGGCATAAACACACAGTACAGTGGGCTACAGTTGTGTGCACTTACACGCACGTGCTTTTGCGCTGCACAGTTTGTGCTTGTGCTCCTACGTGTTCGCATTTACATATTCGTCCCTGCACATCTGGCATCCCACTACATGAAGCCATTAAATTTTATTTCTTCCAAGTGACATGACATGTCGAGTGATCACAGGCGAGCCTTTGTCTGCGCTGGGTGCCACACATGTTCTATAAGAGACTCTTATTGTTTCATACCCAGCTCTGCCTCACTGATCCGTCTGATACACAGACACGCTGTGGACCACCTCTCCCTCTCTCTCTGTCTTTGTCCCTGTTGTCCTATATGTTCATGTGGATGGTGAATGTTTCATTGTGCACAGAGTCATTGGCAGGAACAGGCGCCCACTGCCACAGGACACGCTGCCAAGCATCTAGGATACACTATGTACCGGTTTACTTTCATAATCACACGGCTTCCTGTTAACTTTCAATGCTGTCTTACAGAGTGCAAGTTGTTTAAAAGTGAAGGGCTGTTTTAACACGTTTTTGTTGTACTTTTGTCATCAATACAGTGGCTACAAGATCTCAGCATTAACTCCAGCAGATCCAAGGTGCAACACTAACACAGTGTACAGCCGGGGTGTCAACCTCATCTTAGTTCAGGTTCCACATTCGTCCCAATCTGATCTCCAGTGGGCCGGACCAGTAACATCACAGCATAATAACCTACAAATAACCACAACTCCTAAATTTTCTATTTGTTTCAGTGCAAAAAAGTATAATTCTGAAAATGTTCACATTTAAGGAATTATCTTAAAAATAAGATCAATTTCAGCAACAGTGAAATTGAATGATATAGTATTTTACTTCATGAGCAAAATGACAAAAGAACAGTGAACCATCTAGTATTTTACTTTATGATCAAAACAACTTTGTTTTAAATTTATAGTTTTACGAATTTAAAAACTGCAGTTAATGTCCTCTCTGTAATTTTTGCACTTTGAGGGCCGGTTTTGGCCCGCGGGCCGCATGTTTGACACCCCTGGTGCACAGCTTACCTGCAGATAGAAATGCCCAGTATGTACACTACAGATGAAAATATCAGAGTGCATATCACACGTACCATCTTTGTCCACTCTACTGCTGAGAACAACACCTAAGATCTCCAGGTATCCGTTAAATCTTCAAATACTACACCTTTGTTGCTGTCTCTCTCTCTCTCAAACCTTAGGGATTTTGTTTCCAACTCCATGTCAACATGTAGTATCGCATAGTAAACGTGTTGACCTTAGACTTGGCAGTGAAACAAGTTGCCAATTTGAAACAAGGCAGATGATGTTTCTCCCCTGATTAACTTCTCAGACGTCATATCGGAGAGAATGCACAAACCTGCAAACCCGTGACGCAGTAGCAAATGTGAATCGACATTACCGCTGTGTACTTGTAGCTAGTGAGCTTGAGGCTTTTGCATGGTCCCATTGCAAAGATTTCCTCTCTGTGAACTCCCTTTCCCACCCCTCAGAAACACGATGCAACATGATGAGCCCTGATAGATGCTGTATGTGTAAAATGACTTTCAGTTGTAGCATTCCGACTCTGACTGCTCAACCATTTGTTTGTCACGGCTTCCAGGCAGTCAGCACCTGCTTATATGATGACTTGACGTATGTGTCTGACCCAGTAGCTAACTGCTCATTTTAATTCCACAGCTGCAATGGCCATCAGCTGCGAAAGACATGCTGGAGCCCTGGGCCTGTCCACATCGACCCGCTATGAAAGGCTATAAATAAGCATCATCCTGCCACTAGATTAACCATTCAGTAACTAATACAGTTTGTTCCTTAAGAGCCGTGTCAGTTCAACACACCAGCAACTTTACTGCCACGCTTGGGAGGTTGACCCTAGAAAAGCCTGAATAGAGAGAGGCCTGTTATTTACGATCTTTCATTATGGCTCTCAGAGGTCTGGCGTGTAGTTTGATAGTGAAACACCGCTCAGCCCACATACAGCATTGCAAGAAGACACACACGGTGCATGTTCCATGAGAACACCGCCCATGTGCTGTGTGAGCTCACATATGTACTTGTGGGGTCTGGTAGAAACGCCTACAGATTGTTTCAAAGCGCTTCTATGATGAGGTGGAAATAATGTCATGCGAAACCAGATGGTGGCTTTCTCTCAGTGTAGGTGTGAGCGTTTAACGAGCTAATGCCAGTGCGATTCAATCGACAATTGTTGGGGGAAACAGAGAGCCGGTCGGGGGATGAGAACACACACTGGTGCACATCATTAATCTTCAACGTGTCGACACAATGATGCTGCTGTTTTCTCAGCAGCTGTGAAACAGAAATCGCAACAGTAACAACAATTAACTAACAACATGTTTTTGCAAGATGAGCTCAAATCATATACTGTACACATAAGAATAAAATTGAGTGGTCTTATAACTTTTCTGCAGACAAGCTAATATTACTGTACTCATCTTGTTTTTGTTGTTGTTTACTTCAAAAGTGATACAACTGATAATAATAACAGCATTATACGATATGAGTCGCTAATATTACCACTTCTAAAATGTTTATGCTGGTTAGAGATTGACCCACTGAGGCGCAGTGGAATTATAACAGCCAACGTCTTTGCTTTGAGATTTTATTATATTGCACCCTCTACGGGACAAATCGCTACACTACAATCACAATAAAATCTAGAATAAAAGTTGATATATTGCCAAAAAAGAAATATCTGTCAGGACTATCTCAGCGTAATAAAAAGAACACAATCCAAACAATTTTTGAATCAGCTCAGTTTATTAATGTCTAGGTAATTAGGAGGTGGTTGGTATTAAATTCAGACGGTTATTTAGTTGACATTTTAGTGATATCCAGTCATTTTTTATTAATAAGTGATTGTTTCCACAACAAATAATTCTGAAATTTGTAAAGACATGATCATAATGAACATAAAAAAACATGTATTTTTTATTTTTAATAAAAATGTATGCCAGATATATCCCATGGACTTCAGAAGTCTCTCAATTTTATATTGACCTGGACAAGTTTTGAGTCATTTTAGACAAGTTTTGAGTCCTTTTGGACAATTTTCTTGTCATCTTCAATGAGTTTTATGTCTGCTTGGATTGTTTCTTGTCATTTTGGATCATTCTTGTGTCTTTGGGATAATTTTCAAGCCATTTAGAACAAATTTCGTGTCATTCTGGACTAATTTCCTCATTATGGATCATTTTCAAGTCATTTTGGGCGGGTCAGTATATAATTATGGGACTTTTTGTAACATAGCTGACATTTTAGTGATATCCAGTCATTTTTTTTAATTAATAAGTGATTGTTTCCATAATAAATAATTATGGAATTTGTAAAGACATGATCATAACGAACATAAACATTACATTACAAACATTATTTATTTATTTTATTAACTTTTAATAAAAATGTATGCAAGATATATCCCATGGACTTCAAAAGTCTCTCAATTTTATATTGACTCGTATACGTTTTTAAATGATTGCATTTGAGCTAGAGCTGTCCTCACAATTAAATACATAATTTATTATATCTAAAACAAGACAACATGAAAACTGGTAATGCATTAGAGAAATACTTGCAAAATGTTTTAAAAAGCCTGTAAAGTTACACCTACAGTACAACTATTTGTTCATCCTGGCCACGATGCATTAATGTTCTCGCTTTAGTCCCAGGTGACAGCTGCCGTTTGCCTTTTAACAAACTTGCCGCTGATTGGTCCAATTCTGACATCTACAGTCACCGACCAATCAGAGCGCCGGAACCTTGTTGGTACATTAAGGAAGAAAAAAAAAACACAGCTGTTCATAAGCTGCACAAGAGGAATATTTCAAAGCCGTTGTGCGGCAGTTTGGCTCCAAACTCAAGTACGTATGAAAACTAAAAACTTTAATTTACTGGGCCGTGTTCGTATTGTCGAAGGTTATCTGTTAAACGTAGCTAGGGGCTTAGGAGCTAGCATTGCGGCTAGCAGTACACCGTTAATACTGTTGATTTCTCCCACTTGCTACGTGAAGCCTCGTCACGGGGTCTTCACGGCTGTAGGTAAATAATTTGCGAGCGGGTTTCTTGTATCGGCAGGACCGTGAAATGTGTACATTCGAGAAGCCAGTTGACCTTTCGGTTGGACGAGCTAGCAGCCTCGGTAGCCAAACAGTAATGTGACGACGTGTTGTGTGAGCAGTTAGCAATGGAGCAAGGACGGGGGAGCGTCATCAAACCAGGTGAAGCACACGCACAGGAACGCACCCAAAAGCCTCGAATGTTCATAACAAATACATCATTTCTGCTGTAAATTCGTTTTAGAAGCGCTACGCGTCAAATAAGCCTGTTGCAGCGCATATGAAGGAAAATTAAGTTTAATATTTTGAAAAAAAAAATGGCCCAAATAATCCAGTCTGTAGGCCTTTGAAAGGTGCTGGATCATGTTTCGCCTCTGCTAACATAATATCCACACAGATTTAGTTGTATTTGTGCAACAGGAATGCAACACCGGATTATTTTTAAAAATATCCGAAGCTTTAAAGTCTTTGTTTACATTTCCCCTCCTGCCCACAAGTGCCTGAAAGCTGCGCCAATAATAGAAAAATTGTGCAGAATACATTTTTTAAAAATTGTGTACAAGTAAGTAGATTAAAGTAAATGTTGGATTGAGGCTAGTGGTGTGCATGCAGTCATGAGAAGGTGGATTTCAGCTCGATAAATCAGACACACGATGGAACTGCCATTTTGTCTCACCAAGCAGAAGATGAATGTCAAAATGCATCAATTTCTGCACAACTTTGTTCATTCGTTTTCGACAAATTTCCAGCAGTAACTGAACAGGAAGAGATGAAGAGATATGTTTGGTCGTTTCGTCCATTTAGGTGGTTTGAGGCAAACATACCGGGGTAAATAAGGTAATCATGGGGTAGATTTTCTGTATTTTGGTGCTTTACTCACTGCAAACAACTAATATTTACAAAAGGAAACACTTAATTTATATAACATTGAATTAACATTGTAACAAAGTGTGGGTATGTTATGTTATGCAGTGTTTGATGCTTCATAATGTAACCTTGATATCCTTGAGATGCATTTGCATTCCCTAAAAAGTTCATAAAAAATTGATAATTTCTGCTGCAAATTAATTGTAGAAGCGCTTCGTGTCAAATCAACCTGTTGCAGCGCATATGAAAGAAAATATAAGTTGCATATTTTGAGAAAAAATGGCCCAAATAATTCAGTCTGTAGGCCTTTGAAAGGTGCAGGATCATGTTTCGCCTCTGCTAATATAATATCCACACAGATTTATTTGTGCAACAGGAATGCAACACCGGATTATTTTTAAAACATCCGAAGCTGTAAAGTCTTTGTTTACGTTTCCCCTCCTTCCCACAAGTGCCTGAAAGCTGCGCTGATAATAAAATAATTGTGCAGAATAAATTTTTAAAAAATATGTACAGATAAATGGATTAAAGTAAATGTTGGATTAAACATATTTTTGAGGCTATTTAGCTCGATATATCAGACACACGATGGGCCTGCCGTTTTGTCTCACCAAGCAGAAGATGAATGTCAAAATGCATCAATTTCTGCACAACTTAGTTCATTTATTTTTGACAAAATCCCAGTAGTAACTGAACAGGAAAAGATGGAGAGATATGTTTGGTCGTCGCCAGGTGTTGAATGTAGTCAGCTTAGCAGGTGGTTTGAGGTAAACATACTGGGGTATATAAGGTAATCATGGGGCAGATTTTCTGTAGTTTGGTGTTTTTACTCACTGCAAACAACTAGTATTTAAAAAAAGCAAACACTGAATGTATATAACATTGAATTAACATTGTAACAAAGTGTGGGCATGTTGTCTTATGTAGTGTTTGATGCTTCAGAGTGTAACCTTGATATCCTTGAGATGCAGTTGCATTCCCTGACAAGGCCCAGTCAGCAGCTAAATGACCATAGAGATAAAGTACGCTGCTCAGCTACTCCCACACCACAGCTCTGATCACTTTGTGGCTCTCATTATTCAGTAGTTTAAGTATCATCCTACATATTCTAACTGATTAAGAAATGTGTGCTTTTCTTTATTCTTTCTTTTTCCAGCAGAAAGAAAAGTCGACGTTTTCATCTGCCAATCAAACCATCTCCTCTGCACAGACTATTAAAATGGTGAGATGCTGTGCTAGCTATTCTACATATTATTATAATTTATTGTTGACTAATTGTATTTTCTTTAAATGCCTGGAATATGAGGAATTCCCATTGTTGAATTTGTGTTCAAGGAAATGACCTACTCCATAATAGCAGTGTGACATGATATATAGGGATTTACACACTATCGTGAACACTATTATGTACAATATCTGCCGTATTGTTCCAGTGCCATTGGAGGACAATATTGTTAGCTACTTTGCTTGTGAGAATTAAAGAATAAAAACACAGTAATTATTACTATTGCTGGTAAAAATGAATGAGTTGCATCCCCAAGTGCTTTGCATAACAACCAATAAAGCAAACAGTAGTTAAAAGTAGTTTAAAAATGTGTAAGTGACTAGACTGCGTAAGTATTTATGATATATTTCCTAAATGGCCCTTTACCTATATTATGTGTCACTTTGCTAAATGTCAGTATTTTCCTCATCTATTAGGTGTGACAGCTGCCAGAGCCCTGTGTGACAGACGTCCCTTAGAGAGCGGGATCTAACACCTTACAGAAGATGGAGGAGTCTCCTCATTTGTACATCTCAGAACATGGAGACGGTGAGGATATAGAGGAGGAGGAGGAGGAGGAGGAAGATGAGGACATTTATGAAGAAGAACCAGACTTGAATAAGTTTCCTTACCAAGAACCTCACAAACTTCCCAACCAGGAGAGAAACTGGGACTGCTTTCCCTGCCAGCACTGTGAGAGACGTTTTACCAGCAAACAAGGCTTGGAACGACACGCGCACATTCACACTATGGCGAACGATGAGGGACATGGATGCAAAAGCAATATGAGCAGCATGTCTTTGGGTTCAAATTTAAGTCAGCTGCAGCAAGAAAAGACAAAGCCTCTGGATTCAGCGGGCTCAGACATGCAGCTTCATAACTCATCCCCCACTAGCCCTAATGTTCCCATTTTGTCGGCTGGAGATCACACTGCAGAGCCACACAAGACGGGTGTTTTACACGGGCATCATGCTTGCAAGTACTGTGAAAAGGTATTCACAACTCACACCAACAAGCGACGCCATGAGCGCAGGATCCACGAGAACAACCCGCAAGTCACACATGTGGAGAAAACCCAAGAGGAAAGTCCTCAGAGAATATTCAGTGAATCGTCTCAGCAGCAGACGGAGCCTGGTGACAGTACAGCGCTCGTGTCTGCTCTGGAGAATGAAAGGGAACACACAGAACAGTACATGCTAGATGTCTCTAGCAATATTTCTGAGAATCTCAGCTTTTACATTGATGGAAAAATAGTGTCAACAAGTACAGTCAGTAACTGTGAAGCCGCCGAGGTTCATTCTGGGGCTTCGGCTTTAGTCGGACTGGATGCCCTGATTCTAGACCCCACCCAGATCAGCCAGGTTTTAAACACAGATTCAGCTACAGGCAAAGAAATACCTGGTCAACCACTTGGCAAGAGGAGAACTGCAACACCACCTCTCTTACCACAAATTAAAACTGAACTGGAGTCTGAGGTGGTCGTGTCTTCGTCCTCCTCATCACTTGTATCTTCTTTAATAGAGAACCTGCTTCCTCAGAACACAGAGTCTACAGTCGTGCAAAAAGAAAGAACGGTGTTTTTGTCGCCAAAGCTGAAGCAGCTTCTGGAAAAACAGGACGGCCTTAAACCTACACTTGCCCTCATCACAGATGGCCAGAAGCCGTGCTCACCTGTGTCTCTGTCTGTCCTACCTTCTGGAACAGGAAGGTTTAAAAGAAGAACTGGCTCTCCGACAAGCTCTCCACCGCAAAATGAAGAAATGTCAACGACAGATGCAGGAGATTTTGATGATGGAAACGCAGGACAAATAGAGATCCAGCAAAGCTCACCTGTGGACCAAACGCTGGAGAACAACGACACAACCCCATCTGCTGCGGAGTCGGCAGTGAAACCTGTTCTGACGGAGAGCTGGCCTCCTGTGACCGGTGGTAATTCCTGTAACCAGCAGCCTCTGGATCTCTCAAATACGATCAAAAGAAATGAAGACTTGGCTTTAGCTGATGCCGTGCTGGATTTGAGTTTGCAGAAAAAGAGCTTAGGTGAACCTGAACCGACATTAAGTTTTATTTCACAGACGGTTTTGACAGAGGGAGAATCAAATGCATGCATGTTGGAAAAAGCCTTAATGAAACTTGGAGAACACGGCTTAAGCTTAGGGACTCCTGACACTCCTTTAGTCACTGACTTTACCATAGTTACAGGTTCAGACATCGTGACCCCAGTGGAGCCTGTTGCAGATGGGCTTGTTTATGGACTCACCCTACCTGCCACTTCTCTGACTCCATCGTCAGCCGCTCTTACCCCCGTTGCTCTGCAGCCAGCTTCACCGTGTACTATAGCGTTTGCTTCCCCAACCTCACACACCGTGCTCCCTACCACTCCTTCATTAATCACAGTTTTGGCGGCCGCACCACCGCCACAAATTTCCAACCCCTCAAACCAACCAATCCAGGTATTAGCCCCAAATATATCTCCTGAGCCCCTGGTAATCTGCACAGAAAATGCATTAAATTCTTCAGAGTGTGATTTAGCCACTGCATTTGCCGCTACAAATTCTGCAAACCTCGTCACTCTCTCCCAAACCCTTGACCCGACTCTAAATCTCCCCGGCCACGTGTTTCTCACAGATCAAATTGCTCTCAATCCGCCTATAGTCGAGTCCACTCCTGTGTCAGAAGTGCCGTTCACACCCACTGTGACTTTAAATGACTCCCTACTCAGCTCGTACAACATCGCCAGCAACACAGTGTTAATAGAGTGTACAATAGCTCTTGAAGCCCCGGGGAGTGTAGTTCCTGCTGCAATTACCCTACAAGAAAATACTGCTGAGTCTCCCGCTCCGACACAGATGGTTGTTAATCACATAGAACAGCAACAGATTGTATCAGTGCCCAACCCTCAAACTGCAGACCCCACTATTCTTGTGTCGTCCATCGCAGAATCGGTAACACTTTCCACTACCGCTGCTGTGATACCTGATAGTCCTTCTGTGGCCGAGTCGAATCCTGACCCAGAGCCTGCTGTCAGCACAGAGCAGCCAACCACAAAAGATGAAGAAGATCCTGACAGTTCCGTTCCTGAAATCTCATCTAAAACCTCTCCATCTCCTGAGAAAGTTGAAGAGGAGGAACCCTCAAATGACACACCGACTGATGTACAACAGCAGACATTCACCAAGAATTTCGTCTGCAACGTGTGTGATAAGCTTTTCCATTCGATGAAGGAGCTCGGCCACCACGTAGGTGACCACGCTGATGAATGGCCCTACAAATGTGAGTTCTGCGTGCTGCTCTTCGGCAAACCCTCCGCTCTGCTGGACCATCGATCGAGCCTCCACGGCGTCGGAAAGACTTATGTCTGCAGCGCATGTACAAAAGAATTTGTCTACCTTTGCAATCTGAAACAACATCAGGAAGAATTACATCCCGGTCAGCAGTGCACGTACACAGAGGAGGAAAAGGGAAAACTAAGACCTCAGAACTACAACAACTCAACTAAAGTCAACTCAGATCCTTTGGTTCCTGAAGCTCCGGAGGAACCCAAGAAAGTTGTGAAAAAGGAAGAAGGTGAAGTGGATGTGGCAACTGAAGAACTGTTTACAACGATTAAAATCATGGCTTCAGACGGAGGCAAAGTCAATGGACCTGATGTTCGTCTCGGCATTAACCAACATTATCCCAGCTTCAAGCCTCCTCCGTTTCCTTACCATAACAGATCACCTGCTGGTTCGATGGCTTCAGCCACAAACTTCACCACCCACAACATCCCACAGACCTTCAGCACAGCTATCCGGTGCACCAAGTGTGGGAAAAGCTTTGATAACATGCCAGAGCTACACAAGCATATCCTGGCTTGTGCAAACGCCAGTGATAAAAGGCGATACACGCCCAGAAAGAATCCTATCCCGCTACGCCACTTTGCAAAAACTCAGAATGGAGTGCTGTCAACTACTAATTCCACTAACGGGCTAAATGCTTCAAACAGAGTCAGTCAGTCAAACAGGTCCAAACATACTCCAGAACCACAGATGAAGTTCAAAGTGCTGAACAAAAGGAAGAAAAAGTTGGTCCAAAGGGTGATGCCACAGAGGAACAAATCACATAAAATGTCATCCGCACAGGTGGGCGAGCGACAGGAAATATTCGTGTGCCCACACTGCAGCAGGGAATTCACGATGCGTCGCAGCAGAACCAAACACATGGCTGTCTGCCCCAAGAAACTGAAAGAGATAAAGAAAAGGAAAGAAGGAGGGATCTCTGTGACAAAGGAGAACGACAGACACTTGCATCGGGGGTTTCTCACGGTGAGGAGAAACGGCAGTCCTCACCTCCCCATAAAACCAGACTGCAGACGTCTGGCTCTGCAAAGAGGCCCGCCATCCTACCCGTGCAAACCGTCTTTTCCAACAAAAGAAGTAAAATCATCATCAAAGAAAGCACACAGCCAAAACACGAGACGCCCACTCTGAGTGAACTTCCCATTGTTCGCACTTTCAACCCCTCTATGCGGCAGTATAGCAGAGTGCAGCACAGCGTCAAAGGAGTCCCAATAAAAATCACTATAGTGAAACCTCAACAGACTGCACCACAGAAAGATGAGTTGCCTCCCAGCCAGAGCCGAAACGAAGCAACCGGAACCGTTACCAGCAGCTCCGAGCAGAGCGCTTCGGCTTGACGTCGACTCGGAAGCCCGTCTGGGATCAGCAGGTAGCTAAAGCACATTTAAGGTGGAGTCTAAGCTTACAAACTAATGAAAATAATTATGCAGAGCAGGGATGTCAAACTCATTCTAGTTCAGAGGCCACATTCAGCACAATTTGATCTCAAGTGGGCCGGACCAGTAAAATCACAGCATAGTACTTAATAATTAATGACAACTCCAAATTTTTCCCTTTGTTTTAGTGCAAAAAAAAAAAAAAAAATCTGAAAATGTTCACATTTCAGGAAATAAAAAACAGAACACAAAATGTGAAAAGCAAGAAACAAAATGACAAAAAATTAGACAAATGACATAACAAAACAGAAAAGAGACAAAATTAGATAAAAGAATTACAAAGCAACAAAAACGAGACAAATGTGCCGCATGTTTGACACCCCTGATATAGAGTCATTATAAACATGGAAAGATCTCCAGGGTGATTTATTATTTCTATAACTACAGATGGAAAGAACACAAGCAGCTCTCAGTACAACCATGTTAACAAGCTATTAAAGAAACACTAAAATATGTCAATGATTGCATCCATAGTTTTCTCAATCTGTGTTTCGTTCTTGCTCTTTTCAGGACTGCTGTACTGAACTCCTTCAGCGATTCTAAAGGGAGAAAACTGGTAATCACACTGTAAACCCAGCGCACTCGTAGGCTGTAACCTACTGTAGAATAAACGACTGAATTCAGGGCAGATAAAACAGATGAACTACAGAAACCACACTGGGTGGATGTGTGTAACTGAGTGTTTGAATGCTTTTGTAGTAGCTTGGAGTTTTGTAGATTCCCTCTTTCGTTTCGTCAAACTTTGTGTCACCGGCTTGGATTTGCACTTGAAGTTAATCTGACTGCTACAAGTCACAAATTGGAAAAGGAATTGGGAGGAACTGAGCTGGAAGGCTGCTCTCATTTCCTACTTGGTGGGTTATTCGGAGAGGATGGCAGGTGGCAATCATTTTCAGCATGCATTTGCACTTTTTCTTATCTGTTGTGTGTGTGGCCTTTTGGTTTCAGCTCTTAGTGCATGCTGTCTGTGTGCTTGTGCTACAGCTACATTAATTTAGGAAGGATTAAGTTGATGCAGTTAGGCCTTAAACACTGAATCTGATGTTGATCCTTTGATCTGGTAGATCAAGAAACCAATAGAAGTACATGAAGGATGTGTTAAATGTAATAAAATGTAAATGTGGATGATTGTTTCTGTACTCAAGACGACAGAATTACAGAAAAGCAACACACTCTGTAGTGCAGTGGAACGTTGGCCACAAGCTTTCGGTTCAAATTCCTGTGAAGGATTTCAACAATTACTATTAGAGAAGTTTGTTTTAATCATTGGTGTGAATGTAACATTTAGTAGATTTAATGCTACAGCCTTTTCAGATCAAAACAGTGTATTATGTGATGCCCCAGCTGCTACTGTATGTATTTGTATGAGAGTTTTGAGAATAATGATTTTTTTCCTGTGCCATCTAATTTATAAGTTCTGACTAAATGTGGCATAAAAGTGGTGGGAAAAAAGAAACATCAGTCAGTGTTTCCCAGATGAAGAATTTATTTTGGTGGCTCAGTCACTTAAATTTAAGCTGCACATTTGGCTCTTCAAAACTTCCTTTAAAAGATTGAAGTTAAATATCATTAAAGCAATTATCCTTGTAAATGAGAACGCAGCCAAACTACATGATCAATTTTGCATCCTTAAAGGCCACCACAAATGAATTTATGACTTTTGGGAAGCCCTGGAGTTTGATTTATTTGCACCGCAATCCCAAAAAGAAGTACTCTGATAAAAAAAAAAACTGTGTACAGCTTGAATGCACCGATGCTGCTTTGAAATATGTGTTCTACTTCTAAACGGCGTTGACCAAGCCGAGGCCAGTGCTCGACTTTTCTGCATCTCTCCTAAAATCCTGATACTCTTACCGTAGTCAAATTTTTAATTTTATTTTGCACATCTCCTGCAAAATGTTTGTCATAAATCTAGTTTTGTGGTATTTTCCTTCATCAGTGACTAGAAGTAAAAGTCTGTTTCGGTCTTTTCCATCTGTAACATACGACCACGTCATCGTTGATTATAATCTGTGTAACAGTTGCCAATGGTTTAATGTGTGAAGTGTGTATATTTAAATTCCCACATGTATGAATCACAAAATAGAAATGGGATCAGTTATGGGTTGATTTTTTTTCCTGAAAAACCTGTAGTGGCATATGAAATGATTTTATAAGCTACTAGTTTGAAGATCCAGTGCAATACAGGGTAGTTCTTTCATTATGATGGAGTTTTATTAATTTGGTCAAACTAAAACTTGACAATAGTCTGTATGAGAGAGAGAGAAAGAGATTGATTTATGGTACATTTATGCCTTTGCAAACTTTGCTGGTTATATTTCTTTCATACAGACGAGACTGCAAAAATGTTGGATGTACAGGACGGTTTGGGAGACTGTTATTTAACTGTGAAAAGTGCTTGTAGCATTTCGAAGTGTAAATTGAGTCATGTATATTTATTAATAATTTAAAATCATGTTATCAGTCTTTGAACAATTCCTCTATGATTTGCACTAAAGTTTTTTCAAGCGAGTGTTCAAAATAAACGGAGAATGTGAAAGTTGTATGTGACACTTGTGTGGAAGTTTCTTTTAGTAAACGAGTCGAACTAGTCGTAACATTGGAAATGATTTGGTGGATTTATTTGGATTCTTTTAACACAGAAATATCAGTCAAGATGTGCGGTGTGTGCCTACATGACCAGGAGGTGGCACACTTCCCTCACTTTACCCTCTGGAGCGGTGGTTTCAGCTTTCAGAGTGAAGGAGGCTCTACAATACCTCTGCATCTCTCCTGCACTCCTACATTCCGTTTGAAAAATCCATTTACACTGACATGTCTTTTTATGCTGTGCTTTTTAAAGGAATCCTCTCCACCACCTCTACTTCAAGCATTTGGAATCTGCTTGCCAAAAAGTCTTTCACATAAAAATATCTGCAGCTGCCAGCTTGTTACCTGCTCTGAATTGTTCTACAAAATAGCTGCTTAAAATGCTTATATAATATCTGCAACAATTGTGTCATACTTTTCATCTTCCTGTGTTGCGTATAAACAGGGTTATTCAGCTGACGAGACTAAATGTTAGGTTTGTTCAGGAGTGGAATCCAACACATCAGAGCACCTTTTTCCTATTTTGCAGCAAATTAAATTACACTGTTGTTTACTTCACCTTTAAGGTCTTCAAATGTGAAATTTAATTGTTTTTTTTTCAAATCTCAGCTGTACATTTTCCCCATTAATGCATTTAGATTGCTTTCGCTGAACTCTGTAACCCACAAACATTGAGTGTAATTCAGTTAACATTCACCAGTTTGTTTTGCAGCGTCACGCACTCCGGGGCTGAGATAAGATTTTTAAAAGTGACGAGTCAAGCTGTGAGTGACAAAAGCAAAGGAAAGGAAGAGTTTTACCTTGAAAATGTGCACTCGTGTTAGGTGAAAGAGCATTTTAGGGCAGCTCAAGCCTCTATTCAGCTCACACAGGGCAGTGCCTTTAACCCTTGTGTCGTCCTGTGGGTCAAAATGAACCTGGTTTGAAGTTTGAAAATGTGGGGGAAAATATATTTTCACAGTGAAACTTCCGATGTCCACATTTTCAACATTTTTGGGAAATCTCTGAACATTTTTGTGGAAAAAAATGTTAAAAATGTTTCTTAAGAACATTCACAAAAAACCCCAACCAAAATCCAGTGAATTCTGCTGGATTTTGGCTGATTTTTATGTGAACGTTCTTCAGGAAAACATTAGAAGTTTTACTGATATATACGTAATCACTTTAGATATTTTTAGGATTTTTTTGGAAGATTTTTGCTCATTTTTTGAAAATATTTACAATAATTTTCTTGCCAAATTTGGGGGATTTTTTAAAAATAAAACTTTTAAGGGAAACTTTTAAGGAATTATTGGAATTTTCTTCCTGAAGGTTTTGCAAATTTTCAGAAATTTAGAGAGTTTTTTTTGCTGAATTTTTTGATTTTTTTCAGACAAGGAAACAATATTTTTTGGTGCCCGTAAATGAAGACAGCAGGAGGGTTAAAGAGCAACAGCAGGAGCATCTTTATAAACCAACAGGCCAGCTTGACTCCAAAAACCTCATCTGCACAAGCTCAGTTTAGAGGGAAGAAGTAATTAGCAAGATTAGCCGTGGATGGAGGAAGTAAATACAGAGTGGAAGGAGGAAGGCAGGTTCTGTTGGTAGAAATAAAGAGGCACTAAGATAAGTTTGCTTGTAGGTTACGAAGTGACAAGAATCTGACAGAACATTTGTCTGCAAGAGGAATGTGTCTGGGATGTCAGCAAGAGCCAAGAGTGAGGAAAAGTCCAATCAAGCAGCCCCTCAGCTGTCTCCATTGGCTGTAGAAGGACAAATCACACTTCTCCTTCAACCACAGATCAACCAATCATCATCCAGATAATGCAGGGCTCACTGACCAAGTGTTTATGAATCATTACTCAGAGCTGCAGAGATGTTTGTCCTGAAGACTCTGGAAGTTCCCTCAAAACAGTGAGTTTCATCTATTATATATAATAAACACATGCTCTGTGTTGGTTGCTTGATGATAATATGTGAGGAAGCATAAACTCAGAGTAAACATGAAAGCAAGAAACTGCTTTAAGTGCTTAAATCTAACAAAGGCATGTTTTTGAAGTGTGTAGCTAATGAAATCTTACTTTATACCATCATTAAACCTGAAGCAGTTTTCCTTGTAGCCAATGCATGCAAGCTTTCAGCTGTTCAGCAAGAAAAATCCAGCTTTCACATTCAGAAACTGTTGGGAAAAAAGTCTATTTCTGTTGCTCATTCATTGTTTCAGTCAAGGGTGGTCTTTAGCTTAGCTGATTAGCTTGACAGCATGAGGAGTGGAAGTAGGGTTGCCACCTGTCCCTTCAAATACGGAATCGTCCTTTATTTGACAATAAATTGTAGCGTGTCGTACACGTCTGTCAGACACTCATCAAAACACAGGAAATACGAAGGGCAGCCAATAATAAACCTCGTAGGAGCCACGTAGCGAGGACCCGATGCCAGGTCCAGCAGATCACGCTGCAGCCGCGTTTAAAAATATCTACACCCGAAACTCCACCACGTCCACAGAAGCAAAAACGTTTGCAAATGTACAGACGTGAGTGGGAAGAGTGGAACCCCTGGCAGTGGGTAAAAGGAAGACTGTGTTTTCTGTTGTTCATGGACTGGCTGAAGTAAAGCAGCATCAGGAGACCAGCATGGAAGAAACATGAGAACAGAGAGAACCCAACCAGTAGGTCACAGTTTATCATCATCTAATCATCTCCTGAAGTCCATATGGTAAGGAACATCAGTATCTGGTTGTTAATTTACCAGAGGATGTTTATAATCATGCTGATGTGGTCATAGACTCTACAGTATTTTAGTGACTCAATAAATGCCTAAGTTGTTCAATATTTTTTAAATGCCTTTTAGTTTTTAATAAACATTTATATAATGGCCAATATGTAATCAATAAAAGGACTTTGACTATCTAAAGAAAAACTCCCTCAGAACTCTGATATGCTAACAGCACTAAATAAATCAATAAATACATGCATACACACATAAATAAGTTAATACATTAACTGTGTTAAGATAAGATTTACATTTAGATGGGAAAATGTGTGTAGAGAATTTCTTTGTCCAGTATTCTGCATTCAGTTGTTTATGTTTTTGCAGAATCCAGTATTGCTCACTGGTTGCTCATTACATTTTATTTTATTAGTTTGGTTTCACTGTTTAAAATGATGCCACCTCTTTTCAGACAGAACCTGTGATCACAAAACAATACAAAACTCTTAGTTTCATGTTAATAAAGCACTTAAAGCTTTAAGTATGGCTAAATGCTTTTTTCTAAATTAAATATATCACTCCTTAGGTGGTAGTGGCCCCAAGTTCAGTAAAGTTGGAAAGATATTCACAGACTGGGACTTCCAGCATCAATAACTCGTTAGATATAGGTTGTCAAAACATAAACGGTGCCTCTTTCCCATTGTTGCAAGGCAGACAATGTGCTACAAGCCCAGTTTAATCAACAGTAGCTGTCTTTCAAGCTGTACCAATAACATTGATGTCTATGTGCAGCCGGCTGTGTGACGAATGCACAGGAACTGTCTGCAAAACCGCTGCAACAGCAAAGAGAGACACAAATATTCAATAACTTCAATCTTGTACTCTGTAGGTACACAATATGCTACAAGCCCAGTTTTATCAAGTAGCACATTGTGTACCTTATAATGATGGAAAAGAGGCATCGTTTATGTTTTGACAACCGATATCTAATGAGTTATTGATGCTGGAAGTCCGAATCTCTGAATATCTTTCCGATTTTACTGAACTGTGGCCCCAAGGAGCCGTGGTGGGCGTCCTTTATTTTCATTTCTGAAAGGTGGCAACCCTAGTCCCAAGTGAAGAATTAGTCCTACTAACACCTTTAAAGGTGAATTATTTACATATTACGCTGTCCAATCAGTTTTATTCAATATATTTATATGTTATTTTAGATATTATTTTCACCCAACTCTTCAAAAACAAAGGAATTGATGCTGGACTTGATAAGGAAGAAGGCGACACTGTGGAGAGGGTCAGTGACTTTAGATTCCTGGGAGCATACATTTGAACTGCTGTTGTCCTTCTGCACATGTTCTGTAGAAAGCATCCTCACCCACAACATCTTAGCGTGGTACAGGAGCAGCTCTCAGGCCGACAGGAAGGTTCTGGAAAGAGTCAGGAAGTCGGCACAGAGCATCATAGGAGCACAGCTTCAGTGTGGTAAGTAAATGCTGCTTTTGGTCTGACTCCTGCAGTTACCCATCGGTTCCCAATTCGGGGTCATTTGACTCAGAATTCAGGGTTAGTCTCATGTTAGACCTGGTTTCTGAAACACGCTCCTCGGTGGATGGAGAAGCTCAGATGCTCTGTGTACATAAAGTAAGGTAGCTATGTTTACATTCACTGTTTAACATTGAGTAATAAATCATCCTCAAACGTCTGCCGTGCTTACCTTTAGAGAAACGCTGCATTTCTTGACATCTAAAGTTGCAGTTGCATGATGTTTCTTGCTTCCAGTGTCCATCTGGCTCCAGCAAATTTGTAGACTTTGCAGCTGCTGCCAACATGGACACTGCTGCACTGTTTGGAAATGCAAATGATTTTACCCTGTTTTATTATTTAGTATATTATCTCACTACCAGACCACAAACTGGACCGCTGCTCTCAGACTCTGTGTATAATTTGTAACTGCTTTATCTATAATTGCACATTTCCCACGTCAGAAATGTGACCTCTCGTTACTTTTTCAGGGTGAGCGTGCGTACTTTTCATTGACTAGAAATGTCACTTGACTGTACCTTGAAATATATGTGAGACTGTTGCAAAGCAGTGTGCATGCATCACCTGCCACCCACTAAAACCATTTCTCCACAGAGCTACAAGTGGTTAAACAAAACACAGTACCTTCAAGTCCTTATCTAATTCAGTTTTAACATGCATGTTGTCTGTTGCTATCTAGTGGAAGTTAAAGCGCTGTCCTGTTTTAACAAATGTAATTTCTGCCTTTAACCCTCGTGTCGTCCTGCTAGTCAGAACTGACCCGTTTTAAAATTTGAAAATGTGGAAAAAACATTTTCTGGTGGAAAAAAAAAGAAATGTTAAAAGTGTTTCTAAAGAACATTCACAAAAAAATCAAACCTAGATCCGGTGAATTTCACTGGATTTTGGTAGATTTTTTTTTATGTGAATGTTCTTAAAGAAAATATTAGAAATTTTACTGATATATATGGAATCACTTTAGATATTGTAAGGATTTTTTTGGAAGATTTTTACTCATATTTTGAAAATATTCACAAGAATTTTCTTGCCAAATTTGGGGGATTTTTTTTTTAAAATAAAACTTTTCAGGCAAACTTTTAAGGAATTATTGGAATTTTCTTCCTGAAGGTTTTGCAAATTTTCAGGAATTTGGGGAATTTTTGGGGGGAATTTTTAGATTTTTTTTCAGACAAGGAAACAGTATTTTTTGGTGCCTGTAAATGAGGACAACAGGAGGGTTAATTTAACTTGAATTTTAGCAGTTATGCAGACTCTTTTGTTTGCTTTGGATGAATAATAAAGAAATCCATAGGAATAGTCTTTTTTTTAAGCAGTTCTTCAGTATTATGAGAAAGCTCTGGCAGCAGCAGCAGCACATAAATCTATGACAATGACATATTGCAATAATTGTCCCGTCCCCTTGTGTCATGGCTGCAGAAAGCACCGTAATATGCAGATATACACAATTCAGCAGCAGCAGCAGCAGCAGGTGAAGCAGGCTGCTTAGGTTTCTGCGTGTTCTGATTTAAAGGCTCGTGGGCTCGTTCTCTCCCGGTGAAGCTTGAATTTTCACTCTTCAGAAGCTTTTAGCGATTTTGTGACAAATGAACACAACTGGTTTGGATTTCTTTCTCTCTTTTTTTTTGCTCTGCCATGTTCAACACTCCAACTAATGCATTTTGCTCAAATTGAACAGAGAAGGTGGAGAGCTTTGTAAGTGAAGTGAGGGAAACCAGAAGCTGTCAGATATTGTGTTTCTTAGGATTCACTGCAGATGTGTATTAAAAGGAATTTAGCTCACCTGATGTCTGTTTTTTTTTTAGTAATTAAGATATGAAAGAAATCCAGCTGTAGGAATAAGGAAACAGTCTGCAGGTGTTTTAGGCAGCAGAGCCTGATGGAGGATATTTTTGTTCCGTTGTGCCAGTGTAGCGACTCACCACAGCCCTGAGGTACAGGAGCTCCCAGAGCTCACAAGCTCAGCAATAACTTCAAACCACGATGCTGCATTTGTATGCTCCACACAGCTTAGGACGTTAGCCCAGGGCTGTGCTGAATTCTCACAGGAAGTTATGATGAGTAAGTGAGGACACATGATCAGAGATGATTGAAAACAAAAACATCCATCCCAGAAGTCTGAGTGGGAACCTTTGATCTGCCTCTCGTTAATTTCATCATCCTTAGTGACAGTTTGAAAGACAATTTTAATTGAGAATTCAAACCGGTTATGCAGTGAGACTTTTCCTTTCTTTGTTTGCTTCCAGATCTGACCTGTATCCAGTTTGCCAAAAGCCAGACTGACCGGCAGAGTTTGAATGATGCAGCTTGTGATGTGGAGGACGTTAGCATGTGCAGGTGAGCGGTCTGTGAAATGATGACAGGACCTGCCAGGATCAGAGTGTTCTGGTGAAGGCAGATGACACAGCAGTGACACGGCATGTTTAATGTGAAAGTTTTTAAAGCAAAAATCACTGAAACATCCCTGTGTTTAATGAGGGCAGGTTACATTTGCTGCGATCACACACACTTTGTTCTCACCTCTCCTTGACTAGATTCTTAATCACATCAAGCAAAGTTCAAATATTTGAACATTATAGGCTCACAGATGCTAATAGCACTAATTTGCTGCCTCCGACAACTTATGTAAGGCTGACTTCAAAGCAAAGATAGACGAATGTCTGGCATCATGAAGGTAACTAACCCCCTGCAAGCAGCACAGAGTGGAAGCAATAAAACCAACAGGATGCACAGATAAAGTGCTTTTGCAGGAGTCGGTTCTTCCCTCTCAGCACGCAGTTTATGCAGGAGCAGAACAGACATGGTAACGAGGACATTAATAAAGGATGCGGATCCATTTTTAATGATCCACTGGCCCCTTTAGTTTGAAACTGATTTTTATGTCCGCGGTTGAGTTTTCAGTTTGGAATCCGTGTTTTGCTTTGAGAGGAACTCTTGAATTTTTTTTTTTTTTGCCTACACAAGCAAAGTGCTGCATAAAACCTGCATACACCTGCCTGTTTGTGTGAGTGAGACACGAGGAGATGCAGGCTTCTCTGTCTATATTTGGAAGATAATCCTCAAGTAGAGACGAAAGGCGGAGAGAAAAAGGGGGAAGAAAGAACTTGAGCTTTAGTATTGTAAAGCTATATTGGGTTGGGAGTCAGGTATAAACGCACAAGGTGTCAGAAAAAGCAGCATTGGAGGATGAACACTGAGTAAATATTTGCATTGCATATTCAGCTGCAAGTCTTGTCCAATTTGTCTTCTTTGGACGACAGATAATCATCCATTGTGCATCTTGTTCATATCCACATTTCTGCATGTCAGCTCACCACAGAGGAGTCAGATTGGATCAAAAACAGAAAGCGATATAGCCAGAAACTACATCATGATGTTAGAGCTGGTTGTGCACACACACTCATCTCTGTTCTCACTTTCGTCAGGGGAGAGAGTCTGTCTTCTCTCTGCAGCAGGCTTCTCCTTCTCGTTGCTCTCCCTCTCCCTCTCCCTCTCCCTGCCTCTCTCCCCCTCTCTCCTCTTGCTTTGTTCATGCTGTGTTTGCTGTGCTCTCTGTCTGAAGCAGCGCCACACTGGAGCACTAATGAGCAGGGCTGAGAGCAAACCCAACACAGATCTCCCATCAGCTGAGGAGCAGCAGCAGCTCTGACGGCGTCTGAGGCCACGAGACGAGGGACAGATCTGCAGTCAGCGGAGAAGGCGGCTCTAAAAAAGCAAAAAAAAAGAGAAAATAAGAAGCAAGTGACAGCCCTAGGAAAGGCGTAGGAGAGGTCGTGAAGTAGCTTCAAAGGCAAATTAGCAGTCAGTTGAGAGGGAGTCAGAGGAAGGGGAGTGCTCCGGCGTACAAGCCCCCGACCTGCTCCACACTCGGACGCTGACCCTCAGTGCACTCTCTCTTTCTGCAGACGGAGGACCTTCCCCACCTCCTGGAGGAGCTCAGCCATGGAGGAGATGCTCACCTGCAGCCGGAGCCCTTTCTCCCAGGTGTTCGGGCGTCAGGGTCAGCTCATGCAAGCCAGTGAGTGTTACTATCAACGTCAAACCTGCAACATATCACATGCATCTTGTTTGATTCTTGATTGATTGTTTGAATAACTGATGCACCCTCTGTTATTTTGCATTAATACTTATGTATGAAAGTGTACAGATCTCACAATAGTGTTTAGGAACTAATATTTTGGGCTCTTTTAAAATAGCTTCTGGCAAAATGTATTATTCAGCTCTCTCAATATCTTAAATCATGTTAGATTTTTATAAGCAAATAAGTATTTTGTCTGTCTGCTCTGTTGGGAAATCACTGTGAAAAAGATTGTTTTCTTTTGCCAGTCCAGGAAGGCTCCTTCAAACCTATAGGTGTTACATTTTTAGCTATTGAAGCATTTCTAGCGTAATGCAGCTTGACACGGCAATGTGTTAATGTTGATAGACTGTGATGCTCCTTTTGTGCACAAGAGAGATGTCCGGTGTGAAAATGTGTGCGCTCTATCTTGTGTGTGGGTTGAAGCTCACTTTTCATGGTACCATCCTCTGATCTCTGCCTGACTGAACATGCCACAGGTCTAAAAAGACAAGGAAAGAGTCACCACTAACATGCAGCAAGGTAATATAATCCAGTCAACAAATGATTTCTGTTGAGGAGTAGAGGTGTCACTTAATTACTTTATGATACAGGAGGGGGTTGTTTGTCCACCTGGTCAATGTGAATCAACATACGAGTCTGACGATTGAATTTGAAATGAAAAATGCGTTACAGTTCCTCCCAGTTGTGCTTCTACGCCGTATAGGTTTTTAATAAATCAACATTTCCTGCATTGTGAGTGCCAGGCAGCCTCAGCCTCATTCAAACTCCGCTCATGTTGGCAGAGATGCGTGTTATTTGGTTGTGTGACTTTCATCAGTGGGAGCTTCGTGCTCGACTTTGACGCCTCTGTTTTCGGGATCAAACCTCACAGCACGACAAAACCTGCCTCGAGTGTTGTTGAGGGAAGTGTTACAGGGTGTCACGCTCTGCAGTTCCTAAAACAGAAAATGGAAGCCCTTTGGCCACAGCTGGCCCCGACGCCGAGCGCAGTGAGCTGTGATTTCTCACAGGTCTGCTGCAGATGGAGGTGGTTGCATGTACACGCTTGGACTTGTTAGGGAAGTTCATGCACTGTGGTGCACAAATATCCCTTTTCTTAGGAGTTATTTTGTGCCGAGTTGATCTTTGCCTTCTCTGGTTTTATTTTCCCGTTCATCAATAAATAATGGTTTGCGTTAAGGCTTCTGTTTCAGAAAACTGTGGGTTTTTCTTCACGCTCTTCAACGCTGGAAATACAAGATTTGTTTTAATGACCTATTATACAACGTCGTCTTCTCGCTCCTCTGTGATTTGTTTATTGGCTGCCGTTTGTTGGCCTCTTGAAATCTTCACTCGTAATCAGAATGGCCTAGATTGGATAGGTTCTCTAATTTGAATGATTGAAATGATTAGTCACTTATGCACTCATCCAGGCACAGTGGAGAACAAAGCAGGCGGCGCGGCACGGTGGGAAAATCAACAGAAAAAGACACGACTGGTTAAATGTTTGCAGGCATGTCAAGCCTCCTTTGTGCGATGAGCTCCATTCTCACTGAATATTCAACCTTCTTGTGCATTTATTTTCCATATGCCTGAGAGGTGTTATTGTGCTCCTCCACTGTGGCTTTTTTTTTTTTTTTTGCCTGAAATTGTAACTAAACTTAAAGATAATTTGAAGCCAAACTGTGCTACTTTGCAGCGTCTCTCCTCCTACTTATCAGGTGAGAGTGTTGGGTGAGTTAAACCTAAACGCCGCTCTCCGCTCTGTGAAAATGACATTATCATTGCATGTGTTGTGATGAATTACAGTCAGTCTTGCGCTACCCCAAGTTATCTATGCTCTTTGAAGCCTGTGCTGCATGTCTGTGATTTGGGATGTGTGAGCGAGGGGTAGGGAAGGGGAGATGGAAGGGGAGAGGGGATGGGGGAGAGGGGATGGGGGAGAGGGAATGGGGGAGAGGGGCACGAAAAGTGAGCAAGCTGCAAATTGTGTGAATAAGAGATGGGTGTTTCATTCTATTTTTAGCCCCAACCTTACATACTGTTACACAGCTGTTGGAAGGCTAATCCACAGTAGCGCTGGCTCCTAATATCTGAACAGTAATTATAAGGGGGGGATTTTTTTTTTCTTTTTTTTGTTATCTTTGGCTGTCACCCATCATTGGATCAGGAGTCCCTCAGCTATATGCAAAAGGCCCGCTTGAATTGCAGAGAGAAAATCCATTCCATGACTGTTGCACATGCCCAAAGACCTGCATATAAACAACCTTCTGGTGCTACCCTGGCAGAATAAACACTTGACAGATCTTTTTCTCTTTTTTTTCTCCTTTCTTTCTCATGAATCACATTCACGTGGCAGTGCCAGGTGCGTAATCCTGCCTCGGTTCCCTTCCTCCCCACTGATGGTGTGATTTATGCTGTGTTGTGATGTCTTGTCAGAAATTCCCTCAGCAGACTCTGCTCCCGTTTGTTAAAGGAGGGGAACCGTGACAATTCAGTTCTAAATAGTTAAAGTACTTGGGGAAAGTTAATTTGATATATTTATGACTTTTCAAGGTTAGTCCGTTGAAGGAAGGTAGAGAATGTTTCTACCAATTACCCAGTGGGTATAATTGTGCTGTCACCGACTCTCTACATGTCCCTGTAAAGGAAATTAAAAGATTTGTTCCTCTTGAGGATCAAAGACGAGCCTCATGCTTGTTTTAAAAAGCCAATAAGAGAGAGCTTAGCACTCGGAAGCACAAGATGAGTTGAAACTTTGGCTATTGATAGAGGTGGGAATCAATAGAATCACTTGAACAGGTCCTGAAATTCCTGCTTCTCTGCGCTCACCTTCTGGCTGTTAGTGCAGTTAAATAAAAGATTCCTATTGTTTCTTCACCCAAATTGCAAAAATCAAGCCTTCTTAGTCAGAAAATACAAACAAATTAACTTGGTAAAAATTCCTTCCCTCTTCTGCGCTTTTATTTATTTGCTGGTTTGGACTTTCTTTAAACCCTCTAAGGAAATTACTTTCTATATCAGAGGTGTCAAACTCATTCTAGTTCAGGTTCCACATTCAACCAGACCAGTAAAATCACAACACAATAATCCATAAATAACCACAACTCCAAATTTTTCCTTTGTTTTAGTGCAACAAAGTACATTCTGAAAAAAATCAAATTTAAGGAATTGTCTTTCTACAAAACATCATAAACAATGTGAAATTTCTGAAGAAAAATGAATTCAATTTCATCAACATTCTGCCTCAGTTTATCATTTCCACATCACAACTTCCAGATCACAGAGTGTCTACAATGGAACACAACATTCAGTCACAGCTATCTGGAACTGAACAATATAGTATTTTACTTTAAAAAAAAATACAAAAAAACAAAAAACAAAAACAAGACAAAATACTACAAAAATGAGACACAAACGACAAAAGAGAGAAACAAAATGACAAAAATGAGATGAACGACACGGAACAAAACAAAAACAGGGACAAAAAATTACAAAGCAACAAAAAAGGATGAGACAAAAAAATGACACAAGCATGAAACAATACGACAAATGATGAGATAAAAACCACAAGCAAGACAAAAAGGGAACACAAAACGACAAAAACGAGAAAAGAGAACAACAAAAAATGAGACAAAAGATAAAAATCAGACAAAAAAGACAAAAAAACAAGACAAAATATTTTACTTTCTGATCAGAACACTTGTCATGGTCTAGAAATGATTTTAAATTTATAGTTTTACTAATTTACAATCTGCAGTTAATGTCTTCTCTGTAATTTTTACTCTT
This sequence comes from Amphiprion clarkii, assembly GCA_027123335.1. Classification (NCBI taxonomy): domain Eukaryota; kingdom Metazoa; phylum Chordata; class Actinopteri; family Pomacentridae; genus Amphiprion; species Amphiprion clarkii. Next base: position 1,798,009 of record CM049574.1, read on the forward strand.
TGAGGGCCGGATTGGACCCTCTGGAGGACCGCTTTTGGCCCGTGGGCCGCATCTTTGACACCCCTGTTCTATACTTTTCTTCTTTAATGTGAGAGACTATATAACATTGTCCCCATTTTTCTACTTACAGAACATTATTTAAATCCATATAAAGAACAAAATCAACAAATGAGAGCCCAAATTGCGAAGTATGAATAAATACATGCAAATCTCTATTAATGCAAGTTATCTGTAAAAAAAAGAAAAAAAAAACCCTAATTTATCAAAATGTGACCTCTTAAACATAAAGCGCAGATAAGAGTTTCATAATTACTTAATCCCCTTTTTAATCAAGGTTTCATTTCCAATAAAACCACAATGACATTCTGACTTTCAGGGACAACATTGGAGGTGAGTTAGTTTAGCAGACAAAGTTGGAAACTCTTTCTTACCCATCACTTTACCCTTGAATATCTTCCTAATACTTCAATAAACCGTCAGTAAATCCCTGCTCAGGAGAGGCGAACGTGATTTGAAGTTTTAATATGTGACCACTGCAGGTGTAGAACATATTTTGGGCTTCTTTGATGTGATTAATTCCTCTCCTTCTTCCACTTGCGTTATGGTTCCAGCACACTCGCTAAGATTCCTCACACCTCCTTTCCCCGGTGGGCTTTCCTGCAGTCAGAGATTAGCTTCATGCTGCTGGTGTTGCTAATCATGTAGAAGGAGTCACGTTGCAAGAGGTTTGGTTTAGCCGCTGTGTGCACTCAACAAGGTAACTTTTTTTTTCCCTCCACGTGGCGAGTCATGGATTTGGGCTGTTTTTATGAATCTCATTTAGGTTTTAATTTATTTTCTTCGCTCTTAAGGGAAACTGTTGGTCGGTGAAAATGAAACGCTACACTGCTGTGACTCCACGAAATCTTTGCATCGATGCTTTCGTTCGCCCCACATGCTGTCGTTTAGATGCACTTTGAAATGAAATCATGTCACCTAATTGAAAAAAATGAAGCCACGAGCGAAACATTGTCACTCAGATGCATCTCACAGTAGCAGAAAACAATTCAGGTACTGACAGAGACTGCAGGGTCAATATATAACTACGGGACTTTTTGTATTATAGCTGACTTTTTTTTGCTGTTTTCAGGCCTATAATCAACATATAACAGCTATAACCAAACACCACATGGCATTTTGAGAGAAAGATTCTTCTAAATATTATATATAGAATTGAGTAAAATTAAAGTTGAAAGTTATTTCTAAAGATATTGTAGTAAACCTGTTGACTACTTTATATTAAATAACTCAGAAAGCCTTGGAGTCTGGCCAGTCTTTTCTTTATGACAAAATTATCATAAAAAGAGGCAAAACGACCACAAACAGACTGATAATGACCAAAAATGACCACAGAGACACAAACTGACCAAAAAAGGTTCAAAAAGACACAGTGTCCACAGAAAAACACAAAATGGCTCAATGAGACACATAATTGTCACATAAAGATACAAAATGACAAGAGACACACAGAATAACTAGTAAAGGTTGCAAAATGACCACAGAGACACACAAAATGACCACGAAACACCCACAATGACTGCAAACAGACTGAAAATGGCCACAAAGGGGCTCGAAATGACCACAAAAAGACCTGAAATGCCCACACAAGTCTGAAAATGACCAAAAAAGAAACAAAATCAGCACAAAGATACACAAAACAACCACAAAAATGCACAAAATGACAAAAAATGACACAAAATGACCACAGAAAACACAAAATGACTCAGTGGACAGATAATCATCACATCGGCACAAAATGACACATATCTCCAAAGAATTGCAAAATGACCACAAAATCACCTAAAATTATCACAAACAGACTGAAAACAGTTACAAAAATGCACAAAATTAAAACAAAAATTCACAAAATGGCAACAAAAAGACCTTCCATGCCCACAAAACAGTCTGAAAATGACCAAAAAAGAAACCCTGAGAGGGTAACTTAATGGAAAGTGATTTCTCGGACACGGATACAATTTGTTATTTTCCATATAAAATTTGATATATTGCCAAAAAAGAAATATCTGTAGATGGTTGTGATTAAATTTGGACGGTTATTTAGTTGACATTTTAGTGATATCCAGTCATTTTTTTATCAGTGACTGTTTCCATCATAAATAATTATAATAATTATTATAAAAACGTATGCAAGATATATCCCATGGACTTCAAAAATCCCTCAGTTACATATTGACCCTGCAGTACTTTGCGATACTAATATCATTCTGAAGTTTCCACATTCTGCAGTTTTTGCTAAGTTGGAATAATTGAAAATGTGTTTTTTAATTTGTAGCTGTCTGAGATATTCTGCGGTGCATGTTGTAGAATTTAAGGAATGAACCGTATTGTCCTGTGGGGAACAGTTTGGTGCTTATTGTGCTGATTTGTACTTTACACTATTACCAGCAGGCACGTTTGTACTCGGGTGGCTTATTTTTTATGCAGCTGAATTACATAAAGGTGTAGCTGTTCCTTGGGAATATTTAATACCTACTAATTCCTTTTAATACATTCTGTACTGCATATATTTAATCTCCGTTAAAACTGTGTTAACATCATTTCTGGAGCGCCGTCTACAAAGAGCTTAAATAACATCTCAGAAGGTTTAATTTCCTCCATGCACACAAACATCCAGCCAGTCAGTGAAAATATGGTGTTCTCTCACTGGCTCCTCTGCAGTATTTTGGCTTATTGCAGTATAACTCACATAATATTATTACTGTGACTGTAATAACCTCTGCAGCTATTTGGATCTATAGTTCAGAAAAAGCCCATATTAGCAGTGATTTTATGAAGCCAAACATCAGTGGACAAAAATAAAGGAGTTTGTTTCTCTTTTAACTTTTATCAGAGATAGGATAGATGGATAGATAGATAGATAGATAGATCGATACTTTATTAAGCCTGAAGGAAATCATCATCAACAGGCAGCTGACGTAGTGTTCATTTGTTGTCATGGCTACAGTGACGCTGTGCCGCTATCTTGCAGTGATACAAAAATCTTTAACAAATCTCCACGTCTGTCCAAAATTGTTAGAAATTTGTCCAGAACTTGCTCAAAAAATCCTCTTTTACTGTTCAGAAGGAATCAAACATCTAGGATGGCTTAGAAGGGTTCCAAAAATGACTACAAACAATAAAAACATGTCTGGCAATGACACGGAGATCTTTAACAGATCCGTGGATCCAGACTATAAGCCGCATCGCTGCCAACATCTAATGAGGTGGTCCTCGTGTCATTTCTGACCTTCCCTGAAAATTTCATCCAAATCCGTCCGTTCCTTTTTTGAGGAATGTAGTGCACGGACGGACGGACGGACGGACGGACGGACGGACGGACGGACGGACGGACGGACGGACGGACGGACGGACGGACGGACGGACGGACGGACGGACAGACAGACAGACTGACTGACTGACTAATGTCTGCTGATCGTCACATAACTCCGCTGCATTCCTTGGTGGAGTACTTATCCAGTAAAAGCCAGACCCACATGTCCTCTATGCATGGCTAGCTTGGGTGAGTCTTTCACCTCTCAGGAGAATAATTACGCAACATGCCCTGATGTTCTTTTTGTCTAGACTTGTAATGGACAGGTCAGTCACAGATGAATGCAGGTCATCTGTGTGCACCAGTGGGCCGAGTTATCTTCACACGAGTTCAGAACCACGGTTTTGGTGTCTAAATCCCAGCATGGAATCAGAGTCACATGGCAAGTATGAAGCTGGTTTCATCCAACGATCCATGCAGGAGACCTGCGTGAACTTTTTTTTAATATGCAGATTAAGGGTGCTTGAGACTCCGCAGATCTTTCCTCCTCCGCAGCACAACGGTGTGTATCACGTCGTTCTGGGAGTTGTTCTTACAGCCGACATCCACCTTCACGAGTTTATTATTCAAAAGACCTCACGGAGGGAAAACGCTGTCAATGCAGTCATTTCAGTTGGAGCGGTGGACCATGGCACACCTGGCGCACTCTGAAAAATTTACAATGCCGGTTCCTGAGCCTGGAATTGGACATCTGCAGCTCCCATTAACCTTCAGATGAATGAGCTGGCTGCCACAGGAACCTGACTGAGCTCCATCTTTGCATCTCCTCCTATACCTCTCCTCACTTCTATCCCCCGCTGAAGCACTTTTCTAATATAAACTTTACGTGTTGACACAGCCTGTCACACATAGGAGACGCTCCGAATGCAGATTTAAAAACTGTTGTGCCGTTTTTCCTTCGTCGCTCTTCTCAGGAGTCAGGAGTCAGCATTTACGACACACTTGGGACCAGTAAGACAGGAGAGGGGAGGTTAAAAAAAATACTGTCGCCCACTGATTTTATCTATTGGACAATGACGGCCGTAAAAGAGTCTGATACTGTGGAGATGTGATGCAGAAAGTGTGGAAACTGCTGTGCTATATAAAGCCATAACATACCTGCAAGGACATTACAGGAGATGATGTCTGTGCTCTGGGGCTTCACACAGATGTCACGACTCATGCGTTCTGAAACATTTGACTTTCTCTGCCTCCTGCTCCTCTCAGAACTGTTAAGTCTACATTCGTTTTTTTATTAGCTCCATCTAGAGCTATTTAAAACTGGGATGTTGCAATTTATGATTAATATGTAGTTGTTTTAAGGTAAATGGAGCCAGTGTGTGAAAGCTAGGTGTTGTCCGTAACCTATGATACAACTGTAGAAAAGCTATTTTTCTGCACTTTAAAACAATGATACGAAAAGTTCCTATGATAAGGATATGGGCAGGTCACTAAAAGCACAAAGTGAGTATTATTTTTAAGTGTTGGCCCTCGTAAATGATGAGTCCTTATTGTGAACAGTTTTTACTGGAATTTGCTTTTATGTAAATGGATTGTCCTAAAAAGAAGTGTTGCTGAGAAGTGTTTTAGGTAGAAGTCTCTTATATTCCATTGTGCTGAAGTGGTGCCACAAATCCCACAGATGGTTATCTGAACTTTAAATGAAACCAGAGCTGTCAGTGTTGTTTTTCTTCTTTTTGAATTTATTTCTCCTCTGTGGCAAAGTCAGCAACTTTACCAAAAATCTTTGAGAATTTAATGAAAGTTGGTGTAGATGGCGTGCAGAATGGGCAAAGGAAGAACAAATAACCTTTTAGCTGTTGTAAACAACATTCTGTTCCATTTTTGTTTATTGGCATCTCCTTTTTAAATTTAGAAATCAACAATTAGAAAACTGAAATTAAAAAATCTTACATTTTGATTTTTGCAAATTCCTTTTATCTTTTACTTTTCACGGTAGAATGGCGAACAGGATGAAAGCACGGTATAGATGGATAGACCTACAGAAGCTATATAAAGATGGTTATTGTTTTGTTATTTTCATACAGAACTTGCTAAAAAAAATCATCTTTTCCTGTTCACAATCTGCCCAAAAGGAATTAAACATCTACGATGGCTTAGAAGGCTTCCAAAAATGACTAAAAACAATGAAAACACGTCCAAATGACTCAAATTTGACCTCATAAAATAAGTATGTTCTCTAAATGTTGTCAAAAATGACCCAAAATATGTGCAAAATGACTAGAAATTACTCAAATCTGTCCAGAACTTGCTAAAAAAAATCATCCTTATGTTCAAAACCTGTCCAAAATGAGTTCATTGTCTAGGATCGCTGAGAAGTTTTTTAAAAAATGACTAAAAATGGGTCCAAAATCACTTTAAAATGTCTTCAAACTACTTTAAAAAGTAGGAATTATTCACAGTTACAGTTTTATGAACATCCGTGGTCCTCAGCGGTGGATTTGTAGCAGGATCACAATCATGTGATCATCAGCAGGCAGCTGATGTAGTGTTAACTTGTTGTCATGGTTACAGTGACACCGTGCTGCTATCTTGCAGTGATACAGAAATCATTAACAAGTCTCCGCATTTGTCCAAAATTATTGAAAATTTATCCAGAACTTGCTGAAAAAACCTCTTTTTCTCCTTTACATTCCTAATGGTGGGCTAACCAAATGCAAGTTAGAGGAATCAGGTTATTCAAATGACAGCATGTTCACAGTTAAAAATAAAGAAAACAGAATGCAGGAAGTGGAGAAACATTTTACTCCAACTATAAAGGTGGGAGGATGGTGAGAAGATAATTTGTTCACAACCCGATGGGATGAAACCCAATTTTGATTCTAGCTAGAGTCTAAATTCTGCTGGTCTCCAGCTAACGGTTAGTTCGCTTTATGAGGCCTCTAATTACCAAGATGCTATGTGTGGTTTAAAGCGAGAACCAATGGCAGCAGCCTGGTATTACAGGGCGTTACAACAGATCTGCCCAGTGGCCTGGAGTTTAGCGGAGTGATCTAATTACGTTCGAGTGCAGAGGGAAGCAAAGAACAAAGGCCTGCTGTAAGGTAAAGCAGTGCTCTCCGCTGTTACACTCGTGTTTGTGGACGGTTTGTGGAGCCTCAGTCGTCAACGTTTTGCCAATAAATTGAGCAAATGAGCGCCAGTTTGTATCAGTCCTGATGGAGGTGTCAGGCCTGTAAATTCAAATCACCGATGGATGCGTGTGTGATTCGCTGGTGTACGTGAAGCCTTTGATGCTCCCTCCTGCAGCTGATTTCATGTTACTGATTCAATCTTGCATTCATGCGTACAGGGGCTGATAATGAACTGTTGCCTGTTTAGAATATGCAGCCCTGTGGTTTTGGACCGTGTTGTGCTGCTTTTGGTGTCAAACAGATTTCATTAATTCTTTGAAATTTTAGGTCTTACAGAGTTTCTAGTGGTGTAATATAGGTTTTACGGGATCAATGAACAGACTTATGCTTCCTTTTAGTTACCGACTTACAAGTGAATTCCAGATTAGACGATGATCCTGTTGCCTGGAGAAGTAGTTATCTTGTCCAGTAAAAGGATAGACTCGGTGACAGGCAGCGACTCCTCTTGCATATTTAGTTTGGCCAAAAATGAGCCAGTAGTATTTGCAAATGGTCACTGAACTGCTGCTGGACTCCAGGGAGAAAGGATCCTAATGAAATGATTTTGACATCAGCACTGTAGATGACTACATAATTATTTATTTTGAGTGAACTATTCCTTATTTCTCAGTCCATTCACACATGAAAGTTGGACGAATATCCTCTCACCTTGCATGTCTGTGGTCCAGTTCTACTAAACTGTGTCCTTGAACAGCTGATTAGTTGTAACGTTTATATTATTTGTCAAAGGGAGTTTGCAAATTTTACTGATCCTACATAGTAAATTAAAAGAGTGCATGAGGATGAATATTTAAGTGAAGTGTTCATGGTGTTTCAGTAAGGGATTAGCTCATTTTTATGTGTTTTTTTTTTATTACATTTTTACAAACCAACTTGCTCAGTTCCTGGTAAAAGATTACAGATTATTGAGTCTGCTTTTTTTGCTATCCAAACCCACGAGTACTAGCCAATCAGAGATAGAATAGAGCAACTAATGCATTTGCCATCCTTGGGGAAAAATAATTTGCAATACATTATTGAATGATACGCATCAGAGGGGGTTTAGTCGTGGGTAAACACAATGTTTGGAGAGCATTTGGATTGTTGGGTTCTCTGTTTAAAACTCGTAAGGTCTTCTCCTTACTATGAGATGACATAGAATATATTGACAAAAGTATTGGGACACCCCTCCAAATAGTTGAATTCAGATGATCCAATCACTTCCATGGCCATAGGTTTACAAAATCAACGTCATATTTAAACCTTACAGATTAAGAATGGGATGTCATTGAAATTCATGTGTGTGTAAAGGCAGACGTCCCAATACTTTTGGCAATATAGTGCATGTTATGAATTGGTGCTATATAAATATAACTGAACTGAATGTTGCCTGAAAACTAAGCAGGTAAACGCCGTATATCTGTAGTCCTCTGTGTTCTTAGTTTCTGGAAACCTCGTCTCTTTAGCTCAGCATAAGTGCTGAAGGGGTCAAGTGAGAAGCCCAAGATGATGTTCCTCTGCATCTGGATATATTGTTTTAATAACTTCTAGGTGAATAAAAGCAGGCTCCTCACACGTTTGCGTTGCTGGAGGAGCAGAATTAAAAAGAATTATTGTATTTAGTAATAAGATTATGTTCCCCGAAGACTAGCTGTCAAATTATCTGTTAAGAGGAGCTAATAAAAAAATGCATATTTACTAAAAGATAATGGATTACTTTATGTTTTTGCTACCTATGATTACAGCTGAGGCATCCTTTTGTCCGTTTTATTGGCTTTTATGAGTAAATTTGCACCGTTTCCTGCTGCAGGACACAATGGTTCCATTTTGCTGCTGCCAATAGATTCAACAGTCCAGACGAAGCTCACTGCAGCGTGTAGTGACTAGATTTTTGTTTTGATATCAGTATACAACTGGTGTACGGACCTACTACAGTCGGCTCTCGGGGGTTTCTGTGATTATCCTATCAGCCGGTGGCGTTACACAGCAGTCGGCCACAAGCTGGCAGGGCTGGACGTCAGCCAGCGACCCAAGAGCTGCTTCCTTTAACTGCTGCCTCTCTTCTTCTGGCACGACCGTGACACACACAACATGGTTTACAAAATACCACCCATTCCACCTGTTTGAGTCTTTAAAACAACAAAAGAAGCGCTGACATTTAGATTTATTCATCTGAAATGTCTTCTTGCTGTGCGTATTATTCATGTTCTTGTTCCAGCAGAGACCATACAGGTGTAATTAATAACAGACTGCAGACATGAATCGTATTAGATGTACCTGATTAAGGATTTCTGTTCTTGTTCCCCTTCCTTGGTGGCAGATTTAATGTAATTAGGGGCTAAGACTCTGCTCTGAGTGAGTAAAGACCACATTCCTGCTGCATATTCTCGCATTCACAGCCGTAGTTTTTTCCATAATGTGTGGGTGCACCGCAGAGTTTCCTGTCAGATTTTCCACCTTGCAATAGAATTGTATGATTCAGAATGTCAGGTTAACCCCGAGTGATCATAGCAGGAGAAGCTCTATTTTAAGAACAAACACTTTCTCATGCGGCTCCCTTTGCAAGTCAACTGTAGTCCTCACTAAACAGCGGAAGTTAATTGTGTTTGCAGCTGTGATTGCTTCACAGCGTGTCCCGTATTCTTTGCTACTGAGATGACATGTGTTTCTTTCCCCGTGCCGTTCTTTATTTATTTATTTTCCCGTCGGCTGCATTTATCTTCGGCGGCAGGTGGATGACGCGACAGCAGCGCCGTGATTCTTCTGCCAATCACGTCAATCCTAGTCTGTAATCCTTCACTCTCCTGCCTCTAAATCCTCACTTCAGGCGACTGTGCTCTCCCATCTAGACAATCCATCTCCGCCGAGCTTTCCTCTGTGATACGAGAGATCATTGATGAGTGATAAAAGCTTAGACTTTAATCCCAAACACATACAGGATTACAGAACAAACGTTGCACGTTTGCAGCGGAGCCACAGTGTCTGGCTGTGACTTCAGGTGGGGAGTTTGGCACTTTAACTTGTGGTAATAATCATCCAAGAAACTATCCAGTGGCACTGAATAGACTTTGAATAAATTTTAATATTATTAACTGCCATCAGCAGAATCTCAGTCACAGTTCTGTCACTTCTTCTCTTTCTTAGCAACATTACAGCCCTTTACTTCTCAGGGGTCGATATATAATTGTGGGACTTTCTTTATCATAGTTGACATTTTTGCTGTTTTCAGGCCTAACCGACATAGAAACACAAAATGACCAAGAAATGCTCAAAAAGACACAAAATTACCACAGAAAAACACTAAATGCCTTGGTGAGACACATAATTATCATATAAAGACACAAAATGACAAGAGACACAAAATAACAACAAAAAATTGCAAAATGACCACAAAAAGACCTAAAATGATCACAGACAGGCTGAAAAAGACCACAAAAAATGCACAAAATTACCACAAAAAGACCTGAAATGCAAACAAAACAGTCTGAAAATGACCAAAAAAGAAACAAAATGAGCACAAAGACACAACCAACCACAAAAAGACACAACATGGCCACAAGTGATTTCTCGGGGGACAGATACAATTTGTTATTTTCCATCTAAAATGTGATATATTGCCAAAAAAGAAATATCTGTCATAATTATCTGAACTTAATAAAAAGAACACAATCCAAACTATTTCTGAATCAGCTCAATTTATTATTGTTTAGCTCATTAGAAGGTGGTTGTTTTTAAATTGGGACGTTCATTTAGTTGACATTTTAGTGATATCCAGAAGTCCCTCATTTATATATCAACCCTCAGATACTTTACATGCATAAAATGTTTGCACTAATTTCATCTCGTAGAGGATTCTAGAAGGTCTCCAACGCCACAGTGCACTTTGTTTTGTGCGGCTCAAACCCTACAGCTCTGTCTTTGACACTCAGAAATTATGTTCAAGCATTTAATTCCCAGCGTTAGATGAAGAGGGAAATCACATCGCTGCAACCCTTGGCTTATATCGGCGTGTTGGGAAATGAATGATGAAACCCCCGATGGAGGCTGCTAGCCGAACTGCCTTCGCCTCCTGCTGCGCCACACATTCAATCAGCAAAACACACAAATGCTTTTGTAGAGCAGAAAGTCTCTGCTGCCTTTATCTCCCGCACTTAATTCAGATGACATTGACTAAAGAGGAAGGAGATAGAATCCAGTCGTGTAGATGCCAGCACTTGAAATGCATCGCTTTTATGGTGCATTCAGAACCAGTAAAGGGTAAAAATAATGCCTCAGTGAGTGTACAAAGACACTAATGAACGAATGCCTGCTTAATAGACTGGCTTTTTCTCCACTCTGTGTTTTGCTGCATTGCTGTTGTCTGACTGATTAATGAGAAAAGCATGATGGATTCATAATTTACGCTCTCATTAAATTAAAGCCGAATACTCGATCAGGGCGACTTTTTAAACATTTTTTATAAGTTGCAGGTTCTCGGGCGAGGAGATAATAAAAATGATATACCGTATCATCTCACCAAGGTTAGAGGAGAGGGTTTCATTCTCCGGATGTGTCGAGGCTTAACATCTCACCTTCCACTGTAATTATCAGAGGCCCTGCTGCCTGAGGGAGTAATATCACTCTGGCTGAGGTGTTAGGACGGTGCAGCACAGCGCAGCGGGACATGAAACCCCACAGAGACGCCTGAACTCACCCCAAACACTGGGCTGAACACCGACATCAGCCGCCGGTGACTCAGCTGCAAGTTCTGTGGCAAATTCCACCAGAAATCCAACTTGGAAAATGAATTATTTACAACTTCCAATTTTTAGGATAAAAATAAAATGTCACTGTGCCCCAAATTTTATATAAACAACAAAACAAGACATTTTCATCCCTATTATTCAGTCACACAGACACCTTTTGAGATTTTTGTTTTTGAACGCTACAATGAAGATAAATGTATTTTTAATGGTGGAGCTCACAGCTTTGAAAAAATTACTTTTTTAAAATAACGTGTCTCACTCTGAGTAGATGGATGGATAGATAGATAAACACACCGGTGTGCATAGTTTCATTTCTTGTTTAGTGTTTTCTACTAAATAATTAATCCCCACTGGAGACCAAGTATTATACAGAAACATGAGAAACGCCTTTAGTTTGTATCACATATATTGATAATTGGTCATGACTGTCCAATAATAACTTTTGGAGTGCAATTTTTCTGGTATTGCAGTTGCAGTCTGATTTGCACATCCACATTTTTGGCCAATGTTCGGTGTAATAGATTTAAAATGTGATGGAGCATCAGCATCAAAAGCCCGACTGTCACACAAAGAGGACGGAATAAATTTGTAGAAGCATTCATACGACAGTTTAAATCCTGGCTTAGACGTGCTGCAAAATGTAAGAGGTGTGGCTGTTAAATAACGAGACTGGGCTTCTGTCAGTCAAACCACGGTGTGTTTACCACATTAGAAACTGTCAGAAAACAAATCTGGTAAAATTTATCTGAGAAAGAATACTGTAGCATTCAAAACCTTTAAATATCTGTTAAAAAATTATAGATTTTAGCTGATTTACAATCAGAAAAAACAGTAAACTATTGCAGTCACACACTGTAAAAAAACAAATGGCAATTTGTAAAAATACTAATTTAATTTGTTTTTTGTATTTTTATGGTTAAGATGTGAATAAATATTTTTTCTCTTTCGATTTCGGTAGTTACTGTCAGTAATTTAGCTAAACAGGATGAATAATAATAGATCTGTAAAATAATGTAAAAATTGTTGCACATTGATAAAAGGGTGAGAATAAAGAATGCCTGAAAGTTTCGGCTCAAATTGAATGAAATTGAATTAAAGCACAAGTTTCATAATTTGATATTCTAAATTGCAGCCTTTGCACTTTGCTAATTGAATTATTTCAAATTGTGCTTTTGGTTTGAAATCAATTCATTGTTGAGCCCTAAAGGGAGCTGCAACAAACGCGTACATAACTGCAACAAACATAAATGTCATCATTTAATACAAAAACACAACAGCACAACAACAGCCTGTACAGAGTAGCGACAAGATATAAAACTATACATAAGATGAAATAAGTAGAACTCATGAGGACCTTAAGGCAGAATGTCAGAGTCCGTGGGAGCAGAAATGAGCAGCTCTTAACAGACTTTTTAAGTTGGTAGTAAAAGTGCTGATAGGAGTTCAACCCCCTCTTCACCGTCAGACAGGCTGTTCCATTGATTTGTGGCTGTTTCAGAGAAAGCTGATTGCAGTATGGGCGGCATGCTTCGGTTCAGTCTCATACAGAGGATATTACTGAGGACCTAATAGAAAACACAGAGTGAGTGTACAGAAAATCAGGCCGAGCCTATTAAAGTTTCATAAACAAAGCACAGATTTGAAAATAATCTCGAGTCCGCTCGGTAAATTGTGTTCCTCCAGTACCTCGCAGTGATGAAGGTGTATTGGCTTTCCGTCTACGGTTTTTATAGCTGGTTTGTATAAGGACTCAGGAGGCTCTGTGATTGTTTCACCAGCCTGCCCTCAGCATGTAATGTAGTACAGCATGGCAACGGATCACAGCATGCATGACGCTCCTCTGCCGTTGTTAGTTTGGCAGCTGCTATGTTTGCATGTGTGTTTTCAGAACTGATTAATCGAGAGATTAGCATCCCAGAATGTTTGCTTTTGCAGCGCTTGATTTGGCCAATCAACAGTCGACAAGTTTACCATGTTCAGTTTGCTGTCAAAGGAGACTCACAGTGAAGAATCCAGTTTAAGACAAACAAGAAGAGAACGCAGAGAGTGAAGTACTCCTCCAAGGCTGCTCAGTCATTGTATCATTTCCGACGGATGAAATCTTAAAAAAAAATTTGTAGATGTGTCCACAAACAAAATGAGCTTGTCCTGAGCACAGGTGTGTGTTCTGCATGTGTACGTTATGTACGGATACTGAATCACGTGACCTAAATATGTAGCGGACGGCGGGAATTGATGGGACTCAGAAACACCCCCACAATTTATCCAGTTGTTCCTTGGATCATTTCTGACGGAGAAGTCCTGATAAGTCCTCAGTGGTGGATTTGTAGCAGGATCACAATCATGTGATAGTGTTCACTTGTTGTTATTGTTTCAGTGACTATAATGGTACAAAAATATTTAACAAATCTCTACATTTGTCCAAAATTATTCGAAATTTGTCCAGAACTTGCTCAAAAAATCCTTTTTCACTGTTCCCAATCTGTCCAAAAGGAGTCAAGCATCTAGGATGGCTTAGAAGGGTTCCAAAAATGATCAAAAATGATGAAAGCATGTCTAAAATGACTCAAATTTTAAGTCATAAAATAAGTATGTTCTCTAAATGTTGTCAAAAATGACCCAAAATACGTGCAAAATGACTAGAAATTACTCAAATTTGTCCAACACCCTCCTTTCCTGTTCACAATCTGTCCAAAAGGAGTCAAGCATCTAGGATGGCTTAGAAGGGTTCCAAAAACGACTAAAAACAATAAAAACATGTCTAAAATAACTCAAATTTGACCTCATAAAGTAAGTATGTTCTCTAAATGTTGTCAAAATTTGTCAAAAATGACACAAAATATGTGCAAAATGACTAGAAATTACTCAAATTTGTCCAGAACTTGCTACAAAAAACCATCTTCCATAACTGTTCAAAACAAATTAATCGTCTAGGATGGCTGAGAAGGGTTAAAAAAAAGACTAAAAATGGGTCCAAAATGACTTTAAAATGTCTTCAAACTATTAAAATTCTCTTTAAAAAGTAGGAATTATTTACAGTTAGTTTTATAAACATTTTATAGACATTTTTTCTTATATTCTTATTGTATTGGAGTTTTAATGTACTGCAAACCTGAGCATGCACCGTTGCCACTAAAAGAGAACTAAGAAAATCTGCGTTTTAATGGCGATAAAGGCTGTCTTTGGTCATTATTAGAGCACCTAAAGCACTAGTTCCTCCTCATCTCGTCTTTGCAACCACTGCAAGAAAACAGCACCGAGTGTAATGAACATTTCCTTGAGTTGTTAGTGCTTTAAAATGATTGAAATCTAATTTAATTAGAGCATTTCCCTAAATTAAAGTTCCCAGATGGAACACAGCATTCACTGTTAAGACTTAACCCTGACGGAGGAATGTCATTACACATATAATCCCCGCTGTTTATGCTTTAGCAGAAGCTTCCAGCCTCCGCAGCCCAAACCAGCAGGACGATAGTGAGAGCAGTGGAGTTATTCACGCCGCCACCTCCTCACATCAGAGTGCCAAGCTCAGCATCATTCCACTGACCGACACCTTCGCTGCTGCATGAACTCCCATGAATATTTAAATATTCCCACATCAAGAACAGAGGGGGATTTTGTATCAGGAGCTGGGGTTGTTTGCAGTTTTAATTAAAAATAAAATATTGCATGCATATATGTATGTAAGGAGCATATTTTAGCATTTAGTTTTCCATTAACCGCTGACACAGAGTTCAGAGAGAGTGCATTATCCTGTTAAGGAAACGTTTGAAACAACTTCACAGTGAGAGCTTTTTCTTTTTTTGTCTTTAAAATTGACACAGTGTTCTAAAAGGCCGTCCTGCTGATGCGAGGTGTCGGTGCAGCGCTCAGAAGTTCAACTATGAGCTTTGAGTCGGAGGTCTTTCTCCTGGGATTCACATTTTAATCAGAACAGTTGAGAAGATTCAACAAACTCACAACTCAACAAACAACCCCTGTTGTTTTTTTTTTTTTTTTTTACACCAGACACAAGCAGAGATTCTTCTGCCTCTAGATGCTTGTCCTAGATCCAAACTTTGACAGTATTTATAAAAACAGTTTTCGTATCGTTCAGAGACAGCAAACTCTCAGACCACCCAGCATCAACAAAAAGAACTTTCCCATAAAACCCAGAGAGTTGACATAGCGTCTCATCTAGATTTGGCTCTGGGTTTATGTGTATTGAATCCTTCCTGTTTCTGCAGAGCTTTATGTTGGCTGCGACCAAAACCAGAAAGCACAAAGCGACAGACACGAGGCTTTGAGTCTGTTTATGAGCTGACATTGTTAAAAAGAGGGAATTATTAGAAGATGAAGTTAATACACAAACAGCTTGCATCCAGTAATGCTGCAGCTGCCGTTTCTTTGTGTCCACATATCAGATTTTGCTTCTATTATGCTGAAACGGTGTCGAACCTCGAGCTGCTCTCTAATCCGTTCAAGAACTGAGGATGTTGTTACAACCGGAGTGCAAAAACACAAGAATGAGGACAGAGAGGAGAAGAACGCCTCAGTCATGAAAAGCTCAGCAGAAACAGAAGGGGATGCAGTTATCTGCTGGAGGGAGGACATGGGCAGATACGGTGAGCCGCTGCCAGATTCTCCTATCATGGGCAAACACGCAAATACACCCACAGACACTAACAATTTCTAAGTGCACAGCTCTCCACCTCCCATCTCTGCTTCTCTCCCTTCATTCCGCCCATTACAGCAGTAACAGATACGATTAGTGGAGTTTAATGAGCTCTGCAGAGATGAGAGTTTCTGCTCGCTGCTCCCTGCTTCACGGCCACAGAACCCCCGGGGTTCGGCTGCAAACAGCCAATCATATGTGCTCCAAAGCCCTGTCTCTTTAATCAGCGCCATGTAAATCTTGTGTGGGTTCTGCTGGTGGGACGGCGTTGTGTGCTCCATGTGTCAGTGCTGTTAGCTTGTACTTTATTCATAAACGTTCTAATCTGTCCTGTGTCCATGTTTGGCAGAAAATAAGTGATTATGATGATGAATACGATCAGAATAAAGCAGATTACCACAAAACAAGCTGTATCCAACACACCAAAGAAGTTAAATTTACGATTAGAGAAAACAGAGATCAGAAGTGAATCCTCACAAACCAGGAGTTATCCAGTATTTACTTCATACTAAAGTTGTCCCGTGTCCATATTTGGCAGCAAATATTACTGATTGTGATGATTAATGTGATCAGGAGGAAACAGACTAGTCCAAAACAAAACAGTCAAGAACCCAAAGATGTTAAATTTACAAATAAAACACAGAGAAAATCATTTAATCCTCACAAACCAGGGAATATTCAGTAGCTGCTTGATATTAAAGCTGTCTTGTGTCCATGTTTAGCTGCAAATATTATTGATTATGATGATGAATGTGATCAGAAGTAAGCGGATTAGTCCAAAACAGTCTCAATCCAACAGTCCAAAATCCCCCAAAATTTAAATTTACAATTAAAAAACACAGATGCAGTAAGTGAATCCTCACGAACCAGGAAATATTCAGTATTTACCCTCTTATTAAGGCTGTCTTGTGTCCATGTTAGCTGTAAGTGTTATTGATTAGGTTGATTAATGGGATCAGAATTAAACAGATTAGTCCAAAACAAAACAGTTAGGAACCCAAAGATATTAAATTTACAATTAAAAAAACACAGATACAGGAAGTGAATTCTCACAAACCAGGAAATATGCAGTAGTTGCTTTATATTAAGGCTGTTTTGTGTCCATGTTTGGCTGCAGATATTGACTGTGATGACTAATGTGATCAGAATTAAGCAGATTAGCCCAAAATAAAACAGTCCCCATCCAGCAGTCCAAAATCCCAAAAATTAAAATTTACATTTAAAAGACACAGATAAGTAGTGAATCCTCACAAATGATCCAATACTCAGTAGTTGCTTGATATTAAGGCTGTCCTGTGTCCATGTTTGGCTTCAAATATTACCACTTGTGATGATTAATGTGATCGGAAGTAAAGAAATTAGTCCAAAACAAAACAGTCAAGAATCCAAAGATGTTAAATTTACAATTATAAAACACAGAGATAAGAAGTGGATCCTCACATACCAGCAAATGTTCAGTATTTACTTCCTGTTAAGGCTGCACGTCACAGTTATTTCCAAAGTTAATCTGCCAAATATTTTCTCTACTAATTGTTTTGTCTTATTTAAATAGCCTGAAATGTCTGGATTGTCTCCTGGGGATTGACGGTCTGTTCATGATGTGACACCCAAGAGCCAAAATGAGTCGGTGATCCAGGAGTTCACTCTGTTCTTCTGAATGTGGCTGTGCTTCTGCTGTAATATTTAGTACGTTTCCTTCAAATTAGATCCACGTATCAACCTAGGAAGCCAATTTTCAGCGTGTCTGGCGTCGTAAAGGTGTTTGTGAACGTCACATTCCTATCAGGGTCACGTATCTTCACTCACACTTTAACTTGGCATCAATTGTCGCGCTCCTTTTCCTGTTTTATCAGCTCAAGCCTGGGAACGTTTCTCACCCCAGTGATTTGTTTGATTTGCATTCATTTCACAGTGTGATTAAATTACGGGAGTGCTGTAAACAACGTTCGGCAGCTTCGGCGTGGCGATGAGGAGGCTGGAGTTGTGGGGTTTTGCTGCTGCCATCGGGGGGCAGTGTTGCATCGCACTGCTGCCAGTCCGCTTCATTAAAACGGTATTTCATTCAATCAGGTGAAATCTGTGCTGTAAAATATTCTGATTAATATAAACCTCTTCATCTGAGCAGCTTTAACTCCCCCAGTATCATCACTTTACAGTTGCAGGTTTAGATCATGACCTCATTTCTTTATTCTTCCCTGTCAAATGTGTCACTCAAATAGAATTCTGTCAAAATATGCACATTGATTTACTTCATTCAGTAAAAGCACTCATACATATTTACTTCTTCATTAATGAGCCGATCGAACGGCTTCCCAGAGCCTAAAATAACTCTTATTATGATGTTAATGATGCTGTTTAATGATGTCACACATACTTCAATGTAGGATTTCATTAATTTTTATCTTTGCGCCTCTTGCAGCCCATCTGTTCCATTCGCCAGATGTTTAAGAGGTGTGTTATTTTAAGTTGTGCTTAATTGTGCACACAATAAACCACAAGGTTCCAGCTGAGTACCGAAGGAATTAGTTTCATCAAGGTGAGCACAGAATGAGTATTCCCTGCGTGGGTGCAGAACCGTCCTCCGTTAAATGGCTATTGAATCTCCTAATTCAACCTCTCATGAAAAGTAAGCAACAGGCCTATAAGGACATTTTTCATTCAGTTCTTGTGAGTGCGTGCGTCTATGGCAATAAACAGTGAGCGAGTTCTTTGACAACATGCATCAGTGTTTATTTGTTCCCTATAAAAGGCCGCCGATGCTAGATTCAGACCGTATCAGCAGCAGTAAAACCTGCAGCATGGAGAGAATGGAAATAACAGTTCCTTCTTCAAGCTGAAACTCAAAATGTTGCGAGGAGATTTAACACTTCAAGGCCGTCCTCCTCCTTTCACCTCGCAAATAGGAGAAGTTCTGCCAGAAATCCTGCTCAGTGGAATACATTAGAATAAGAAATGTATGACAATATAATTCACAATTTGAAATATGTCATGATTTCTAACAGAGAGGAGACGGAAATGTTTCCAGTCTTTGCAAATGCGTGATATATACACTATTGCATGCAGTGGACTCTTGAGGTGCAGCTTTAAGTTGAGTTTTTTGATATTTCACACTGAAATCAGGAACTTGGATGAGTTTGACTTTGTACTGTGTGTGGTTCGCTCGCATTGCAACAGCAGCAAGTGTAAGTCTGGCATCAGAAGTACCCCAAAAATGGATTTTGGCTCTTTGCTCTCCGTATTTCTCAACATTTCTCCAAGATTTCATGTGTGCTGCGAACAATCCCCATGAAATAAGCCCCTTTTATCTCGACTTTAGCCCGACTACTGCACCTTATCCTATTAGGTTTGCTGCATACATTCTTTCAAACATTTTTCGTTGGTAGTGATCTTATTTCCTCTAGCACCCACAGTTCTCCCTCCTGAAAAAAAGATAAAGGCCTGATGGGATGCCACTGTGGCCTCTCCCCTCATTTGTTGTGCTGTACCTGCACTATAGGAGGACATGTAAGGCACTTTGAGATTTCTCTGTGCTGGCAAGACCCAGTTACAAGGTAAAAAATAAAAAATAAAAAAACAACATAAAGAAAAGGAGACGACAGAAAGTGGGAGAGAGACAGAAGAAGAGCGGAGACTGAGCTGGAATGACAATTTTATATTCTTCACATCTATTGTAACCTAACAACTGCAATTTCATCTTTATTTTTCCTTCTCACTTGCATACCTCTGCCGCGCTTTCATCACTTTTCATATTTGCTGAAGGCGAGCTGCAGGTGGAATCTATTTCAGTTTTCAGATGGAGATGCAGAATGACAATCCCTGCAGTTAGGTGCGTTTTGCATCCTCATCCTTAGCAGCTGTCTCTCTTAAACACCGCGTCACTGTGATATGTTGGTTTATTTAGCAGAATATCACAGAGTATGTAATTAAAAATGACTGACCTCACACTGTAAAGATGTTTTATGTGGCCATACCAGTAATAGCTTGTAAAACTGGTCTGCTATTCTGTACTATAATGTTTTCTTATTGAAGAATCAATGCCGGCCATCCAAGCAGCAGCTTCTAGATCTATAATGTGATTAAATATATAGTCAATAAATGTAGCTGTCTGGTTTATGGTATAGAGTGTACAACCAGATAGTTGTCCTTGTGTGTGAGAATCGATTCTTGTTGATAACACCTTTTAGGAGCAACATTGGTTGTGCGCTTTATTAAACTGGTTAATAGTTTGTCAGTGAAACGATGCCTCCAAAGCTTTTTCTGTTCTTCGTTGCTTTTAATGATCGCAGCATTGACGACCAGACAATCACCGTTTGATGCTAATTATTCAGGCTAAAGTTTCCTGCATGTTTTGGACCAACAACAGTGCAACCAAACATCTGGCAATGTTGATTTTAGGCCTGAAAAAAGCAAAAAATATTAACTATGATACAAAAAGTCCTGCAATTATATACTGAGCTGTAAAAGGGATGATCACAAGTAGTGTTAAACTGGTCTTATGTGTTTTCTCTACATAAACCAGTCAAATCAGAGCCACATAATATCCTCACTCTGCCCCTTTGGTGTTTGGCGCGACATTTCCACATATATCTGGAAGCTGCGTTCTTAGGATGCAAGCTGGAGTCAGAAACTCTTGCATGTCCATTATTTTCCCAGTAGAGGGCACTAGGAGTAAGCAGCTGAAACCACATCCTCCAGATCTGCACTGGAACCACCAGCCAGCTTCATAGAAATATACTGAGTGTTTATTTAGTTTCCACTTCAGTACCAAAAAATCTGCAGAAATTAGCCAGAGGAGCAGATGTGGCCTTTTGCCTCTAAAGCAGCCACAGTTAAATATGAGCTGAAAAGGGTAAAGAACAGACCCTCGCTGAGCAGCCCCCATACTTATGTGTTCAGACAGTGTTTGGAGAGCTGAACTGGCCGGAGTGTCTGCGAACTCGGGCGACAACCAGCCCTACTCATGTATTCATTATTGTGACGTCGGCTCGGCTCTCACCTCGAGGGGACACAGTCTTCCTCTTCAACTCCCTCCTTCCCTTCTTATCTCTGCCGCCTTCAGTGCCGACTTGTCAAATTTCCTACTCAAAGCTTGTTTGCTTGAAAATGTCAGCCACGGTGAAAGATTTTTTTTTGTGTGTGTGTGTGTGTGGTTATGTAACACATTAATCTATGCTCTCTCTCTTCCTTTTTTTTTTTTTTGCGTGGGCTTTTGTGTCTGAAAGAGGCTTTATATTTGCATCCTGAAAAGACTCAATCCAGATGCTTGGCCTAAAATCATCCTACTCATATGGATTTGGTAGGTTGGATTTCTTTATTTGGCAGAAATGTGCCAGCACAGGATTCCAGGCTAAACACGAGAGATTTATTGGCTCAGAGTTTGCGTAAGTTGACCTCTGGCCACGAGGTCAATCCTTGATCACTTGCATCTCTGTCTCCCTTTGTAACGGAAAAAGCCGCAAGTTTTAGGCTTTTGAAAAGTTTAAATGCTGCAAAAGATGGATAATGAGGCATTAGGGGTTAGCGTAGCAGCTCATGAAAAATACAAAAGATACTTATGCTAAAAAGGGCACAAAAATATGGAAATTTCCTCCACTCTTTCATTTATCCCACGTTCCCACCGCGTGGGTGGCCTCGGAAATATTTGCGGCGACCTTTCAAAGGCCGAGGGGTCGGCTGATGGTAAATGGGAAGAGTGTTAAGGAAGCCTGTGTGTGTTTGTGTGCGCAGGAAATACAGTAGGGGTGGCTGGTTTTTTAATGTGGGAGAGGAAACCTGGAAGGAGAGGTTCGCCAGGGACACACAAGGGCAAGAACAGGGAAACAAAAACAGGATGGCTCCCATACCGACGTGGAACATTGCGGGCCTGAGAGGGCGTTGACGGAGAAAGTCGGTGACAGTAGGAAGCTGTGGTCTCCTGTTGTGTTATCTCTGCTGTTCCTGCTCAGTAGGAGGCTGGCAATCCAAAGAAACAACAAATATGTGTGCGCTCTGGTATGTGAAGGACGTAACGATCCACTCAAGCCTCCCTTCGCTCCTTAAGTTCACCACACTAGTGACACCAAAGACAGACATGATTTGCACGGGAATCAGCCCGTTCATGACTGTTTTCATTTCCGTGTCTCCCTCTAGCTGTGCAGTCTCTGAACAGCCTGAACGACCAGATTGCCAACTTCATGGTGACTGGACCCAAGCCCCTGGAGCAGGAGGAGCCTCCGTTTCCTCCTCCCGAGAAAGAGACGATGCAGAAGTCCATGACCCTGATGAGGCACCTTCTCGTGGACGCTCAGGTACAAAACGGCAGCTTTGTTAATTCACATGACAGCAGATGGGGCTAGAAACAGAGGGACTCATTAGTGACAGAGTTGTATGTGGATTCAGCAGGTCTGGTCTGGCTTCATGTGGGCTCCACAGAGTGGGTGGTTTAACAAAACAGAAATCATTTCATTTCAATGAGAACGTTGCAAACGGTGGACTTGAATCTGCCCTGTTGGCCAACTGCGGTCAATAGAAAGTTAGATTCCAGGCCAGCTCTGCAGCACTTCCTGGATAAAATCAGTGTTACCACATTTTAGCACCGTATATTTTGATATTTTCAATAAATATTGCTCTGTCACTTTGATGGCATGATCATGACATGAGGTATTGATCCTTTAAACTCTAAAAGCTTAAATATGCAGATGACCAAAGGATCTTACTGCATGATAAATATTATGAGTAATCTAAACATAGGGTTCACTTTCATTGGAAACTGAATACTTTAGTTTTTTTGGAATCCTAGTTTCCCAGAATTTGAGTGTGTAACCTGCAGCTAACATTTTTGGACATTTTTGGCTGAATGAGTAATTGTTGAATATCTTTTTGTGTCTTTTCAAAAATTTGGAAAATAATCAGTAAAATGCAAAAGGAAAACTCTAATTTGATGTATTTATTTACTTATTTTTATTACAGAATAGTACTAACATTGGACAAGAAGTGTTTAATCCACCTTATATCTCGGTAGATGTCATGATCTTACAGAACAAAGGTCAAGGAGATGCTCAGGTTTGAGAGAAAAGGCTCGTTTGCGCTGATAGCTGGCAGTCTTGTAGTGCAGCAGAACTCTTCATGCTTCATTTTTCTCCAGTGTAAATTGTTTGTGAAGACACAGAACGCTGATTCTGAGCTTCTCCGGCAAAAGGGCCACAGACGAAATGAAAATATTGACTGTGTGTAATAGGGGTGAAACAACAAGGTTACATTTCCTGCATCTGAGTCAATTGCCACTCAAATACCCTCCGTGCAACGACAGATCCACTGAACAGAGCAGAAAATATCCTCACTGTTAAATTATTTCTTCTTGCTGCCTCACCTCCATCTCCGTTTTGACTGAGTCTTCCTCCGAGTCGTCTTTTGTGACCTGAGTGCCCTCAAAAATGAATTTTCTTTGGCATCAATCATCCGAGCAAGTAGCTGTAAGACTTCTTGGTGTTTGTTGTGGCTCCGTTTTGTTAATAAATGAATCATTTCTGCTGCATTAAAGGGAGACAGTGGAGGAATGACATCATTGTCACCCTCTCCCTCAGATGTATTCTCTCTCCTGCAGTTCTCTCCTCTTATTATGGCAGATAATTTCACATAACCTTTGTTGGGGAAGAGGAGGAAGAGGAGGAGATGAGAGGCTGGATTCCTAAGAGCTCCAATTAGAGGGAGGGAGGGAGGGAGGATGTGTCCGTCTGAAGTGGCACCGTGTGATTGAGCTGTTCTGCCATTTAATATGCATGTGCTTGTTGTGCTAATTTGCAGCAGCGTCGTTTGAGGTCCCTCGCACCAAATCCAAATTAATTTGGCTGAAAAATCGCACCGCGTGAGCCGCAACCTGACGGACGTCGTCAAATAAATAAACGGTCATGAATTCTGCTCGACAGCAAGATTACTTTAAGTTCAAGTGGCCGCTTCTCCGTTTGGCCATTTTTATGAGTCATCCTTGTAAGAAAAAGCCAAACACCTTTTCCACACAGAGTGTACCTACTTTGCATTTCTCTGTCTTTGATTCCTCCCCGTGTCTGTTTCTCTCTGAGGCTAAAAAGCGTGTTTAATGTTCAAAGCCGGAGGAAAATCTAGCGGCGCTCGGAGACAGGAGGCATGTGGAGGCTGAGTGACTGCTGACTGACATTGGACGCTCTTTTCCTTTTTTTTTCCCCACTTTATCACTCATTCTCTCATTCTGTCTCTGCTTCTAGAAGACAGATAGCCATCTTTCTTTCATAGAGGACTCCGTCTTGTTAATTTACTCCCTGTCAGGTACTTCTTATTCTGTCAGCACTCCTTTGAACGTTGTCCTTTTCATTTTAGTCGTCCTGCAAGTAATATGTCATGAAGCAGGTGTCTATCAGCTGGAACTGATGTCCATTTTTGTTACCTCACTTCAAGAAGCTCCATGCAGTATTTAGTAGCAGAGGATGAATTAAGTTCCTATATTCCTAATCAATCAGGAAAAGCCTTTTATTAAGATAAAATGATGAGGAAAAAAAGGACAGGTTCATGTATAAAATATAAGATGATTAAGTATAGAAGTAGTTTGAACAAACGTATCACACATGGATGATTTTGATAGTTTTTTTCTGTCATCCCCCAAATCCACTGATGATCAGTTATGATAAGACACACATGCCTCTATTTACACGTCAAAATATTACCGAGATTAGCAATAAATTGGGTCTGCAGATGAAAGCTGCTGTCATTAACCTACGCTTTTGTTCATCTCATTGCAGAATGTTGTGATTATATAGTAATGATTCAACGTGCAGCGCTGCAGCTCGGTAGTGATTCCTGGTTAAAATAGTATTTATGAGCTGTGATCAAAGGAACAGAGATTCAAAAGAGACAGTCTCCCTCCTTGATTCCGTCTCTCTCTGTACGAACAAGTAGTTTTGCTGTATTTGAATTACGACAAAGGCTGCAAATGCATCATTAAAAATTCACTCCGAGTCGACTGTCAGATATTTACCGTACGTACATTCACAAGTGGATTTCACGCTTCACAGAATCAAGCTGCTCTGGTAAAAATAGACCTGGCAAATAGGAGCTGGGGTCAGCCGTGGCTCGCTGACCAGGTGGAGGCAGCTGCAGAGGAGCACAAAGCAGCCTGGTGCTGTGGACGCTGGTGCACAGAGTGAAGTGTCGGTTAGCAGGGATGTGGAGGAGAATGGAGCATGTGCAGATTGACAGATGGATAAAAGATCACAAAACGGTTGCTTTAGGTTTAGAAGCAGTCATTTATGCTGATTAAAAAATGAGAGGCGGAATGAAGGTTTTATTATACACTGTATGTGTGTGCATGTGTTAATCAAAGCCATCGTTGTTACCTTTCACTTAGTCAGTGGTCCTAACCAGAAGAGGCCAAGAAAACTCAAAACTTCTGTGCATCAAAATCTCCCTTCACCTCTCTTAACTGAATCATCATCATCATCATTAGAATAAGGTCTAAGGTAAGTGGAGCTCACCGCAGAGCTGCTTCGTGTGGATCTTCCTTTTTACACCAAGGGCCCATCTGGTCTGTATCCTGCAGTCAAGCTGGGAGGAGATTGGCTGGTGAGCTTTTGCCACCGACCCTCCCTCTAAGTCCCGTTCCCCGTGCTGTACTCAGCTGTGACTACATTAGCCGAGCTGTCACTCATCAGCGGAGGGGAACGGGGGGATGGAAAGGTATAGTTTGGGCACAGGGGAGGGGAGGCGGACGCAGTTTGGAGGCCAGGAAAGGTGACTTTGACAGTGACTGAGTAGAGACACTGACCAATAAGATCTATGTGACCCTGTCCGACCTCCACTCGGCTCTAATCATCGGAGCAGAGCTGCACACACGTCTGTCTCTCAGAAAACACTAAGCAGTTACACACCGTCGACACATTTTTTAGTTGTTTTTCTTGCACAGTTGCCCAAAATTTTTGCGCTAAGAAACAATGAATGTCCAAACATGTCAGATCGATATTTCTTGTGAGGAAATTTCCACAAAAGCCAGTAATTGCGAGGCCATTGTAATATGTATCGAGCACCAAGCAGATCCATATTGCGAGCGTTGCGTTGTTCTTGGAGAATCAATGCTGCCTGGCTGTAAAATCTACAAACTTGAGTATTATTTAAAATCCAAGAAAACATTCATGCTGTTTCTCAGAATATAGATAATTTTAAATTAACGCTGCACTAATTTCATATTAACAATGGAGGGACTTGCTATGTGTTGTGTAGAAAGTGGCTGCAATTAATGGAAACTATGGAGGAATATCTTTAACCCTCCTGTTATCTTCATTTACAGGCACCAAAAAATATAGTTTCCTTGTCTGAAAAAAATCCAAAAATTCTGCAAAAAATTCCCCAAATTTCTGAAAATTTGCAAAACCTTCAGGAAGAAAATTCCAATAATTCCTTAAAAATTTCCCTTAAAAGTTTTATTTTTTACAAATGCCTGACTTAGACACTCCTATGTTCTCTGGATGTATAAAAACAGCAACATTTTCCTGATATGTTTGTATAAAAGTTAGGTAAATTGATAATATGATTGTGTTGGGTTGGCATCTTTCCATTGGCCTTCAATAGCCCCCTGAAAATATGGTTTAATGACAGCGTTTGCTAAGATGAAACAGCCCTATTTACATTTAATGTAGACTGGATGCTGAAGTCGATTGTTTTAAAATTAAATGTCGATTCTGCAACCGTCCAAATAAATAGTTCAGCACAAAAGACTGACTTACATCCTTCCACATTCTTGGCATGTATATGTGTTTTGTTAATATGCCAGTGTTGTGTTTACATCGTGCTCCATTGGCCTTAAGTACCCTCTTCAACAATGTGCTCTAATGACAGCATTTACTCAGGTACTAACAGGCCTGTGTACATTCAGTGTAGACTCCTGGATCCTGAAGTCCATTGTGTCAAATTAAATGTTGATTCTGGAAGTCTCAAATTAATATTTCAGCACAAATGACTGACTTCCACATGTATTCGCCAGTAGTGCTGGACCTCTGCCCAGGGTCACGGTAGAGTGCAGGCTGCCCACGGTCTCAGAGGAAGGAGCAAATGTGTGATGGGTCTGGCTGGGTCAGTCTGTCCCCCTCCAACTGGGGCCTCAGCTGGCCTGCCACAGCCTGGTTTTTACCCATGTATAATACATCACTTCGGTCCCATCTGCCCTCTCAACCCGTCCCCCTGACTTCACCAGGCCTGTCTAATAGGCCTCGCTCCAGTGAGAGGGGCCCAGCCAGATAAGCTGCCGTGCGCTGCTATGGTGATGGCTTATTGTGGCCCGGCTCAATCCCAGAGTGTGACAAATGAGAATGGAAATTGGGTAATTTTGTTCAAAGGGAGTCTTGTCTTCATCTAGTGCTGGAAGAAGCCAGAGTGTTTCCTGGGTTTCACTCCGCTGTCAAAACATCCAGCAGTATTTTTCGAAATGCTAGAATTAGCTCCCTCAGCTGCACTGTGTTCTTTGAGTTCAAAAATGATTCTTTCATATCAAAGGCAGCGAGCTTGAACTGGAGGTCATTTGTTTAGTATCTGTCATTTCTCTTTATCGATTAGTTTATTCCTCTTCCCGTTTGCCTTTCCTCCAAGTGGTAATTGCCTGATCTGGGTGAATATTATTCATAGTGGAGGTGCTCATACAGACAAGGTCAGACCCTTGTCATTCTTAATGCTGCTGCGGTTTAAGGTACTACACTCAATGAAATGTCCGGGGATATCTTATTCACCGAGCTGATAGTATCCAGAAGCAGTATATAAAATCATGTCTTTCTACTCTTTATCTGCTACTTGCAATCAGTTTTTTTCCAAAATTGAATTGTCAGTGCAAGATGCATGATATTACTCTTCCTGCTGGTGGACTTGTATGTTGAGCAGATTGAAAATGACGGCTTATCTTGTAAGGAATAAATTGAAAACCATTTCATTATAGAAATACAGTTCTGAATGTTGCCTGCAGAGAAAAGAGCTCTCTGTCACAGTGGAACAGTAATGGTATGGAAATTGTCATGACTCAGTAAGAAACGGAACCTTTTACTGCCGCCTGCTCCCTCCTAATCAGAGCAGTAAGTCACAATCATGTGCTGTAGAAATCAATAACGTACAATCAAAATATATGATCACACTTACTATACTATAAACTACAGCAGTGCTGAAGAATGGTCTGACTGCACCTATTGTTATTTTGCTGTAGGGGCTTTAAAAATTGCTCTGGTTCATTGAGTATTTCTTTAAACCGATCACAATAAGCTTAAATGGCACCAATCCCAGGATGCAATGAAAATGTTCTTGCAAATATTGTCAAGGGAAGTTGTTTTGCTGGGACACTTTCTCACAGGGAGGCCAGCGCTGTCATTAAGATTCATCTGAAGAACCCAGTGTGCCTGCCCTGTTGCACCATCCAAGCCTTTGCCTTTTCCAGTGTGTTGGCCGCTCGCTTGGAGGTCGTTGCTTTCGCTTCCCGTAGCAAAGGGGATTTTGAAAACGGTAATACACACATAGCTGAATATAGCAAAGAAAGGAGAATGCCGTGCATAATTTGTGGTGGAAATGTCAGGTTTATACCTGCAGTCTCTATCTGGGAAGTCAGAAATAATTAGAAGGTAATCCTGGATTATGTTTCAGTATTTTTTTAATGAGACATCAACGTTTCCACAATTTTTACTTAGAACACTGATTTTTTTTTAAATGATTTTGTTATTATTTCTTTCTGAAAACATCATTATTCCAAACTTAATACAGTCTACATTTGGGAAGTCAGAATAATTATAACGTAATGCCGGGTTATGTTTCATTATTTTTTTAATGAAACGTTTCCAACATTTTTTTAGTCAATCAAGCACTGATTTTTTTTAAATATCTGTTTCTGAAAACATCATTATTCCAAACTTAATACAGTCTACACCTGAGAAGTCAGAATAATTACAAAGTAATGCTGGATTATGTTTCATTATTTTTTTCAATGAGACATCAGCTTTTCTAACATTTTTTACTCAATCAGGGCAGATTTTTATATCTGTCTCTGAAACACCCTAATTGTCAACTTGAAAACCTTTTATTTTAATGCATTCTTTCACAATGAATGCACATCCCCACATCAGAGTTTAAAAAGCAGCTTCACAGGGAGGAGGACGGGCTTTGACACGGGATGTTTACTGATTATTTGTTTATTTGTATTATTTATTTTCTAATTTGTTTGTAAATATGTACATAAATAACTATATGAGTGGGGTACTGAGTGACTGATGGTCGAGATGGAGAAGTGGTAGGAGGAAATAAACTTCGGCTTCGTCAAACTCCTTTTCGGATATGTTGGGTTATTATTTTTTGCTTTGTTTGTCTGTTTTGTTGTATTTTATTTTGTTTTGAATATTTTGATTTGTTTTTGTGGCTTTTTTTCCTCATATGTCCAAAACAAAAACATTAATTCATTGGTTGGACATTTTTATGCCTTTACTTTACAGCGATAGTGGAAGGAGATGGAAAATTTGCAGAAAGAGAGCAGAGGGATGACACACTGGGATTTGAACCAGGGACTCGCTGCTCAGGCCATTTGCATACCACATGCTCTGGGTTTGTGGTACGCAACTGGTATCCAAACTGTTCGGCTATCGGGCCACCAGAACGTTCTGAATTTTCAGCTGACTAAATATTTGGTCACAATTACTTCCTCATTTCTTGGCTCCTCATTGGAAACGTTCATGGTGTTATACCCACAGCTCCTCTACATGAATCTGAATAATGATGTCCTCTGTGTATGCCTTCACTTCAAAAGAGCCATTCAGGATTCTGAATGCCGGTAACATTTTATTTGCTAATTTGAGCGAGCGCTTGTCTGCATGAGTCATAGCTGGGGTATTTGTTCGTGTGTTAGTTCATGATGTTGTGCTAACATCCTTGAAATGCTAAATCAGTAAATACTTTACCCACAGCGGCCTGTAGAGACACAGCGAATCTTTCCATTTACTTTACATCTAAAGGCCCATTACATGGAATAAATAATAGCTTGGTTTTATGGCTCTCTGCAATGAAAACTGAAAATGACTAGTCTATTGATTCGCGCTCAACAGAGCACGAGAGAGAGCCCAAAGCTTGTGCAAGACATTAACACACTGCACGGTTTCCGTCTTCCATCAGGGCCTATTCTCCCCAAGCTTTAACCCCTTCCATCAGAGGTCAAGGTCTGGCTCTGGCAGAGACATACACTAGCTGTGGGAATAGCAACACAACATACTTAATAGTCTGCATTGATCCGGCAGACAATGCCTCAGAGACTTTGCGGCTACCAGCCCTCCGAGCTGGAGCAATGACTAACCGTCCTTTCTGCTCTCCTGGAACACGGAGACACAAAAATGCCTGATTCACAGTGAAATGCAAGCTTGAAGAACAGCGAAGACATTTAACCCTGGGCAAAATGTTTTCAGCTTGTAGGTTAGGAAGTGGATTGTTGGTGGCTCCCCGGGGAAACGGCTTTATTGGTCCCCCAAATCATTTGCGTTTGATTTTGGTGTTGAGTGAGAAGGACTGCATCGAGTGGTGTGAACGCCACAACGGGTTGTCTGCAGAGATACAGAGGCTTTGTTAGGCTTGAAGTTGCTGCAGATAAAAGGGGATCATAGTAACTAAAGGTAATGACCATGTTTAGTTTGTCCACTGCAATACTACATACTGCATAGCTCAAAAATGACCAAATTCTACAGAAAACTTTGGGTGAAGTTGCATCATTACCGACACATTCTTTGTGTTTCTTTTGTGCGTTTGGTTGGAGTCAGACCAACACTGGCTTTATTGTTCAGTCTAATGACCTGGAATATGGCACTCAAAGGAAATTTAATCAGCTCCATGACTTGTGATTTTTGAGTGTTGAATAGAAACATTTGCATAACTGGCCGAGTCATACCTGGGTTGCTAGGCAACCTGGCTTGTCTGACAAGCACTTTCGCAGACAGGTACGCTGATGGTTGAAACTGCATTGCATTTTTTGTCATTATCGGATTGATTTTTCTTGGCTCGTACACGTGTTTGTGTTATTATGATAAAAGCACTGATTAATTTGATTTATTTGTGTGTATTATTGTTGTTATTCTTTGCCTGATGGCAGTTCACCTGCGGCCCCTGACAGCGTGTCATATAAAGACAGGTGCCAACTGCGGGATGGTTTGGTTATTTACCTGCTGCTGGCAAAGGATAAATTATCTCCATCTTTGTGTGGCGAAGACTTTCCCTCGGTGAGGTCAGGCCACATCAGATACAACACTTACATAATCTAAGTTGCTCATCTATTGATGCGGTCTAAGTGGAAGCCACGGTCGATAGAACTGCTGCCATAGATGTGTGTGTTTGTGTGTACACATGTGCACAAGAGGCTGTGTGTTACTATGGAAACAGACCATCAGAAGATTATTTTGATCGTACAAACAGGAGATCTAGACACGGTGTAATAGCCAAAGTTTTTTTCATATTTATATATGCTAGTTCCTCTTGCTCCATCTTTTTGCTCCCTATTTCCTCCTTGTGTGAGCTTCTCCCGTATTACCCTGCAGAACCAGCTATCCCCCACGATCAAAGGCTCTGCCCTCAATTTTGAGATGTGGTTTCAGAGCTATATCGGGCTGCCTGTGACGCATGTGTGTGCTGTGCCTGTAGCGAGGCTGTTTAGTGGAGGTAAACTCGTGACCTGCCGCTGCAACTCCAGGTGAAAATGCTTTTAAGCATCAGTCTCAATGTATGTGCGTATGTGGAAACGTACGCAGCTGTTTTTATTTCTGCTACATGCAGTAGTGGCTCACATGTGACTACTCTGACCTTTTTCTTGTCTTTGTGCTGCCCCAAATCTGCTTAGCATAGAGGCACAATGATCTGAGCTCTTTAATGCACCTGCAAACTGGGAGTCGTGTTAACACAGTAAACTTGATTGCTCTGAATAATAAATGATGCCTTTTACAAGACCTGCCCTTTTATTCATGCTTAGTGATTGATAACTCTTTGATTAAAGCGCGGTCGCAATATTGTGACGTTGCTTTGGTTTTCAAAGTGTAACTATGAGGCCCCTCGCAGACAGGATTTTGACACTAATTGCAGCAATTGGAAGCTAACAGGACATTAGGAGGATCTGTAGCTGCAGCCAGATTATAATCACTGACACACCTTGTGACAAATGTACAGATATTATCTAGTCTTCGTTTATTTGCAGGCTTTAAATATTTTTCTTTAGAAAGAGTTGGTGTAGCTGCTCCGGTCTGGTGGAAGAAGGCCGTGCATCATCCAGATGTCTCTTAGTGTTTATTTGCTCTTCGGTCAGCCGACACCGTGAAAACTATGAAAATAAACGACACACAAACATTTCAGAAATGCACAAAGTTTTACAAAAAAGTCTCAAATTAGACAGAGTCCAAAAAGTCTTTCAAGCCAGTTATCTGTTGTTAGACAGGCCCCACATGCTAACTAACGCAGTTTTAAACCGTCCATATGACGCACGTCAACAAATAATGGCAACAAATATGAAACAAAATAAAACTTATACGCCATAGTTACCATGTGCGCCTCTCAGACCGTGCAGAATAGTTTGGTTTTTTAGGTCCTGCACTAAACCGTGGTCATGTGACTTGTTTCATATTAAATCAAATGAACATTGGAAAACAGCCTTAAATTTTAAACCAAACATCCGTTTTTAAAGGTGTACATTTACCTTTCTAAATATCCTATTGATTACATTTTTAATTAATTTTCATTAACCTCATGAACTTAAACATTTATGAAATGACGACAAAGAACAACAACCAACTTGAAACTAGAAATTCCAAAATTACTGTCTTTTGGGACAGTTGTAGTTGGAAATGCTGCAGTTTTAGAATGGTCTGACTGCACCTATTGTCATTTTGCTATAGGGGCAAAAAGAAAAAAAAACATGCTCTGGTTCATTTGTGTTTCTTTAAACTAGCTTAAATGGCACCAAGCCCAGGATGCAGTGATACTGCTCTTGCAAATAACGTCAAGCGAAGTTGTTTCGATGGAACATTTTCTCACAGGGAGGCCAGCGCTGCCATTTAAATGGGTAATTCATCA
Source organism: Amphiprion clarkii (assembly GCA_027123335.1). Taxonomy (NCBI): domain Eukaryota; kingdom Metazoa; phylum Chordata; class Actinopteri; family Pomacentridae; genus Amphiprion; species Amphiprion clarkii. The sequence goes on from CM049574.1 coordinate 1,830,949, forward strand.
AAAGAACCCAGTCTGCCTGCCGTACTGCTAAATCCAAATCTACAAGTCACCAATGTAGCGAACCAGCAAACAGACAGACATGTAACGGTCACATTCAGTGCTATGAAAAGTGTGCGATCAAATTTCAGCTCACAGAGAGAAGAATCGATAAGTTTATGATGAGCTGTGGTTTCTTTTCTGCTCCTGTCGCTGGCCTTGTAACGTCGAATTCTCGGACAAATAGATTTCCTCTCATATCACGTTTCTGCGCTCTTTCAAACACAGTAGGAATTGTTTAGCCCCGAGCTGCTCATTTCATGTGAGGCTTGATGGGGAAAAGAAAAAAAAAAAACCAACTGAGCCAGAGACCTGCTTTGGACTGTGCTGATTGAAAGATGATAAAACGTTTTTGAAATATATAAGCGGGTGCCGGACTGCGGACACGTGTCGCTTTAGTAAACACAGCTAGTCTCATCAGCAGGAGACAACAAATAGAACAATTCATACTCATCTAATCCAGAATTTGAAAAGCACTGGTTCCGTTATCAAAGCTCACTTTGGATTATTCTTTCTGGAATGAGGTTTGAAGGAATCAATAAATAGAGAGCCAACTTAACAATACACAGCTCAGCAGCGTTTAGTTTTGGGATAATCACTTTTTCTGCGGCTCATAATGAAAAAAATAATTAAGGGTTGTGCTATCTTTGGAATCATTAACATGTTGTGTTCAAGCATGAATTGAGGCCAGCCCTCTCCATTTCAAGAGTTTTGAAGAACTTATCAGTGGAGTGCAGCTGTGGGAGAAGCATATTGGATCTTGTGGAGGGCTGGAGATAAGGACGCCCAGTGCAGCTCTTGGTCTTTGGTTTGTAATTGTCCTCAATTAATTCCCGTTTGTTTTATTTTTTCATTATTGAGTGTTTTGGATTCTCCAGTACAACCTGTGTACAAGAGTGACCTTCACACAGAAAACCCATCTTTGTACTCAAAAGTGATGCTTTTAAAAGTAGAAGAATGTAAATCAGTCATATTACTCATTCACACATTTTTAACCGCACCCTTTGTATTCTAATGTCAGGGTGACTAAGCTTGTGATGACAAAAAATAATCTGTTGGCTGGTTTTTTAGTCTTCAGCTATAAAGAATCAAGATATTCTTGCCTCTGGGGCAGCTTAATTATAATTCCATGCCTCACGTTCACATCCATCTGCAGAAATATACAAAGTGCGTCTCTGTAAGAGACGGAGGAAGCTAACTGAATTACAACAATTGCGATTTACCCTGCTCATCCAGTCATAAGCAAATGGAAGACGCCGTGCTGCTTCTAATGGTGTTGTGAAGCTCCAAGGTCAAGGGCGGCACACTGAATGCTGGTATTACTGTTGGCAAATCAGCCATCCGTCCAAAGACAGAGAATGAAATGTAGCAACTGCAATAACAGATGCTTCCAATAATTCCTTTCAGCTGTTTGATTGCCGTAGCACATTTCTGAGGCACAGTTATAATCATACTCTCAGGAAAATAGAAGAGAGCCTGTTCCCTGATGCATATTTGTCTGTCAAGCCTCAGCATTGAAAATTACTCTTTGAGGCAACACCAGAAAGTTGCACACTCCGAATACGTAAACGGTTTCCTTATAAACAAGTGTTTTTCTTGCCATCTCCTCCATTTTTCTTCACTTGAGAGGGATTCTTTTAGAATTATGCCCCACTTGGAGTGACATAAGTCTTGTCTTTGATCTTGAGCAATGATTACAGACTGTAAAGTGGACGGAATAGATCTCCTCGTGGCTAAATACCAGACTAAATGGGATTAGGTTTCATTTTCCTATGAGGCTTTCTGAGCCTGACTACAAAGCTGACATACTTAAGGTGAACACAGAATTGCCGGAGTAATGAATATCAGCACTTTACTGCAGCTCGTGGTCCTCGGCGGCGCTGCATGTGCGTGTCTAACCCTTTCTAATTTCATTGAGGCATTTTCAAAGGACTTACCTGGGCAATAGATTGGATTTGCATAAAAGTCTACTTATATAAATTGATTTCTGAACTCTAGGCACAGTGATGAATTCACGTTTTATTGAAAAAGTTGAGTGAGGTGTCAATGCCGGATGCTTCCAACGTTACTGCAGGCACCTCAGGTAGAATTTGTTTGACTGTGCTCAGCCTTTTAGTTCACTGAGCTCTGAGTCTGACCCATCAGCTAGTGTTGCGCTAAAATAGGAGAGCCCGTATTTGATGAATTACTTTTGGGTGAAAAGAATTCAGTGGCAATTCAGAATCAATTTGAGTTTTGCCGGTCACGAAAAAAGGAGCCACTGCCGTGTTTTGTCATGAATGGACTGAAGTGGTTATGGGACATTCAGTGTGTTACACCAAGCAGAGTTAACGATTACAGTCTGATGCAGTGGAATAATATTCTGCATTCCTGGCATTTGTGGAACAAAATGTTTTCTTCAAGATGTTGTGGCAGTGTTTAGCCAATCTAAAGCATATTGACTCACGTTAGCATAGCCAAAGCAAACACTAGGGCTATAGGAACCCCCAATATATGCAATTCTTTTTAATTTACTGCAGCAGTGCATGTTACTTTACCGTCCTCGCCTTGTCCTTCACAGATCAGACCTGCAGACTTTCGACTGCTTTTTTATAAAGAAAAACTTCTAATATGCTAATAGTTTTGTGTAAAAATGATCAGCCAGACCTTCAGTTATTTTAGTGATTCTAGTCTAGCAGGTCAAGTGTTTTGCTCATTGACAGCAACAACTGAGCCATTCAGAGCTTTGTGGGTTGGATTAAGGTCTTGTTCACACTAATACTGCTGTTTTGCAAACCAAACATTTTGTAATCTGTGTCTGGACCTCTTATCTACATGCAAACTGCATTTTAGGTCATTCGAACAGAGATATCAGAGGGACAGCGCCTTTCTTTCTTCAGAAATGCAAATGCTTTGGTTAGTGCCAGCTATTACAGGTTTACAACTTAACTAGGTATTGCCTTAAACACTTACCAGGCAGACAAAAGCCCAAAAATTGGTCAAATTTGGTCTGCAGCATGCAAGGTTTTACAGTCCACCAGAAAGAATTAAAATGTGAAAATATATGACTTTTGCCACCAGTCTTTTCCCTGATGTCTGATTTCCTTCCTGTAGACACTGTACTGAACCACTGCTTATCAACAGAAACTAGAATTTACAGAGTTTACCCAAATGTCTCACATTGAGGCTGTGCACAGAGACGCCTCCAGTCCCTACAGTTACTGAAACACACACAACTCAGACATGTGTGACCAGAAAACACTTTAAAAAGAACAATCTACTGTGAGATTTTGTTGTAAATAAGTGATTTTATCTCCATGGGCTGTTGTCTATGAGCCAATCATGTTCTTTAAACATTGTTACTGTGATCAATATTCATTTAATTTTGCTGCCTTACTACTGTTTTAGCCATTGCATAGCCACTCATCTGTAGTAGATTTCCTTCTTTACTGTCTCATTTGGTAGCTCCCTGCTGGTACCTACACTCTCATCATCAGGTGTCGGAACCTCCCTCTTTCCACCACCTTCCTCCTCTCTCTCATCATTTAGTTTTTTTAAAATTAATCAGCTGTAGATGGCTTCATATTTGGAACATAGTGACAACTAAATAGATTGTTTTGTATGGGAGGCAGAATGACTGAGCCAGTGAAGAAGAAAAAGTCCCATTTTTAACCACAATAGGTTACACTGAAGCACAAAAACAGGATGCACTCACAAATGTGGCCATCTAAAGTTTTAACTCATACTTTAAAAAAAAATAAGTCGCTTCTGCAACCATTCCGGGCCTTGTCGTTATTGTAGATTAGGAGTGTTGATCAGAGCGTTTGTAGCCTTTAGAGAATTCGTATAATGATGTTCGTTTTGACAGATTTTTTTCTTTCAACAGAGCAGGAAAATGTCCATGTAAAGAATTATGATTGTTAGTGTGGACAGTGCATAAGAACTGGGACGTCATGTTTCTGATCCAGAATTATAGATACTGCATGTGCAATAGTTTAGTTTCTGCAGAGTTTGACTGTTTTTAACTTGCAAATTAGTTTTGCATATTCAGCATATCTCTTTCAAGGACATAACATGTCAGATGCGTTGTTCACTTTTGAATTCTAAAAGGCTCTGGTTGGATTCAGACTAAACCAAAGCAGCAGCAGCAGCAGCAGCAGCAGCAGCAGCAGCACAGATGTGTGCACAGCCATGAAGAACACAGTGATTGAGCTCTGCTGTAATGTTCATACGTGGAAAGTCCACATCTCTCTCTCTCGCTCTCTGTCTGTCTCTCACACATCCCTGACTTCCTCCCAGACCACTTCTCCAGTTTCCCTTTAAGGGTCATCAGAGCCGGTTGCTTTTTGGTATCTTTTGCTGACTCTGTCTGGGCACGCTTGGGTGTCTTTCAATTTAGCTCCCTCTGATAACTCAGCCTCCCCCAATAGATAAATATTAAATTAGAACAAATGACTCTCACTTTCTCAGCAGGCAATTGTGTCCTCTTCCCTCGAGGCTGTTAGCATCAGCTAAACAAGCACTGCTGCTATCTGTAATTAGGAATGGAAAACACAAAACACACACCAGCACATTCCCACTGCTAAATGAATTACATTATCGATAGCAGCCAGCTGCCTCCTATGGATAACCGGACATTATTCAGATCACTTCTGTATATGTATGAGTGTTTTTCACAGATGTGGAGGATAGCACTTCAGATGCCAGTCTGTTAAAATGAAAGCTAGATGCGGTTTGCTGGAAAGCTTTTGCTTTTACATGACAAGTGTCTCATACGTATATACTGAAATAATCTTCTTGCAAATCCTTTTCATGTCTGTTTCTAGCACACATTCTAGGTTCCAGAGAAGGTCGTAATCCTGTAAGCCTGTTTGACTGTGTAACATTATTAGTATAACATGATGTGGATGGCAAAAGACAAGTTAGTTTGATTGGGTGTCGCTCCCGGGGGAACACTTTTGGATGAAGGTAATATTGTGCAGCATCTGAGTATCTGGCATGTGCCGTTAGATGGTTTGTGCGATGGGGATGTGCTGAAAGCGGCTGCAGATGGCTCGTATCCATGTGTGCAGCAGCAGTAGCAGCAAGACCTCAGCTCAGAGCAGTGAGAGCAATATCCTGCAGCGAATATGCAATTTGCTCTATCACCGCTCCTAGATCAATCTTTGTAATATTGATATATCCGTCTGTGGGCATATCTATCTGCAAGCTATTGGACTATTTATTTGTTTTCCTGAATTCTTATCAAGCCAGCTTCTTCTTCTTTTTTGTTTATTACATATTGAAAATCTTGTATCTCAAAGCAATCACTGTCCACCACCGTGTGAGTGCCTGTTTATATATTAAACACAGGTTGCAGTTATTAATCTGTCGGATAGATGAATTGCTATGACAACGAATGTAACCTGAAATAGCAAATGTAAAGTAGAGTATGTACACCTGTCTTATTGTAATGAAAGTCTAGTTGATTTGAGGACAGTGTGGGTGGATCATGCTGCTTCTTACACATTGTGTCGAAAACCAGCAAAGGAAAACACACGAAGGTCACGGATTTGATTGTTTCTGACGTAGTCTGCACAGCTGGGTGCAATTCTCTTACCTCACACTCTTGAAGGAAGGCATTAGGACAATAAATGGTATTAGAATTAGGGAAATATGCATATTTACAGGGCAATGACTTATAAGTAATCAAGGCGATGCTTATAGCTGATGCTTATATAGAATTTGTCATTCTGTGTTATGTATTGCCATGTGATAAGAGGAAAACCTTTCATTTCTAACTACATTAATATTAGCAGAGCGTTTCTGTAGTTGCATCAGAGTTTGCAAAGTATATTACGCGCCAACTTGTGATAGCAGCGAATCTGTCATTCAAAGCAATGCTATCGTTGGCATCGTATTCTTGCCGTTGCATCATGGTTTACAGTGTAGCCGTGTTTTGGCCTCCTCATCGACTGCGTAGGACACAGCAGCAGGTTCTTCCATAGAAGTGCTCAGGGAGGATCCTGTGTGGGGCAGTTAAGCAGATGCACGTTTGCCAGATCCTCAGTCTTCGCTAAATACAGTCTGAAATCAGTTTTGATGAAGGGAAATCTCAACTCAACAATATCACTTGTCCAAATTTGTTTTTAAAAATGTGATATTGGCTCATTTTTGCCCAGGATCCATCCATTGGGGTACCATGAAGTGGTGGGAGTTTTTCACCTTCGGGCTTTCAGAGGCTGGTTGGTACCACCGAAATGATGCGTGGAAGATGCTGCCTTCAAAAGTTTGCTTGGGGAAGGAACACAACATGATATTTATATTTTATCAGAAGTGTAAGAGGAGCCATTTGCTGTAATCTGGTTAAGATTGTTACTAGAGATGTCATGAGGACTGATACTTTGGTATCAAGTTGATAGTAGAAAATGTCCTACCGCTGCATTTAGTAGCATAGTGCAGATCTTGTTTTCTGTGGAATGGTGTTGGAGGTGATTTACAGTTTAACAATTTGTCTATGGCGATATTTAGTGTTTCAGTTAAACAGGAGCCTCTCCTAAGCTGCCATAAGCACCCATAAAATCATTATTTTACACATCTTATAACTGCAAATCAATGACGATGACTGTCGTAGATTCAGCTAAATTGGCCTTTTCTAAATGGATGGTCACAGAGAAAGTTAGAGGTGAATAAAGGCCATCTTTACTGTCACTGTGGCATTCATATCGTTCTTAATGGACCTGCTCAGCTCATCATTTACTAAAACATCAAGCGTACATTTCAGGCTTTACATATTCAGGATGCCATATTGGAAAAAAAATGGAGGGTTAAAAACAACATGCTTGTGGTTTTACTTTAAACCAGGACAAAAGTAGAGTTAAACAAACCTTCTTTGGTAGGACGTTGTATTGGATAGTAGTTCTAGTTCTCGAAACTTAATAAAGGTTCTTTATGTAACATTATGAAAACCTTAGTTATTAATGATACTTCATCCTTGTGCTTGGGCTGGTTTGCACTCTAGGCAGCATCCTGGGCATCAGCCAAACAGTGGCATGACATGCATGAGTTGAACATGATTGCCATCATTTTGAGGGTGAAAATTCAGTGTTAAGTCTGATTTTGTGAATCTATAGTCTGACTAAAGTTGTGGCTTTTAAATCTGTTTTGTTCTTGATGATGTTGACCCTAGTTTTCTCCCATTATCAGGCTATTTCCATTTGTCTGCACCTGCCTCGCCATATAAAACATTTTTTTTTTTAGCTTATGTAGAGTTGGTGTCAAAATCTGTCAATTGCTGAAGCTATTGGACTCCATTTCTTAGCCAACGTTAGCTAGTGTTGCACACCGTTGGCACTGCAGAGGAGTGGAAGAGAGACATTAGCATAGACATTCTTTGGATTCTCCCTGGAGGTTTGTCCTGAGTCCATTAACAGTTACAGACAACCAAGACCATAGGTCATATGTTGCTGTTTGTTCAATAAGAAAGCAATTAATGCATGTAAATTACATCATTTTCTCACACATATCACCTTTAACTGAAACTAAATAATGGATTTAGCTGATCAGAAAACACTCACACACATCATCAATTCAAATGTGTTTTATGTATGTGTTGCATAATGATAATGTGTCCCACTCTGAACTGCATTGTCCGTGTGAAAAGCCCTGGAGACGGAGGATGCTGTTATTTCTATTATATGAGCTGGTTTGAAAGGCTAATTGTGTTTTGCACTGAATGTAAATGTGGATTATTATAAGGTGTGTGTCAAAGAGAGACCATCATTTCAGTGGACAGTGTGTTGTTGGCACATCTGCAGTGCAGTCGTAAATGCAACTTCACACCCTCTACCTCACAGATTTGCAAGTAAATATGAGTTCACTTTTGCTTATCGTACACTAACGCCTATCTTTCCAGGGCTGAGTGTATTTTTCAAGCATTACAAATCCACGGAGAGAATACCCACCTGCAGAGAGGAGGATAATGTTGCACGGCGCTGCAGAGTCTGTCCTCAGCCGTTTAGCTGCAGCGTGACCTCTCTGAGAAGACAATGCCATTCATTATCAAATAAGGGTGAGCTCGCGGTCTCCCATGGTTTGCATATGGATATTAATGGCTTGCAGCAATTTACATTTCAATTCACGGCACTATATGAGAAATTAGTCATATGCAAGTCACAAGCCGGTGAATTGTTCTGGAAAATGATTGACAGTTTTCAATTAATACGGCCAGATAAATGTAATATGTTTAGTGCATTAATTAACTGGAGGAGATGGAATTGACCGCGGCGAAGGTAGAATTAATGCGATCTATTCAAGGTTCTGCTTGGGCTCGATTACCCAGCTACAAGCAGGAGAGAGAGCAAGAATGCACAGTCATGTTTGACTGATGTCGATTCATATTAATGTTGATGGAAAGGTCTGATAACTTCACTATCAGACGCAGCTCCTGCCAAATTAAAAAAAGGTCAGAGTTTCCGCGTCTGAATTCCGCCCTGTGTTTGCGGTGCTGCGGCTCTGTTTGAAAAGGTCAGATCATCGCAGTATGTAAACAGTGGCATTATAACAGAAAGAACCTGCTTCGCCTTGATGTCTCATGTGGAGCTTTCTGTTATATACTCGGTAGTGTAAGGATGAAGCTTCACTCTTTGGCTTTATATTAAAAAGGTGTCAATCTATCCTCGTTGCTTTTATGAGACGGTGCATTGGAGTGTCTGCTTCTCAGACAGCAAAGCAACAAAGCGACAGATTTAACACAGCATAAACCAGAGAAATCAAAATGTCCTGAATGACAGTTATGCTCTTGACATTACTTATTTTTCTACTTTTTCCTTGGTGTTCATGTAGAGCAGCGGTGTCAAACATGCGGCCCGCGGGCCAAAAGCGGTCCTCCAGAGGGTCCAATCCGGCCCTCAAAGTGTAAAAATTACAGATAAGACATTAACTGCAGATTGTAAATTAGTAAAACTATAAATTTAAAATCATTTCTAGACCATGACAAGTTGTTTGGATCATGAAGCAAATTTATGATTGTTCATTGTTCTTTTGTAATTTTGCGTCTCATTTTTGTAATATTTTGAGTCTTTTTTTTGTCTTGTTTTTGTCCTTTGTAACTTTTTGTCTCTTTGTTTTGTTTCGTGTCGTTTCTCTTTTTGTCGTTTTGTGTCTCATTTTTGTAATATTTTGTCTTGTTTTTGTTGGTTTTTGTCTTTTTTTAATCTGACTTTTCATTTTAATCATAAAGTAAAATACTACATCATTCAGTTCCATATTGCTAAATGTTGTGTTCCTTTGTAGACACTCTGTGATCTGGAAGTTGTAATGTGTAAGTGATAATCTGAAGTATAATGTTGTTGAAATTGAACTTATTTTCTTAAGAAATTTCAGGTTGTTCATGATGTTTTGTAAAAAGATCATTGATTAAATGCAAACATTTTCATAATTGTATTTTTTTTGCACTAAAGCAAAGGAAATATTTGGTGTTATTTATAGGTTATTATGTTATGATTTTACTGGTGCGGCCCATTTGAGATGAAATTAGGCTGAATGTGGCCCCTGAACTAAGGTGAGTTTGACACCCCTGCTGTAGAGCTCTGACATTCTGCATCAGAATTACAACCGATGTTGACAAATTTGTCAAATTAGTAGAACGAGAATGACGCAGTCAGATGCAACTCTCGTAATAGGTGCCACCGTCATAAAATATTCATTATTTCGGTCGAGGGTGTTGCATTAAGTTGAGCATAAGAAGAGCTGGAATTTTCTAGCAGCAGACCATTGATCCGGCCTGTATCATTAGTTGAATGACTCATCACAGAGGAGTGCTGCTGAATATTGATCAGTCACTTGACGGAATCCTGCAGAGTACTAATGTTTTTTTCCTGTCCCTTTATGGAAACACTGCAAAAAGGAGAAATGCATGATACATTTCCTTATTCCGGTTTATTTCCAGCTGTCATAAATGTAGCAGGAGGAAATATTTTTCAGCGTTTATTTGTGTTTCTCTAAGCATGTACCGTTTAACTCCGTTTGCTGAACCTTGTGTGTTTGGCTGTTGACAGTCTTGTGTTGACACAAGGACAGGATTTCTTCCTCTTTTCCCTCAGTCTCTTTGTCTTCCTCTCTCTCCCTTAGATAATTACACTTTAGCTATCTTTGATTTCCTGCGCTCTCATTGGGCTGCTCCCACGAGTTGCCTCCTATCAGGCTGCTTTTGACACGAGTAGTAAATAACAGTGAGGAAGGCCATAAATCATGGTAATTCTTGCTCCAGACCTCTCCTAGCAGATTGATCACTTGTGTGCCTTTGAGCTACACCTGTGAGTCCTGATCCACTATTGTGAATTAAACAGAAGAGTGGGAATTATGGCAAGCTTGTGTGTCTGAGTAACTCTGAAATAAACCAGAAATGGCATAAAAAGAGCCATTTTTAATTAAAATATTTGCAATAAATGCAGAAAATTGCATTAAATAAAAGCGATTTGATCGATCAGTTTGAGTCCCAACATACATTTATCTGTTTAATAATAATAATAATAATGATTGATAGATAGATAGATAGATAGATGCTTTATTAATCCCGAGGGAAATTCAAATGTTCAGCAGCTTACATAACAAACAGACAAGACAGACAGGTTAGTAACATTAAAGGTTAGTATATACTCTGAAAAACTTGCTGCACGACACTATAAAAAAAACACCTTTACAATTTTAAAATCTATAGAAGTATTAAATGTATTAAAGGTCAAATCTATAGAAGTCTTAATGTACTTATGGCCCATGGATAATATTTATCGTTCTTGTTTAGTTTTTGAAGTAATTGTAAAGTCATTGTTAATGTTTTGGAGAAGTCGTCTTTTTATTAGTTCTTAATTTGGGCCAGATGGTGATTTAAAGCAAAGCAAAGTGTCCTCCAGCTGAAGTGAAGTGTTTTTAAACTCCGTGACGACAAGCAAAAAGAAATCAATAAAATATCACTTCCGATTAGCTTATATGATGCGATCTCAATGCTGCATTTTTCAAACGTCATCAAGGTCACTTTTCCAACTTCACACTCTTGTGACGTTGAAGGAAAGTCACATATAGACACTAATACACACACTGGCCGGAGAGATAGATGATGTCAATAAGTGAATGTTTACCTCACCTTGCTCCTCTGCTTATTTCACTTCTTTTAGGCTGTACTTTTTATATAATTGACTTCACAGGGAGGCTCAGTGTGCTCACTGAGTTAGAAAATCATATTTGGACACACAGCTAGCAAACTAATCCCAACCATGCAGAACTTGGGCCTGGACTGGTAACAGCTGCAAGGCATCCTCAAACACCGATGCTTCATCTCTCTGTTGGCAAAACTCATGCTGGTCTCTGCAAGACTTTTTTTTTTTTTTTCTTCTAATCATCCTGTTGAGCTCATATCTCACAATAATGCGGCCGTTTTTCTTCATTTGCTTTCCAAACCCATCTGTATATTGCTGCAGGATGTTGGGCCATGTGCTGCTCTGACAGCTTGGGGTCAAACACAGCCGACCTCTTATCTGGCACCGCGTAGACAGGAGGAATTAGTTTCCGATTTGAAGAGGATACATATGTAAGTAACCTTCACAGGCGGAGCTGGCAGGAACAAGACGCGTGTATTAATCTGTTCATCGCCATGCGCTCGGATTTCAACTTCTGTCCAGCATTTTTGCACCTGCTGCAGCTATTTCAGTCCGTGCCAGGTTTATTTCCTCGGTTATTTGGGAGGTGGAGCTATTATGGCAGTTTGTTTTCACAAAAGAGAATCACTCTGAACTCTGGGGTGATTGTGCAACATGTATCCATGACAACACTCTGTGTCTCCTGGGTGAATATGCAAGTTAGTGGCTTGTCATAATGCAGCAGTATCCTCCAAAAAGCAAAAAAGGTCTGTTTGTTGGTTTGCTGGAAATACGTCGATAAAGTCTCATTTTTTTCACTCGCACACAAAAATACACAAAAAATGTAAGTTTAAAATCCACGTGATTGACAGCATTATGAATCATGTTCAACGCTGTTTTTTTTAGTAGATCAGATTTCTGCATTCTAGTTTGATGACAGTTTCCACACTGTCACCAAACTGTCTGTGAAAACAGGAAATAAAAAAGAAAGAAACTCCCCAGTTGGCCCAATTGTGAGAACAAAACACATTCACTGACAACGGTCACAGTCTGTTGTGTAACTATTCCCCAAAAAACCGCTGCCATTCACAAAAGGTTCACGGCCAAACTGTGCTTAGCTTTAAATTAAGGTTTTCTTCAGTTTAACACAAAACTTACAGGACTCAGAAAGTAGGGGAAAAACTGCAAAATTAAAGTACAGTTGGAGAATTTTATTCGATACGTTCTAGTAACTGTCCCTGGAACCTTTTAGAAAACTATCTGGTCAGTCAGTGTTTAGCAGGTCAACATACAGCAGTACTGTAACTGTTGTATGTGGGTCAACATATCATAGAGATATAGCAGATGGGTTATATCTTACATACATTTTTATTGCAAGTAAAAAAGCTCATTTTTTTTATGTTCATTATGATCATGTCTTTACAAATTCCATTATTATTTATTATGGAAACAGTCACTTATTAATGAAAAATGACTGGATATCACTAAAATGTCAACTATGTTCCAAAAAGCCCCACAATTCTATATTGACCCGTCCAGAATTGTACAAATTTTGTCCAGAATGACTTGAAAATTATCCATCATTACAGAAAATTAGTCCAGAATCACATCTAAATGTCTCAAAAATTATCCCAAAGACACAAAAATGATCCACAATGATGAGAAGCGATCCAAGTGGACATGAAATTTTTGAAAATGACTCAAAAATTGTCCAGGATGGCTCAGATATTGTCCGGGTCGATATATAATTGAGGGACTTTTGAAGTCCATGGGCTATATCTTGCACACATTTTTATTTATTTAAGTAAAAAAAGCAAAAACAAATGGTTTTTATGTTCATTATGATCATGTCTTTACAAATTCCATAATTATTTATGATGGAAGCAATCACTAATTAATAAATAAGGACTGGCTATCACTAAAATGTCAACTAAAAACCATCCAAATTTAATAACAACCACCTTCTAATTAACTAAACAATAATATATTCAAAAATGGTTCTTCAGCAAAATGTCAACTATGGTACAAAAAGTCCCGCAATCATATATTGACCCATGCTGACCTGTAAAAGCTGGTTTCTCTTCTTCCCAGTACAGAGGAATGGACTGGTTTAGTGTGGTAGGTGAAAAACAACCAAATATCTATTGCCTGTTAACAGTCACACCAACATTTCTGTCCAGTTTATGGACATAAACACTGTGTAGCGATCAACAGATCAGGCAAATCCTACCTCTTGTGTGCAG